>JBAMBQ010003152.1:600000-1169507 GCA_037044495.1 Stegana nigrithorax | reverse complement strand
TTTAAAATACTTAGATGAAGACGTTACATACGATAATAAACCTTGCAAAGGAATCGATGAGGAACTTTTGCGAACACCTTTAATGGTCCCAATCGAACATCCTTGGATTGCGCGACTTGTGTTCAAAGAAGGTAATTTAAACTTTAAGCAAAGTAAAATTTTCAGTAAACTTTTAAGGCGATTTTCGTTTAGATGATCTTCGTACAACATATGAATTGTCTGACAAATTCAAAGGAAACTGCCTGGGCGCACTGATAACCGAAAGGCACGTATTGACGCTTGCACGGTGCGTTCGACATCATTATGTAGAGAAAGAAATTGTCTCGGTAGAACTGGGTATTTGGGACCGTTCCCCTGAACAACTAGACGACTACAGTTGCGATGACGACGGCTACTGTGTGCCGCCCGTGCAAAGATACAATCTGAGTGACATTGCGGTGCATCCGGAATTTGACAGTGTGACGGGTGTTAATAATGTTGCAATCCTCATATTGGCTTCCTCTGTGGAAATTTAAGAATTTGTAAGGCCTGTTTGTCAGCGGCCGCAATCATTGGCCAACGAATCGAATGTGGGACAATATTTCTACGTAGGTGGTTTCCACCTCCACAGCGATGTGAAGGGCAAGTCTCCAATGCTCACTATATCTAAATCCGAATGCAAGCATTCAGAAGGAATTACCATTTTCACCAGCAGCGTATTTTGTGGAATTCCCGACTTTTATGAATTTTACGATGTGGGATCACCACTGGTTGGTGTGAATGTGATTAATGATGAACCGTCAAGTTTCTTTTTGGTCGGTCTTACGATGCAAATTGGGTTGGAAAAGGGCGTAAGTTACTCTAGTTTTCATGATGTTCGGCCATACAAGGATTGGATTCTTCGTAATATTGGTATAGGTAACTTTTAGTTAAGTTTAAATAAATGCAATATTTTATAGTTATTATTAATTTTATAAGATTAAAATTTTGTAATTTAATTATTTCTGACATTGCCAATATTTCCACCATAAGAGTCAAAGTGTTATCGGATGCCAGATGGGAATATCGAAAATTAGTAGTAAACAAGTTAGCATAATGTATTTTTGCAATAAAACCCCGCAATTTGCGGTAAATAAAGGGTGATTTTTTAAGCATCGTTTTTTTTAAATCGAATAAGACACTCAAATTTGCTTAAAATATTCAAAATTTTTATTGTATCGACAAATAGGCCTTTGCCATTAACGTTTTAAAGACAACTTTATGTAAATGTTGTCCGTGGCTCCGTTTCAAATAGTCCATTCGGAAGGTCCAATAACGTTTCTTACACGGTCGTCTTTAAAAAAAAATGGGTCGATGATTCCACCAGCCAATAAACCACACCAAACTGCCGTTTTTCACAAAAATCTCGAAAGAATATAGCAACCGTTGTGCTCACCAGACTGAAATTGAGAAACCGACTCGCAGAGTACTTACTTTTTTTTTTTTGCTTTCTTCTCTAATTGAAACCGGAATGGATTCGAGCAAACAACTCTTGGGTCCGGCATTCACTCACAACATCCGCTCCGCAACTCGCACGCATTTTTCGGCATATTTTTTTATGTTTTTTCTGCTTTTTCTATAGTAAAAAGCATCACATAGCATACTTCTTCAGATATTTCACTAATATTCAAATCAATATAACTTTTAAAATCAGCAACGAATTACAAAACTAAGTATCTTCACAAAAAATGTGGCCTGAAATGCCACCTTAAAAAACTTTATCGAAATCAGTAAGATAGTTTTTGAGTTCGTGAAACACATATGTATAATTAAAATCATGCATGCATATATACATTTGTAAATAAATGTTAATACTCAATATACCCTGTGTATGTATGTAACGGCAAGAACGAGGCGTGGCAGACCCCATAAAGTGTATATATTCTTGATCAGCGTCGAAAGACGAGTCGATCTAGCCATGTCCTTCTGTCCGTATGAACGCACGGATCTCGGAAACGGCTAGACCCACAATCACCAAATTTGGCACGAAGACTCTCCCAATCCATAGGCATAATGATCTTATTTATTTTTTCGATATTCGACCTATAACAATTAGCTGCCATAGGAACGATCGGCCGAAATCCCACATTTAGTAACAAAAACCCTTTTGTTTTTCAAGATATCGTTACAAAATTTTGGATTTAATAGTTTTAGCCAATGTCCAATTACATGTCTAAATATCATGTATATCGGTTTACTATGTCATATAGCTGCCATAGGAACGATCGGCCGAAAAACAACATTTGCTGAGAAATACTTTTTTGTTTATAAAAATATCGTTACCAAATTCTGGATTTAATGATTTTAACTAAAATCCAATCATATTCCCGAATATGATAAATATTGGTAAAAAAAATTTTTTTTTTGAGATATCCTTACGTAATGAATACAAAATATTAAAGCAACAAAAAAATATATTCAGTTTTGGATTGGGTGCAGGGTTTTCTATAGTCGGTTACGCCCGACTATAGCCCTGCCTTTCTAGTTTTATACTATATAACAAGAAAACTAGCTGTGAATATTTTTCTTAAGGTTTCTCATATAATTGGAAATTGCATTCATAATTAACGAGTAATTCAAGATTTCCCAGGTTCGTAAAAAACTTGAAAAAAGCTTGAAAGAAATGAACGACCGAAGTGAGTAAGCTTATTCAGAAATAATCGTATCTGAAACTGAGAATTTTAGTAAGAATACGATTGCGCGTCGATAAAGTCGCATTCAACAATATGGGTAGATTTTTCTTTGGACTTAGCACTGTCGCTTTCAGCTTGCTACTGTGCTTTGCGTCGGGTATAGAATATTTCAGTCAATATTTTTGAATATTCAATAGAAGTTTTTTAAATATTTAAAATACTTAGATGAAGATGTTACATACGATAATAAACCTTGTAAAGGAATCGATGAGGAACTTTTGCGAACAACTGTAATGGTCCCAATCGAACATCCTTGGATTGCACGACTTGTATTCAAAGAAGGTAATTTAAACTTTAAGCAAAGTAAAATTTTTATTAAACTTTTAAAGTGATTTTCGTTTAGGTGATCTTCGCACAACACACGCGTTGTCTAATTCAATCAAAAGAAACTGCCTGGGCGCACTGATAACCGAAAGGCACGTTTTGACGCTTGCACGGTGCGTTCGACATCATTATGTAGAGAAAGAAGTTGTCTCGGTAGAACTGGGTATTTGGAACCGATCACCTGAGCAATTAGACGACTACAGTTGCGATGACGAAGGCTACTGTGTGCCGCCCGTGGAAAGATACAATCTGAGTGACATTGCGGTGCATCCGGAATTTGACAGTGTGACGGGTGTTAATAATATTGCAATCCTCACATTGGCTTCCTCTGTGGAAATTTCAGAATTTGTAAGGCCTGTTTGTCAGCGGCCGCAATCATTGGCCAACGAATCGAATGTGGGACAATATTTCTACGTAGGTGGTTTTCACGGCGATAGCGATATGAAGAACAAGTCTCCAATGCTCACCGTAACTAAATCCGAATGCAAGCATTCAAAAGGGATTACCATTTTCACCAGCAGCGTATTTTGTGGAATTCCCGACTTTTATGAATTTTACGATGTGGGATCACCACTGGTTGGTGTGAATGTGGTTAATGATGAACCGTCAAGTTTCTTTTTGGTCGGTCTTACGATGCAAGGTGGGATGAACGAGGGCATAGCTTATACCAGTTTCCATGATGTTCGACCTTTTAAGGACTGGATTCTTCGTAATATTGGTATAGTTGAATTTTAGTTAAGTTTAAATAAATACAATATTTTATAATCAGAAATAAAATTTTTAGTAGATTAAAATTTGTAATTTAATTATGTCTGACATTGCCAATATTATTAGCTAAGAGCCATAGTGTCATCGGATGCCAGAATGGAATATCGAAAATTAGTGGAAAACAAGTTAGCATAATGTAGTTTGTAGTTTAGTATTAATAATAATAAAAGTTGAGTCTTTAATAGGCATGTGGGAAATTTATTTTCATTACAACAATTTTTCTAATTGCGGATATCATGACATTGATAAATTTATCGTAACGCCATCAACCGAATCCAATTATGAATTTGAACCATCCAGGGACCGATTCAAACTTAAAAAGTTTCATCAAAATCGGTCCAGTTGTGTAGTTTTTGTGACACACCCAAGAATTATATGTTACAGCGCTCGTAACTCGAGGGAATTTTCCCAGGTTCTTTCATTGTTTAAGAATGGAACCAACTTTTTAAATTTTATAATTTATAATAAATTATATTTTAAAATTTTATTTATGCACAATTTATATTTTATATACTTTAGCTGTAACTTTTTGAGATTTAATGATACAGTTAGCGCCATCTAGTAGATTTACATCACGATGCAACCTCTAATAAATATTGGGCTAATTGCATTTCACAAAAATGCTAATTAGCTAAAAATGCTAAAATGAAAACAAAATTTTCACATCTAAAATAAATTTTTTTTTTAAAAAAGAACACAATACTTAAAAACAGAATCAAAATTCCTTTTATTGGGTTTTTGTTTCATTAAATTTGATGAAGAAAGGTAGGGACTGTAGTCGGACGCAGTCAAAACCAATCTACCCAATCCAAAATCAATAAATATTTTTTTTTTTGCTTTAATATTTTGTACCTATTATATAACGATATCTCAAGAAACAAAAAAAGTTTTCTTTGTAAAAGTCATTTTTCGGCAGATCGTTCCTATAGCAACTATGTGTTTTAGTAAACCGATATTTATCATATTCAAGTATATGATTGGAGATTATCTAAAAATATTTAATCCAATTTGCTACAGATAATTTAAACAAAAAAGTTTTTCTTAGCAAATGTTATTTTCCAGTCGATCGTTCCTATATCAGCTATATGATATAGTGAACCGATATACATAAATTTGAGACATATGATTGGCCTATTAAATCTGAAATTGGGTAATAATATATTGAAAAAAGAAAAGGTTTTTCTTAGTAAGTATTGTTTTTAACCGATCGTTTCTATGGCAGCTATATGTTAAAGGTTGAATATCGAAAAAACAAAATTAACTCGTTATGCCTATGGAGTCTTCGTGCCAAATTTGGTGGGTGTAGGTCTAACCTTTTCCGAGATCTGCTTGTTCCTACGGGCAGACAGATAGATGGACATAGCGAGATCGACTCGCCTTTCAATGCTGAGATAATCTGCACCGATTAATGCACATGTACCCATTCATTATATATGTATATGATAAAATTATTTATTCAGTTATTCATTTGGCGGACAAAATATATCACAACCGATCATCTTGATCTTCAGTCAAAAGTCTATCATTGGAGATTACATAAATTTAAGAAAAATCCACGATGTATATAATTGTGCATGCATTTTTAATTCTGAAGACATTTGTGATTTTCCAAGTTAGTTAAAAACTTGCTTGCCAAACAGGAACGACTTAAATGAATTGGCTAATAAGAAACTATTTGAAACTAAGAATTTTAGTTAGAACACGCCTGCGTTCCGATAAAGTCGCATTTTACAATATGTGGAGTTTTTTCCTTGGACTAAGCACTTTCGCTTTCAGTTTGCTGCTGTGCTTTGCATCGGGTATAACATATTCCAGTCACTATTTATAAAAAATTAATAAAAGTTGTGGAAAATTTACTAAAAGTTGTTGAATATTTAAAATACTTAGATGAAGACGTTACATACGATAATAAACCTTGCTAAGGTATCGATGAGGAACTTTTGCTATCACGTTATAACATGGTCCCAATCGAACATCCCTGGATCGCACGTCTCGTATTTAAAGATGGTAATTTAGATGTTCAAATAAAATGCATTTTTTTTTAAATGTTTTTCGTTTAGATGGCTTCGGAACAACTTATACATTGGATGAAATAAGCAACAGAAACTGCTTGGCTGCACTGATAACCGAAAGGCATCTCTTGACGCCAGCAACATGTGTACAACATCGTTATTTAAATAAAGATGTTGTCGCGGTAGAACTGGGTATTTGGAACAGAGATCCTGAAAAAGTAGACGAGTGGAATTGCGATGACGAAGGCTATTGTGTACCTCCCGTGGAGAGACATATGTTGAGTAACATTGCTGTGCATCCGGAATACGAAAGTGTCACTTCCAATAACAACATTGCAGTTCTCACTTTGGAGTCCCCTGTGGAAATATCAAATTTTATAAGGCCCGTTTGTCAGCGACCGCAATCGTTGGCCAATGAATCGAATGTAGGCCAATATTTCTATGTAGGTGGTTTTCATTACCGTAGCAATTTGAAGAGCAAGTCACCCGTGCTCACTATATCTCAAGACCAATGCAGGAGAATAAATCCAGTAGGGACTGAGGCTTTCACCGGCAGCATATTTTGCGCTATTCCCAATTTTATAAATTGGTACGATTTGGGATCACCATTTGTTGGCGTGAATGTGATTAATGATGAACCGTCAAGTTTCTTTTTGGTGGGTCTTACAATGGAAGCCGGGAGAGGTTTTAATGGCATAGCTTATACCAGTTTCCAGGATGTTCGACCTTTCAAGGACTGGATTCAACGCAACATTGGAGCAGTAGTTTGAGTTGGATAAAATATTTAATAATAAATTCGCGAATCTTAAAAAAAAAAGTATATAAAAACTTAATATGATGTACATATAAACAGAAATTCCCGGTTTAGCAGCACTTAAAAAAAAGCAAGCAAAAATAAATACATATGTATTTATGTGCATACATAAAACACGTGAACGTTCTGATTAAATAATTAGGCTTAAATTCTAAGAACTGCATTAGCTTGAGTGCATTTTTATTGCAGATAAGCAAAGCTTTGTTCAAAACGAAAACCACATTTTTATTATATGCTAATTTTAATTAGCATTGAAATAAACTTTATGGTGAGCAACGATTAGTTGAAGTTCCTACAGATTTGGCCATGGAAATGTCGAAGAATACTCACAACCGATAATATAAAGCATTTTTGGAACCTACATAGTACTTACAATCTCCCTACCAATCAGAGAATTACTTTATAGCACGAATCCCAATTAACTATAGACCCAAAAAAAATTTTTAAAATTATGTAAAATGCCTTCGTATGTTATTGTGGGTCGTTTTCTTTTCCATACGCAGATTTATTAAACGAACTGGCTTTGGATGTTGTCAAAAGTCATGGTCAAAGTTTTCTAAGTTCGGCCCATCGGATTCAGAATTTTACAAGTAAAATTTCTGAAAGCTTTAAGTTAAGAAATGATTCGACTTGTAACTGGTTTTTGCAATTGACGATCATTTAACCGGTTTTGCTTCTGCTCTCATCAATTCCATAAGGAAAACCAGCTGATGACTGTCCGCTATGTTTTACAATCCACTAATGCTTGTATCTATTTATTTTGCTTGGGGTTGCAATTTTGTGTTGTAAGAAAAAATTTCGCTTTAACGAATTTGCATAAAAATAATCTTTCCCACTTGATTGAACAACGTTTGTTTTGCCTGTTAATTGAATCACGAAAGAGAAATTTATGAATTCATTAAAAATGCGAGTATTGCTTTAAACTGATCCTGATGCTATATTTTCTTTCAGACTCAAAACATAAATTTAAACGATTTCGATTGCTTTATTAAAGTATTAAATCTTAAATTGAAGCTTAGGTAATTGCCAATAAATTGTGTTTAGTAGATTGGATGACAATATAAAGCTTCATAGCTTGGCTAGAGAAGCTAAACTAATTCAAACTCGAAGGTCTCATTAATTATAAAAACATAATCGACGGCTTTGTGAAATTTCTTAAATTGCTCTTTTGCTCCTATTTGGTGTTGTTCGGCTTCAGTTTCCTGCTGAAAGCATTTTACATGTGTTAACAAATTGAGCACAAATTTGTTTCTTTGCAAAGTTTTATTTCGTGGCATTTTTTCGCGCAAAACATTAGCATACATACAGGCGCTTAACGGCTAACCGCAGATTGTTCGTATTGTCGCACTCTAAAGACAGAAAACAATCCAAAGTGAAAGAAAATGAAAATAAATCAAAAATCTCATGGCAAAATAGACTGAGCCATTGCACAAAACTAAAACCACAATAAACATGAGCTCTGCAACAATAAAAATTAAGCGGTCAAACTGCAAAACAACTGGCAGCGTGGGCACAAAGACAGGCGAGCACATGAGGTGTTTATTGTGGTTTGTTTATGGCAGCGCATAGCGCCAGAAGCGGTTCAAAATAAACAAACACGATTGAGCGAACGAAGAGACGGAGACGAAGTCAGAAAGATAGGAGCAGAGTGCGCACGCGAGCACCAGATGTGCAGAGAGGAGAATGTGTTGAAATGCCGAAATCATGCGAGAGCATGTGAAAGAGCATGGCATTAAATAGAAAACGGTAACATGGCGTATACGCAATGTGACATTTTTAGTGATTATGGTCAAGCGCAACGTTCATTTTATTCTCGCTCGTGTTTTATTTCATTTCTTCATTTTGGTTTTGTTTTTTCTTTTTTTTTTTGTGTAAATTTCTTTTGACAGCCTGTCATTCAGTTATTCCAGACGCCATCAACCAAATACATTTAGAAGAGAAGACTAAGTGTTATTTATATGAACCTCCCACCCAACACAGCCACAAGCGACGTATGCAAAATGTTATGCTTTCTCTTACGGCTGTCGCCACGGGTGCTGCTACTGCTTTTGCTGCTGCTTAGACCCGCATCAATTGATACGGTCGCGTTTGCTTTGCTGTGGTTAACATTCTTTCTTTAGCTCAACTTGACTTTGGCTGGCCCACGGGGCAGACAGACTGCTAACCCTAATGTGAGTTTTGCGCATACCTTGGCACTTAAACAAAGCTAATGCCGAGTGACTGCGGCTGTTCGCGGCCTCTGAACATATTAAATTTTACGCAAAAACTGCAAGCACACTGAACGAAAAAATATGCCTATTTTAAAGAAAATTCTTGTTCTACAAAACTTTACTCCTAATGCTGAATACAAATAGAAACGCTATGCGGCATGATTTATTGTTTCCAAAGATTCACAGGACTCTTCCGGCAGATTTGTGTAAATATATTCTGCAAGCTTATCAGGTTTGTAAGAAAGTACCACTTAGGGTCTCAGTAAAACTAAAAATTTCTATTCATTAAGCTCATTATAAATTAAAAGCTAATTAGTTAAAAATACATAATATAGTTTACAATTATCTATATATAAGATCGTTTAGCCTTCATGAATGATTTGAACTTTAAACTTTTTTGTTTGGATTTGTTGTGAATTTTTCCAAGAGAAACAGCGAACCGACTTAGAAGTTGTGTTGAGTGTACTTTCCTTCAAGTGAGCCTTCTTCGCTCTGTGTGCGAGTGTCAGCGAGTGCGTCAGAGTGTGTGTGCTCAAGCCTAAGTGTGAGTGTGCACAATTGCTGCCACTTGAATTTTTCATATACACACTCAGGCGAGCTTTGAAAAGGAAAATTCGTTCGTTGGCAAAATTTTTGACTTTTACACTACAACGTAGTCAAGTCGTTGACAGATTACGCTGCGGGAAAAATGCGATCAAAATAAGTTAATAACAATCTTCTTTTTTTTTAGATTATTTTTCTCGTTTTATGTAAGTTAGATTGATTTCTGAAGCACTTTATTTGTCAAGCACTTTACGCTCAATTAAACTTTACGCAATGATTTTTTAGCTTTTGGTTACGTTTCGTGGTGCATTGCGTTTTACTTGCACCGTCTAATTGAATTAATAATTGAACAAACATATGGAAAACACATAATTTTTAACACAGTTTACGAAGCTTGCGAAATGCATATGGGGATTTGCTTATTAATAAACAAATTATTTACGAACATTTCCTAGATACACATACACGGCACACGAAGCCTACGCCAGGCCAACGCCAAACAGTCAGGTTAGGTCAGAGTAGGACGGGCCTGGCTAGGCCAGCACGGGCAGACAGGCTGCCACCAATTTATAAGCCTCCTGCCTGCTTCGCTATTCACTATTCACACTTCTAGGCCCAATATATTTTTATTTGTTTGTTTTTTTTTTTTATTTTTTTATTTTTTGCTTACTTCACTTGTTTTTCTTTTTCTCAAAACTTTCTTTTGCTTTGCGTGTATACATATAGCTATGTAAAAATATATGTTAGAATGAATGTGCGTTACGATTCTTATTCAATCCTGTTTTCCGGTCGCGTACCTTATTTCGAGGAATCCGAATATAGACTGAGCGCGCGCTCGCATTTAGTTTGGCATTCAATGAATTTTCCGTTGTCAATGTTTAAAATTGTTTTCCCTTTCTGTTACACTTTCGACGTGGCTTTTCACGCTCAGAGAGCGTGGCCAAGGTCCGCTTAGGCTCTTCAAGGCGCTCTCTCGGCCACTCAGCGCACTCGCACGCCGAAGATGGGCGCACAGTTTGGGCGCAACATGTGCCACAGGAAAAACACTTGTTATGCGTTTTTGTTCTTTGCTCTACATTGTTTTGTTTTTGTTCACTTTTCTTCACTTTGGACACTTTGAGTCGAGCCAAATGTAACTAGAAAGGCAGGGCTATAGTCGGGCGTACCCGACTATAGAATGCACCCTGCACCCATTCAACAATTCAATAATTTTTATTTTTTTTTTTATATATCTTATAGGTATGCAACCCATATTCTAATAAACAAAATAAACACATTATGCCTTTGGTTTAGGAGAGTCTACGTGGCAAATTTGGTGGCGTTTAACCGTTTCCGAGTTCAGTTTGTTCCTACGGACAAACAGACAGACGGACATTGCGTTATCGACTCGCCTTTCGATGCTGATCAAGAATATATAGTTTGTGGTGTCTGCCACTCCGCTTTCTGCCTGTTATATGCATTTGTATATTTTTTACCATTTTTTGATACAGGATATAAAAACGATACCTTGGTCACAGTAACAGTTGACACAGTTAGCCCGTGAAAAAAGTAGTAAATTTATGACAGCACTTAACCAAAGTTAAAGTTAAAGGATAAGCTTAATAGTTAAAACTCATAGTTAAAGTAATTGAGGTAAGGTTTCATAAAGAAACAATCTGAGCAGCGTAGACTTTAGCAAATATTTTACGAAATTCCGTTTTAAGTTAGTTTCGTACTTATTCAAGTTCATCACCGTGGACACAGTGTCCTTTCAATTTGTTGTGTTTGTCTATACTACGTATTCTTAAAAATGACCATCATATTATTATTTATATTATCATACAAATTGTTATCCAGCTTATTGTTCTCCTGCCCCCGTTTTCCATCATTAATTTTCCTGAATATCGTTTTCAAACAATCTAATATGAATATATTAAAAATTGGCTTTACCTGCTAGCTTCGTTAAGCGCTTGTTGATTTGAAGCAGTCTTAGTTTTAGAATTACAATATTGAGGCAGCTTCCTATAACTATGAAATTTTCTTTTTTATCTGTTATATGGGGCGTGTCACCACCTTATTTAATAATAGTAATCTTATTTTTCACGATGTCCCTTACATATCTACAAGTATATACCAAATTTCACAGTTTGCATGTTTATACACATTCCAAGAGAATATGAATTCAATTCAATAAATCGTGGGAAAATTAGCACTTCAGTTTCTGCTTATAAAATATTCAATTCAATCAAAAGTTGGTCGCACCAACTTTAGGTTGAACTGATACTTGACAATTTCGATGTACCGCAACGTCACACACAGTATGTCTTTGTAGGGGGGCGCACAGACGCCTTCGTCAAACTCCACTCGCCTATTCAATGGAGACCAATTTTTTATTTAAATAATGATGTTGTACGCATTTTGCAGCCGTCAAGACGTGATTTTCTGTTATTAGTGCACCCAAGCAATTTTTGAGTACGGCGCTATTACAATTATTATATGTTGTGCTGGCTTCACCTTAACGGAACACGCTGAGAATATATATTGATCCAAAACGTCAGTTCAAATCAAAATTTAAATAATCTTCTTTAAACACAAGACATGCAATCAAGGGATGTTCGGCTGGGACAATGTCGTATTCTGATCTCAAGAGTTCTTCATCGATATGTTTGCAAGGCTAATTATCGTAACGAATGTCTTCGTCCAAGTCTTTTTAATATTTAACAACTTTTAGTAAATGTTCGCAAATATCGACTAGTTTATACTATACTCAATGAAAAAAGCACAGCAACAAATTGAAAGCGAATGAAGAAAGTCCAAAAAAAAATTTTCGATGTTGTTCAGTTTGACCTTATCCAAGCGCATTCATATTCTAACTACAATTCACAGTTTAACATAGTTTCGAATAAACTTACTGACTTGGTCGTTACTGTTTCCGAAGCTTTTATCAACTGGGAAAAATCCCAATTCGTGAATTGTAAATGGAAATTCCAATTGTAGCAACTAGAAAAAAAAAACTAAAAAAAATTCATCAATAGTTTAAGCTTTAACAGTTATTACTTTTATAAATACAAACAATTGAAGCTTAATAGAGATTAACACAATCACATAAATAAATCATGGCACTTTCTTTTTTTATTGAATATTCCACGCTTAAATTATTTGCTTTGACTTAATTAAACCGTTCAAAGCAAATCATAATTGAAACTAGTTTTAATTCACAACTAAAAGTCTTATTCGATATGCACGGCAAGTAAGCAGAAATGTAAATAAATATAATAATATAATCATATCTGTAAATAAAGTCGAACCTCGCTAATCTGAAAAAATGATTGCAGGCCTAATTCGAATTATCGAATTTTTCGGATTACTGAATTCTTTTAATATTATATATGTAATTTTATTAAAGAAAAACATAAGTTTCAATGAAATGATTTCAATGAAAAATTAACATTTAAATATTAAGATATGTAGAAAAATATATATATATATATGTAAAGTTTAGCAATTAAGTGCAATTCGGATTAAAGAATTGCAATTGATTCAGATTACAGACTAGCCAATGCAAGAAAATAACCATTCGGATTACTGAATTTTTCGAACTAGCGAGATTCGACTGTATTTCGAGTTTTTAATAGGTTATATAGGATAAGAAACTTTATTCATATGGGGATCGTATGCTGCTAAAGAGAATTTATATCTACCGATTCATTGTTTAAACCCGAAAAACCCCTTGGAATTATAGCTCACATCACAAAACTAATGTATTGCGCACAGCGGATTACTCTTTTGTATAACACTTTATCTAAATTTAAAGACTATTTAACTTGCTCGCGGCGTCACTTTGATTGGACAAATTAAGCCACACCAAATAGAGATTTAATTATCACACGTTTCTGCATAAATCACTAATAATTTTAAACGCTACCACAGTAAGCTAACGCTTGGTCATAAATTAAGTCCGCCTATATGCTCGGCTGCTAAAAAAAAAAAGTTTTTTATTTACAAAAATTAATTTTTGTTTGTTTCTCTTTTGCCGAGCGCTGGGTGCGCACCAAAGATGAATTTAAAATATTATAAGTATTTGATTGACAGCTATAACCTAGCGGTTTTTTTTTTCCAATTTAGTTTTAGCGCACAACGCATAAATTAAAATCGTCTCCGGCAATTAGAATGGGACCATAGATGGGCAAACAGAGCACAAATCTAAACAACTCACTTAGCTAACAATCGCGCAAATTATGCAAATTTTTCGGTAACCATTAGCCAAGCAACAAAACAATGAACCGAAGAAAACTTTCGCTAAGCCATTCTTAAGTTTATTTCAATGGGAACTTGACGATAAACAATAAACCAAGTAAGCTAAAGAACGATGCCGCCTTTAAAGAAATTGGGTTGAAAGAAAGGTAAGCTATGCGACGAACGGCTTGACCCAACGTCAATCAGTTGAGTCGCTCGCTTTGTTGGCATTGGTTCAAGAATTCGCAACGAAGGTAAAAACTTGTTTACAAAATAGGAATACGACAGACTAGAGTTTATTGGCAAGGACGACGATGCTGCGGAAACTGATAGCTTTGGCGGTGCCGCTACTGCTGCTTCCCATTTGGCTCGATGACAGCTGCACCTGTACAGCAACTGCCTTGCGCAGTGCCGCAAGCTTGCCGGAGCAAATGCGGCTCACGCGAAAGACACCACTTAGGTAAGTTGGCAGACGTAACTAAAACCAAACCTTGGCAAGTCACTCATGCTTTACTTATGTTGTGCTGTGCTGTTAGTGACGGCACGCCAGTGGTGACCTCCTTTGACTACGACTTTGGCTACGACGGTGCACAGGCAAGACATCGCGGGGCTGTACACAGGCAAGAACTACAGCGCCGCCCGCAATTCAAATCGAATGCACGAACTTCAACGACGACGACTACTGAGCGTCCACTGGTGCGTTACTGGAACAACTTCGTGCGTAGCGTGCGTCTTCCAATGTCGAATCTGAGCTTGAGGAATCTAACAAATCCTCTTGCGAATTTCTTCAACGACGGCAGTGCCAACATCATTGAAACACCTCCGCCGCCATTGGACGATTACGAAGTAGACGGAAGTAGCAGCATAGGTCCCAGCCATTCCGGCAATCGGAAACAAAAAAAATCGAAGCGCAAGCAGAACAATAAAAAACGCAGGCGCACGCATTATCCGCAGCACGAAAATGCTGTGAACGTTGATGACGATGACGGCTTCTTTAGCTCGACGGAATATGATAACACGGCCCCGTATTATTATGTGCAACAACAGCCGTTCGAGAACTCGCCAAATACACAAAAAGAGCAGCCGATTTTCTTCTATGATACGCCCACGGGCAACTATTACGGCGTGCAACGTTTAAGCCCCCAGGACTACTACTCTCAAGCGAACCTCTACAATTATAACTATCCAATAATTCAATTGGTCGATGGCAATGATGTCTCTGAAGACAATGATGCAGTTCAAAACGACGTCGATGTTGAGTCCGAAGCTGAAGCTGACTCGCCAACTACGCCGACAGACGCAGATGCTGACGAAGATGTTGACGCTAGTGCTGAGGAAGCAACGGAGCCGATTGATGATGCTGCCAAGAGTGATTCGGAGAGTCAGCGCCCCGATCAACTGCGCAATGCGTTGAGCACTTACATGCGGGACGACAGCTTCAACCGTCTCCGCCAGCGTTCGCCCTCCCGCGACTACCACAAGCCATTGGCATTAGGCCAGCAGAAGCCACGTCAACAGTTTAGTTACTACGTTCTGTCACCGCTGTGAATACGGAATTGTTTGAATAAATTACTTTGAATGGCAAATGAAATCAACTGTGTTGGTCTATTGTTTTTTCTCACTTAATGGAGAAAGGCAAATTTAATTACTTTTATTACTAAATGAATGCAGGCAGGTCGCGGCAGCGGTGCCTGTTGTTGAGCATTTCATGATCTGTGTGGATGAACTTAAAGGTATCGTAAGACGTTACAACTTTGTACCTGTGAATTACAAAACGAAAGTGACTTATATTATACACAAAAGTCTAATACATAAAATATTAAATGACAAATGGGCAAATTAACTAACTCAGAGTCCTTTGTTGCTCGTTCCATTGCCCTGGGATTTGATGGTTCATGGTTAAGGATTGTAAAACTATCACATATCTAATCTTAAATATGGTATTTAAAACTTCTTGGAAGGGCCATTGTCGGATAAATAAGAACTGCAGTGATGCAGTAAACCGGGATAATTAATCAATTACATATGTCATGGAATGGGCAACAGGCACAACTATACAACAAGGATAATCTAAAGCAATTTACTAACTTAATCAAGATAATTGGCAGCCAAACATTAACATTTTCAGTTCAGCATCGTGTCGCCTTGGCTTCCAGAGGCAGCTCGACATGTGAAACATGTTCTATATTGTCAAAATATTTATGCAGCATGGCGTTTTTAGCGGATATGCGCTCATTAGGATCGTAGAGTAACATCGACTGAAATAAGAATTCAATTTACAAATAAGGCACGTCAACGGTTTAGTCAGCGACTACTGACCATAACGAGTTCATGCGCTTCATGCTCGGATATAGCCGTTGGCACATTACTCTGCATCCATTTAGGAAACTTCGGCTTAAAGTCGGGCAACTGCGTGACCCCCGGCCAAATCTCTTCGTCCGGCGTCCCAAATGTGCGGAATATACGGTACAGTTGGTCAATTTCGCTGTCACCAGGGAAGAGTGGCCGCCGCATGATCTAGAATAGATTTAACTGAAAGCTTAAAACGACAGCAGCATTGCCAATCTCAAGAACCGCACCATTTCCGAGAATATGCAGCCTAAACTCCAAATGTCCACGCCGGTAGAATAGAATTTCGTACCGAGCAGAATTTCGGGCGCACGATACCACAAGGTGACCACTTCGTGTGTGTATACCCGCATGGGCACATTGAACGACCGTGCCAGTCCGAAGTCCGCTAGCTGCATTTAAAAGGAGTTAAGTTTGTTCTACAAATGACCTCACTTACTGACCTTTATGTTTCCGGCCGTATCGACAAGAAGGTTCTGGGGCTTGAGATCTCGATGCAGAATGCGGCTTGTGTGGCAGAATCCGATGGCGTCGAATATTTGGTACATGTAGCTCTAAAAGGCAATGGATGTGGCTTAAATAATGCTTATAAAATGATTCCTAAATAACAAAGGCGCACTTTGACCAGCTTTGGTGTGAAGATTTCCTTCTTCTTATCCATTAGTTTCTTGAGATCCATGTTGAGGTACTCAAAAATCAAGTACAGACTCGTGCCTGAGATGACCACGTCGTACAGCTGCACTACGCCCTTATGATTGAGATCCTTTAGCAGTGAAATTTCGCGCATAGCTGTCGACGGCACACCCTCGGTTTCGCTGCAAGACGAGAAGCACAGTGGACACAATTAGCCAAGTGGCCAAGCAGAAATCGTTTACACTACCTCGTTATTTGGTCAAGACGGTGGCGTGAAATTAAAGTAAATTATTAAACTTAAACTATTTTTACACTACATTAGCAGTAATCTGTTTATGTATTTGTAGGAAACGGCTGCTGCTTTGCGCACACGATGAAGCCGAATCATGTGGTGCTACGACTTGGTAATAAAAATGCGAAGCACTCACAGAATCCGGGCTGCCTCGTGCACTAATTTGCTCACGCGCAGTCCTGCACAAGTAGATCGCTGTAATTGCATTTGCGCTGCTGCTGTAGTGCGCTAGACGTATGACATTCGTCAAGGACAAGGACGCGCACCTGCCGCCATAGCATAGCTTGTTGCGTTGCTTACGTCTTTCAGGATAATTACTACCGGCTTGTGCACTCTACTATGCATTTGTTTTTATTATTAATAACTCACACTCACTACACTTTTTGCTTTAACAAAACATTTCTAACCTTTCCAGGCGTATTTTCTTAAGCGCAACATCCTTGCCAGTTTTTTCATTGCGCGCTTTGAAAACAATTCCGTACGTTCCTTCGCCGATTTTCTCTAACTGGTGAAAATTCTCCATCAAGGTTTCCTCCATCCTGCTGAATTTATTGTTTGTAATCTTGTGCTATACGTGACTTTTTTTAAATCTTGCACATTACTTTTGTTTATCGTTATTTCTAAAAAAAGAAGGCGTATTTTGGCGCGAAAAAAATATTATTAGTCAACTTAGCTAGAGAGAAGCGTAATAAGAGAGTGAAAAGAAACGGTTTGGTGCTCTGCAAACACTGTTCCAGTGAATCAGTGGTGAACAACGCAAAATCTTGTGTTTATTTCGAACTCGCTATTATCAAAGGTCACACTTATTATTGGAAACATTGGTGTGATAATAATTACACGCACTTTTCGAACAAAAAACAAAATAAATATAAAATTTTTCATTTGCGCTGTCACGTCTTGTTCTAAAAACAGTAGTGAACAACGCAAAATGATAATAGTAAATTAATGTGCACTCAGTTTCGTGCTCTGCAAACTCTATTTCAGTGAAGCAGTGGTAAACAACGCAACGGAACAGTGCTGCCATGCCTCCACCAAACCACCACAAAAGTGACGTCGAGCGGGTTTAGAACTCAAAACATTGTATGAAAACTACAGCTGGATTTTTTCTATTTTAGGTTTACAACACAAAAAATAACTCTTAGTTGTATATAATGTAATGTATAATAATGACGGATTCTGGGGAGTAGAACCGTTGGATACATACTTTATGTTAAATTCGTGATTTCTTTTCACTGACAAATAGTATTTGTGCAATTTGTTAAAAGTTTCATTACTTACTTAATTTTCAGTCTTTGGTAAATTTGCAGTCAGTAAGCAAGTGTGAACACTAACTTATCGTACGTTACGAAGGATAACTCAACAGCTGAGCAAACGTTAAGTTTGCAGAGAGAAATGTAAATAACCCTTTGTTGATGCTTCTTCTTATATCTTTCGTTCTCTGCTCATGGAAAATCTATAGCAGCGCCATCTTTGGCTGGCCTCTGGAACGTCATATAAATTTCCACATCGAATTTGAGGAATTTTTGAAAATTTTTGATTATTTCTGCAATTTTCACTGCCTAATTATTATAGCATAATAAATAATGAATACATTATGCGTATTTACCAGAGGATAGAAAGATTCTTTCAATGTGTTAGATTACATGAAAAGCTGGATATAAACTAAATACTTTAATTTTTTGTTTAAATTACAAGTCCGTTATTTATGTATTTCCAGCGTTGATGCTGAATACTCCAATCAACATTCTCACAATCCAAATTTTTCTTTGGTATTGTGAATTAGTATTTTTTGTAGTGTCTTCAAATATGTACCATTTGCATTTGATTAATAAATGATAAGTAATTTGTAACCGAACTTGGCTTAAATGGAAAAACTCAATCGACAACAAATGTCAGGAGCATCGTCGAAGTATGCGAAAGTTAAAACTCTTTGCAATGGACTTGCGACTGCTCAATGGCATCTAATAAAGGATTTAAAATATTTAATTGTTTAAGTGTGTGGCTGTGTCAAGCAAAGTCTGTAAAATCAATTGCTTGGCTGTGGCTGCAAAATTCGCATTAAGCTCCAAGTTCTATTTTCGATGTATTTGACTTTTAGTATGTTTTTTTTTTTTTTGTTTTTTGTTATTTTTCATATTTTTTTTCTTTTATGTGAGCAAGGATCAGCCTTCGTACTGCCGTTACGTGTTGTCGTAAAAATACAATAAAAATTTGTTGTGTTTGTCGCTCAGTTAAGGAAAGCAGGCATACTTAAATTTAAATATTTAGTATTGAGTTTTTTGTGTGCTTTCGAGCAAAAACGTTTGTGCGTGCTTTGCTTTTTTGTTTTATTTTGTTTTATCTTTGACAAAGATCTGTGTATGCCACATAAATCATACGGCGCGTTGTGCGAATTCCATGAGTATTTGCAAAATCAGGACACTGTTGCAGAGCATTTAATCAAATGTTTTTTCATGATTTATTCATCGTTTAGAGTTATGTGCTTTTTTCTTATTTTTTGGAATTTCTAAAAAAATAGTTTTAGATGAGCAAACGCAAATTCAGTTTACGCAGAGTACTCCTCGAAAGTATGTTCTCGAATTGTAAAGTAATTCTAATCTTGGGAAGGATATTAGTTGGAATAACATTAAAGTATATATTGATTTCTGGAACAATTGAACGCCTTTAAAATTGAATATTATTGTAATTGGCTTTGAAAGCTAACAGTTGACACTTTGCGAAATGTGCGGCTCTCTGTGAATCCAATAAATATAAGATATCTTATTTAAATGTTTACTTCGTCGTTTTGTTGAAAGCTCGTATTAATAAAAAATACATGTGAAAGAAGCCATATGTCATTTAAATATTTTTGTAGTTAATAGGGGGTATTGCCTTCTGCCTTGCCGACTGATTGATTAACAGCCAATCTTTATATAATTCAAAAAATTGTGCTTAATTTTAAAGAGAAAATTATTTTGTATTATATTATTATGCCGCTGGTACGAATTTAGTTGATTTTCAGAAGACTTTTTTCAGAAATTTTTCACAAGCAGAATCTTTTACCAAGAACCTTCCAATCAAGCTCCAAGCTTGACAAGTCAACATCTGCTTCAGAAATGCGTCAATTTTGTGGCGATTCGAAACTGGAAATTCGGTCCATGATATTTTTTTGCGTTAACTCGTGTGGCACCTAAGCATCGGGATTCTTGTTGTATCTAACCTTTTTTCAAATGGTTCCAGATGGTTTTCTGTGCAATCGAAGCAGTGATACGGTAGTACGGTCGGACTTGAGGATTTTCATGATTTTATCGACATTTTGGACCAGAGCGTGATGCATCTTTGATATCAAAGATTGATTGGCTGTTACAGTATCAGGACCTTAAATACTATTAACATTTTTGCATTTTCTCCTTTATCAATGAAAAACTGTAAAATATGGCGTATGTTCTTTTTGTTCGTGACCATCTTAGTATTTTAATTCTTTTCTGATTATTTTCACTTTCTGCTCATGCTCAGAATTCCATTTGATTGGATTCGAGAAACTCTTCACTAAAATTACTCAAATACGCATTGAGTAAAACTTTTTAGTTAGTATTTGAAATTTGGCCACTTTTGTGGTGTGTCATTTCATTTGGATTGGAATTTGAAAGTTTTGCCTTTGTTTTCCTTTCAAGTGGCGAAGTTTCGTTGGCAAGTATTTTGTGTGTTTGTTATTTGTATTCCTTCGGTTTTTAGTCTTTGATTGCAATTGTTGTTTGAGTGTTTTAATTCTGAGTAGCACAGAAAACACGTATGCTGCTTGGAAATACTTTAAAACAAGAATTTGGCACGTTTATACACATGCGTAAAGCTTTAAGGAGCATTTTGCCAGCTTGCCCTGATGTCCGCTCTGTGCGCTGATGGCTGAGCTTTAAATTTATCACTTGCGTTTGTGTGAGGAATGCTTTTGGCTTGGCATTAGAGAGTTTTCCGCTTTTCCGCTTAACGCCTTCCTGTTTAAAATGGTGCTGAGTAATTGACGGGAAGCGTTGCAATTTGTGTTCGCTTTGCGGTGAAACGATGTCGCGCGAGTTTGTGTTGCTAGCAAATGGTATTTAAGTTTTTCCTTTTTTATCCATTTATTTCTTGACTGATTTTTTCACTATGCCATTACTTCCTTATACGAAAATGATATGATCCTCATTTGCTCCGTTTAACTCATTCGCCAATTATTCGAATGAAGAATATTCTGTGAGTTTTATTTGGACTCAGAACAGCCAAACTCGATAAACCTATAACCTTGCACTTTTTAAGGACAGAAATAATTCTGATGCAGCTGACCTTTTAGATTTGCAGCCTCTTGTTGCACGTTGCTATCAATCTATAAATGGGGAATTGTACAAAATAAAAAAAAAAAATTAAAAAAAAAGAAAGAGGAAAATGAAATGAAACAAATAAAACTAAAATAAATAATCATATTGACTAACCTTGCGCATCTGAAATGCCAACCAAGTGAACTGCTGTGCGAACAGTGACGAGTGTGCACGTAGTCGGCATGTAATTCACAGCCGCAGGACATTCGTATTGCCACAGGCAACATCAACAAGCCCAAGCACAATAAACACACACGGGTATGCGCATACACGAGCCGAGAATGGAATTAGAAACGTTGAATCAAACTGAATGTGAAAATGCTAAATGGAAGAAAACGTAAGTCAGGAAAAAAACCAACGACACCAACAGCAACACCCCCATCCACACCCACATCAACACTCATACCACATGAAAACATCTTGCGACGCGAACAAAGCCCGGCACGAAAAGGAATGTTGTCATCTGCGTCCGCGTCCGCGTCCGCGTCACTCCTGACATCGCCAGCATATTGGTGGGGACGGCCTCGTTGTCCGCTGTACGCTGATAGTTGACTGCGGCTGATGGGTGGTGGGTGTTGATGAGGCTTCACTGTGTACTTTGTCGCAACTAGATTTAATTCCAATTGAATAGTTCGACTGCCGTGCATGCAGCATGGCATGTGTCTGCATGGCTGCATGTGTGTGTGTGTGGATGTGTGGGTGTGGGTGTGGGTGTGCATGCGAGTATTTACACGAATGCAGCCATGTGAAAAGCCAATGGCGGCTTCTTTGCTGCGGCTAAACAGTTCAACTGCTTTTTGTAAATCGTGTTGTTGTTGTTGCATTTGCTATTGTTGTCATTGTTGTTGCTATTGTTGTTGTTGTTTCTTTTGACGTTGTTTATTTATATTGAATACAAGAAATATGTCATCGTATGCCATTCATCGATAAGCGGAAATCATTTTACTAAAAATAACTGCGCAAAAATAAGTAAAACCAACAACAACAGACTTCATTTTAAAGTACGAATACATGCGAGTACACACCGCCAATGGCTGTGTGATATGTACGTACATATATAGGATTGTATGTATGTAAATACTCGTGTTCCTCAAACAATCGAAGGGGTTGGCCGGGTGTTTTTAGGCGAAAGTGTTTGTTCGCATTTGGCTTTGACGTCTCCCATAGTCAAGAAGCGATTCGCATTGGCTTGGCGTGACTTGGCTTGATTCTGGCTGAGGCTCTGGCTGCGATGGCTTTGTATGCGCGTTCCCTAATACGCTCCAATAATTTGAGATATGCAGTTACATAAGCGTGTCTACTGCCTCGGCTTACTCCAACACACACCCACACACATACACACATACATACATGTATGTGCATTAAATACTTGTATATGTGTAGGTATGAACATGCCTGTATTTATTAAAAATAATGGGCGCAATAGCAGCGTAAATCCTTTTGACTTGTTTTGTCGTAAGTTAGGCACCAAAAATAAAAAATAAAAATAAAGCTTTAAGCAAGAGTCGCTTCGCTTACATCGCCTGTGCCTGGTGGGTGGCAATGGATGAGCCCTTCGCACGGTGTGTGTTTGTCATGCCAGTTGACAGGCAGAAAGGGTAGCAAAGGGATTCGAGACCTTTAAATGGCATAAGTTCACATTAAGTGTGAAAAATCTATGGAAAGTTATAAAAGTATCATTAGTAACTAACAATGCTGACATTGTTGCCGGCGTCGTCGCTGGCAGTGAGCAAGGACATCTGGCAGGCCCATCTCCCCGTGCGCTGCTACGCAGTCTCGCTATGTGCAGCATGCTTGTCTCAGCGAAACTCAGCGGAAACTTGAACTGGCCTTACTTCTCATGCCTCTCAAATGCTTAAGATCTCGCGACATTGCTCTGAGTTCATGAGCTACACTTGATTCATTCACACACATGTGGAACGCGTTAAAATGCAAATGAATGCGGTTCGCCATTTAAGGCAACCAAGTGGCAGGGAGAATATTATTAAATGAGTTCATTGCCAAAGCATTTTTCCACGCTGTAAGTTGACGAACTAATTTTCCCTTGGAATACTTACTCATCAATTTGTGTGTCGGCCTGAATCGATTTCACACAAATGGAATGTCATCAGATGTTTGTTTTGTTTGCCAACAATTTAACAAATTCCAAATTAAGCATTTTGTTGCCAGCTAATTAGTGTCGCTATAAAAGTCAGTAGCTGGATAAGGTGTGAAATGTCAGGAACTGGTTTGTCACAAAGTTCGAATACTCATAATAAATGAAGATTATCTGTCGCTTATCAATGTTATTGACTCGTTGTCGTCATTTGCTTTTTATTGCTGACACGAATGGAAAATGTGATTTATAGGTTCAAATATCTTTCGGGAAGGTAAAGAAAATAGCAGCCTAGGAAGCATAAGACAAGCTCAAGTGTTGCCTCATTACTGTCTGTTTGGCATTCTACAAATGAGAGAAAGTAGGCATTTGCCCAAGAAATTACTTGTCCTAAAGATGTTTACTCGATTTTCTTCTTATATAAAACACTCGTATATACGTTGATATATCAAAGAGAGAGTGGATTTCTTATTCCCGCATTATTTTGTTTTCCTAGTGTTTATTTTACATAGCTTAATAGTCAGTTGTTGTCTTTGGTAGGAATTACTAAAATCTTTTTGGCCAATTTTCGCCAAGGAAGCTGTTCACATGCCTCAATTTGCAATTTGATGAATGCAAAACAAAAACGCGTGAGCGAATGCTAAACTTGACTAGACTTGACTTAAGTGGAACTAAGCAAAGACAAGTTGAGTTCAGTTGGCAGGTATGGGAATGGGATGGATGTTTTGGGCTGGGCTTGGTTGGGCTGAGTTCAATTGAGTTCTGTGTGACGCCTGACTTTCAACTTGACATTGCAGCACAGACGTGTAAATATGAGTGTACGTGATGGTTCGTGAGAGTGGGGCTGCTTTCGCACAGCTTGCGGCGAAGGCAGCTTGATAAGCTTCGGAATTTTAAGCAGTCAGCCTTCGTCGGCCTGCTACTGCTGCTGCTGTTGTTGTTGGGTTGTTGTTATTATTGTTGTTGTTATCATGGCGTTATTTGTTATTGTTATTGTTGTCGCTTGCTATTTAACTTGAAGTGTCCGTATGTAGCCTTGAGCAGTTTACTAAGAAATAGGGCAAACATGCTTTTAGTGGCATTTATCACGTGGCGGCTGCAAACCAACAAAGAAAACAAAGCAACTAACAAGCGAACAAATAAACAAACAAACAAACAAGCGAACAAAACGACAAATGTGTTTATTTGCATGCATCGCTTCGTATTTACATTTCTTACACGGTCGAGGTCTGAGTGTTTGAACTGGTAACAAAATCCGAAATGTACTCACTCACTCACATTGAAATATTAGCTTACTTTCGAACTACTTAGTTCGCTGCTAGTCTGCTATCAGCAGGAATGCACATTTCGCAGTAATAAATTTCCAACTTGAGCACAGCCAATCCAACGTCATTTGCAGCAGTGCGGCAGTGCAGTCACACAGTCACACATTCGTACTCACACATACACGCACACACGCACTCAGGCACATAACCATAGAAGCCGCAAGCACTTTGAGTTCAATGTGGAACAGCGTGGAGGAGAGAACGAGAGAGAATGAAGAATGGAAGCGCATTGTGAGTAAAAGAAAGTTACAATAATGCAAATTTATGCAATTCAAAAAGAGAATATGAAACTAAATAACAAAAAGCAGAAAAACGAAGGAAGAAAAATAAATGCAATGAAAACGCAAATACAAAATATATTTCTTTTTTGGCTTTTAATACTGCTGTCTACGTGTGTGTGTGTATGTGTCGCCAAGGTGCAAAAAATGCAATTCCGCAAAATGTCATGACTTAGTGTTGCCATTTGCAGATTTTTATCTGCTCCCAATGCTCTATGTCTGTCATTGATATTGAAAATAATCGTACCTAGTATGATGTGTTCCTTGAGGATTTAAGGCAAACATGCAAACTTCCACAACGCTGACATGAGAGCAAAGCATAAGTAAAGTTTACCCAACTGCGCTCTCCGCTGTGGCTATTAGTTTTAACTTAATACAATTTCCCGATATAACTTCTGATTAGCGTCAGTTATGTCATCTGAAAATAATTGGCGCAAGTAAACTGCTTCAAAGTGCTTCCCTCAATTCCTTTTGTTGTGGCCATTAACCACAAAAGCTGCTTATGTTTCTCTTTTGTTGTGTTAGAATTCGAAAATGCTTTGATTCACTTGCCATTGATTTTTGAATCCAAGACGAAGACAAATATCGCAGCATAATTTTTATTAGCTTCGCCTCCACATTCCTCTCGATTTCATTTGAATTAAGTTAATTTAGCATTGATAATTTATAAGGATTTTTCATTTGAAGCTTAGGATTTAGGCTGAAAACTTATAAACGCAGAAATCAGTCTCTCAGAGTTTCAAAGAATTTAAATGGAGAAGTTTGTTTTGTTAGATTGTTGGCTTGAATATTGTATTATATTTTGCGTGAATTAATTATTTAAAATTAAGCGAAAACAATTCAAAGACAGCAAAAAGGTTCAGCAGCATATCCATCTAGTCTAGTCTTTTAATTTCATAAACGCTTCGTGGCTCGTGACGAATTCACAGGGCAAAGGCTTTTGAGACCCTTCCCCAACCGTTTTCGACAAGAATGACAATGACAATGACAACGACAACAACAACAACCACAACAACAACAAAATCGGTAACAAAAGCGACAACATCAACGTCAACGTCAACGCCCACGCATTTGCTTTTTAAAAACATGTTTAAATCCCATTCTAGACGAGCGTCTGCAAGCCTGCAAATCCTTTTAGCCTATGTGCATACGTAATGACATGTAATAAATAAGCGAAAGTAATCTAAAAATCTGCTCGTAAGCGCATTGCATAAGCGATCCGGAGCTTGGCACTCCCGTCGGCATGTTTTTCCTTTTGGTTTTCCCATCAACTGACTGACGACTGACGAGCTTCTTCCTTTCCATATTTTCTTCATTTTTTTTTGTTTTATTTTTTTTCGTTTTCTTTTTCAAATGTTATGCAATATTTTGGCATTGACAGACTGATTGTCATGTACGCATGTTTTGTATTTTACACTGACACTTTCACTTGCTGACTGCGTGGTGTCATGCAGATTGCTGACAAGGATTGGCTTTATACGCACAGCGGCACTTGTGTACTCAATTGTGCCGTGCAGATTATATCACATCTCTGCACAATTAGAAGACTTTGTGTGCATTTATTAAAGATATTCCTGTTCATGTAATGCCATAACGTGGTGCAAGGAGCCAACTTATGCAAGTTGAGAAACCTTAACGCAGAAAGGTCAAAACAAAGGACAAACAACAATTAGGGCAGCAAATGAAAGAAGCAAGCCCATATACAGCGAAACAAGCCATGAAGGAATAAATCAAGGCTCTTAGGACCTTCGCTTGCCCAATTGCTCGGCATAGTCTCAGAATGTGGAGCAATGTTGAAAATTTGCTATATTGTCTTGTATTCTCGTTTCTTCGAAATGGTTTCGGGATACATTTCACAGCAATTAAAAATATTGGCTCTTCTTCAATTCGTTAGAAAGCCTTTAGAAGCTTTGTAAGTTATTTCATTGGTGTAAGTGGCATGTCAATGCGGTCTTTAGCTTAGTTCGCCGAAAACTTACAAAAATTAAGAGAAATGTAGCATACATTCACATATGGAAAAAAAGCAAAAAAAATAAGAAGAAAGAAAAGTATTAAATGTTGTTAACCACTTAAAGTTAAAAAAGACAAAAAATAAACTTTTAAAATGCGCTCGAAAAAAACAAAAAAACTTAGTTGACAGAAAAAGTTTCGATTTAAAGCAGACACACATTGGCAACATGCAGAGCAGAGCGATAAAAATCGATTTGGAACAGGCGTAAATTGAAATTGAATAAAGTGAAATGAAGCCCGCTTTATCGCTCTTTATTCGACGACACAGGATGCCTGTGCAAACAGTTTGGCCTTTTGTGAATCGACAATATGCGGGAATTCATTCGGCACGTTTGACATTTGATAAGCCATTGTGGCAACACTTTACTGCTGCCAAATTGAAAAGAGAAGCGCCAGCGACCAGAAATGGCAAACGTGTCGAGTCAATGGCAATGCCATTGTGGATTTATGCATTGCATAAAAAAGTGTTACTGCAAATTTATTAATATTATAAAACTGTCGGCAGTGCGCATGAATCGTGCTTATTAGTTCTGCACAAATTAAAAGGATATTCGCCGCAATGGCATTGAACCGTCGCTCACTTGGCCGCAGCCAAATAACCGCAAGTCAATTATGGTGTATCGCATTGTGACAGCTTCATTAAAAACTGACAGCATGCTCTCGCAGTGCGCTTATGATTCAAATCAAGTCGCAAAGTTTATTCACCGACGAACGAACTTCGACGAACTCATGTGAACTGCTCTGTCGATATGAGTTACCACTGTCACATTAACTTGGGCCGCTGTGTGCTGTGCACGCCTCAATGGCGCACAGAACTTGGCAAAAGACGTCGTCAATTTCATCAGCAGAACACAAATCAGCAAACTACTTTGGCATACACAATTAATGCAATCAGTTACGAGTGTAATCAGGATGCTGCAACTTATTTGCTTGATTTAAGCGAGAAAAAAAGAAAACAAACAAACAGAGAAAAAACTTGCGCTTTTAGTTTCATCGGGTCACTGCTAGCTGGCGAAAAGTGCAAAGTCAAAACGAGAAATGTTCGGGCAGACTTCCAACTTTTTGCTCGCATGTGCAGCGAGGCATAAAGATAAATTCTTTGGCCCAAACGAGACCAGCATTGCGCAAAATAATCGTAAGCTGCTTTTGGCACAAAGGAGCAGCTATGCATGATGTATCTATGTATGTGTGTGTGTGAGTGTGAGTGTGTGTGTGTGTCTGTACAGTTGTACATTTTCCGAAATGTCATCACTTCATGAAACTGCCAACATGTCGCATACATAATCTCCTGCACCTCACCCCAGTGGCAGCAGCAAAAGGCACTGACAATGAATATCTTCTTATGGGCATATCCATATCCGTACAATTGCACTTACAGAAGTCGAAAGTTAGGAATATCGTTTTCGTTATATTGTATTGCACATACATTGGATATAGATAGCATCAGATACTTGTGTATTTTGCGATATTTATCAGGTAGACAACAGTTCGAGTGAGCTTTAAGCAACTTCAAGTCATGGCTTTTATATTGCGCATACGCCGCATTATACATGGCGTACATGGCATGAATTATATATGTCTATGTATGTGTAACGCAATAAATCGTACACGCAGTTTATTTTTGGCTGAGTGCTAAACAACTTTCTGCACAATAAACACGCAAACCCAGTCGTATAAGTCGAATAAGTGGTGTAAGTGGTATAAGTGTGTATTTAATACGCTGCTAAATCAAAACGCAGCGAAACTGAACCCAACTGAACTCAACCAAGCCGAAGCGAGCCGAGCCAGAGCAGAGCAAGGCAGCGTGAAGCAAAGGTTGAGGGCACACGAAAATAATGGCAACAATTTCATTCCCGTTAAAATTTTATGCTGATTTTATAGCAACACGTAAGGCACGCATTTGATACGATACTCGCAAACAAGGGAACAACACGAAAATCAAAGCAGCCATAACCGCTTGCGTATTTACGCAGCTATCACATTTGACACGACTGCTCGCCTGCGCTCCACGCGTTGCGGTAATAAAACAAATAATGCTCGCCTGTGAGCCGGACAAAGACTTTAAAAAGCCGATAAACATTTTTCATGGCAATTTAAATATTTGGCTAATTTGCACATTAAGTTCGATAATTGAAAGGATCCCAGAATAAATAAGACAGATGAGAGATACGACCTACGACCATAAACATTACAAAAGACGGCTAATGTCAACATCTAAATATTTGTTCAATTGCCAAATCAGCGTAAAAGCGTATACGGATACTGCCAAAGGGAAAACCTAAGCAGAGCAACGTAACCTTTGCAAATTCGAAGATCCATTGCCAATAGGCTGTGCCTAGCAATATCGATTCGCTGTTCTAACCTGCCTGTATCTGTGCATTAGCATATCGAATTCTTGACTGTGTGACCTTACCTAAACTTATGCCTAACTTACGCACAGCCTTGAAGCTACTATAGTCACCTTTTCCATACATTGTTTTTATCCCGTTCAGCAGGTTAAGCTGTTGCATATTTCTGGCTTTGTAAGCCGCAATGTGCGAGGATATGACTAAGCGATTTTTCCAACCTGCTGTGCACTTGTTGCCCCAGTCAATAGAGAGGCACACGTTTGCTGAAAAACACAATCATTATTGCGGGCAAGTAACGCATCCACAGGTTATGCCGGAGCTGGCTGCAGTTCTTTGTGACTGTGGGGCCAGTTGGGTTAATTCGAACAAATTACCGACTCTTAAGTATATTATTCATAAATGATATATAATTTATTTAAATAAATTGAATCAGCTTGCACAGAAGCCTTTGAATAAGAATTGAATCGAGTGCAAATAGTATCAGCCACAAAAGGTAAGCACAAAAACAACAACAGCAACAACAAGAAAATAACGAATGAATGTGTATTTTCCGAAATGCCACAAAATGAAAATGGAATAAGCCGCACAAAAAGTCAAAATGCTTTCACATTTCGTTTGATTATTGTGCTTTTAGGCTTCCCCTATTGCTTCTCTGCTTGAACTCCCATTGTCGATCATTTCGCTTGCGAACGTACTCTACTCGGCCTCGCAGCCTGCCCACTTGCTTCCTTCGCTCGCTCGGCATTTGCCGCCGCCGATTGTCAATATCCGAGTATCAATGAGTTCTGGCCTCCTATATTGGATTCACGCAAAAATTCAATTGTTGTTCATTTCACGCATTGTGTTTGTTGCTTTTATTGTTGTTACTGGCACTGCTATTGTTATTTTTGTTGTTGTTGTTAGTATGACATTTGTGGGTATTGTAAATATGTGGCTATTTTTTGTCACACAAAAAATTGATTTTTTATATACAACAAACAAAAAGCAAAAAGAAATATACAATAAAAAAAAAAAATAAACCCAACCAAATTAATAAATAAAGTCAAATTGAAACGTGTTTTTATGACAATCGAGGTACTTTTCATTTAATTATTTATCAATAAGCTCATATAGGAATATGTAATTCATTTATAAATGTATACTATAATAATAGAAAAAAAAAAAAACAAAATAAATGTCATGATCTTCATTCAGCACTTTAATTTTTATTTTTTGGAAAAACAAGTTCACGATACTAAAAATGTAGACTTAAATTAAGTATTTAAGTCTTAAGCCATCATGGCTTATAAAATAATAAAATTTAAATGTTGCTATGCAGATGTTTAGGTCACAGAATAAGGCAAAATACAATTCAAGATACCTTTTGGCGAGTTTTGAGATGACTGCCTCAATTCTTATTTTATATTTGGTCATGGGGCGGCAACATATACAAAAAAAAAAAAAAAGAAAAAAAAAAACCAAACTTGAAGAAACCCCATTATCTATTTATTAACTATATTTTGTTTTCGTTATGATAAAATATTTATACACCTTTAATATTATTTTCATCGGAATTAATTAATATGCAAGAACAAAAGTTTTCATAGAATCCCGTATAGATTTTGGTAATCGTTTTACAACTCGCTTAGTTCGAGGAAAGCGAGTCAGGGTAAACTATTTAAAAGTAAAATAAGTGTTTAATGATAGACGTCTCAGTTAAGCGAAATGGCTGCTCTCCATTCCGTTGTAGGCGATACATCAGCGACTTTTCTGTTTATTTTGTTCAGAGTTAAAAGGTTGTCGTGCTGAGAACAAGCAAACGAAGCCAAATGCTTTGTGACACAAAATACTTTTCAACTTTGAATGAGAACATGCAAACACAAAAATGCGCCCTACTATAGCGAAACTGCCACAAACGACAAACACAAACACACACAAAGAGAAAAGAATAAAAAAAAAAACTGCTTATGGTTTTATTAGCCAACTTTGTCGCTTTAGTCAGCCGCCCTGCTTCTCTGTGGGCTGTGTCTATTTGCATGTACTCAAAGACACGTCACTGAAAGTACGTAGAGTATGTCAGCCAAGTGAGTCCCCGCCGCACTGAGCGACAGCAGCCGAATCCTACGGCAGGGACCGTTGCACATGCCAAGCCATGACTTGCGTGCAATGCTCGAATTTGTGCAGGCCGCGCCGCGCAAGTGAAGGCCGAACAGGCGAACAGGCTTCCACGTACTGAGTCAGCGGCGTTCGCGGTAATTTAAATCAATGCTGTTGATGTTTTATGTAAAATACATATAATTTGTGTAATTTGTGGGTAATATGCATTAAATCACCAGCTCCAAAGGGACATTGAGTGGATCTGCTGCAAGTAACACGGAATACACTCGAATTAGCGCTGAATAGGAAACAACATACGCTGAACATACATTTAAGAAACCTTTAAACGATTTTCCCTTTAGAGCTTGATTTCAAAAAGTAAAGTTTGTTAAGGAACTTTCGCATAAATGCTAAGAAGATATTCGTTCTTCATGTCCAGTGTGTATAGATGAATACTATTCGTATAAGTGTGTATGTGTGCACGTGTGTGTGTATGCATGTGGCGCTCATACAAGTATTTAATTAGTTGTTAGACCGCTAACTAAAACTCATTCGGTTTCGTTCCCATAGAATATTATACTCGCATTTGTAAAGTTTTACCCAACCTTTACCTTTGTTGACCTTCGTCAAGCCCAACCGCAAAAGTTTAAAGTTATTTAGGAAACTTGAAAACCACAAAAAAGAACAAAATAAAAATACAAAAAAAAAAAAAATTAAATAAATGAAAAAACGAAAAAAAAAGAAAAGAAAAACCAACAAAAAAAAAAACCAAAATGGAATCCTTTTTTGTATTGATTTTAACAAGTTGAGGTTTTTCAGCTTTTATGCGAACATGTCAATATTAATTAGAATTTGACTTCCAATGTAGCAACTGAAAGACGCTTTGATGTTTGTGTGGTGTTGTCAACAGTCGGCTTACGCATGTAAATAAACATTTAAGCCGATTTGTGCACACACAAATGTGGAGTGTGACTATGTCAGCAAGTCACAAACAAAATAAGCAAAAGAAAGAAAAAAAAGGCTCGTTTAGAAACTTATTGATGATATTACTCATAAGCTATTTTGTCAAATATTTGCTTATGTTTTTATGATTAGGTATGTGCTTTCATGGAGACGGAAGTCTCGGCAAAGGGGGGTGGGTGTGTTTTGGATTATGCCCTTATTGATGTTTTTGTGGTTGGCTTCTATTACCGCAGCCAGTTAAAGACGCACCTCATGCAATAGCAGACCATGCTGCCAGCCACTGAACCACAGCGTTGACATGCTTGGGAGTTTAGCAGTTTGATTAAGGATTCATCACGTTGATTAGACGTGAACCCTATTGCGCATCGTTTCTTCACTTTGGCGACGTCTGCATGAGCGAGCTTAGCAAGCGAGTCCCATTGAATTAATTAGTTCTTTAGTTCGGCAACTTATTGCACTTATTTGAAACGCCGGCGGCTATGGCTTTGACTTATCGCTTGTGACTAGTTCCAGTGGAATAAGGAAAGAAAAGGAAAGGAGGTCACTGCAAGGAGCAGCAAGCAAAGTGAAATCAATGGCAGTTGGTGTTTGTGGTGCTTGGCTGCTTGGCTGCTTGCAGGGTATTATTAACCGCATATAACCGCATAGCGGCGTAAATCCAGGCTAATGTTGCAAAGCACGCAATGACCTTGCCAAAGCAGGCTGCGAGTAGAGAAGCGTTCCACTCTCAGTAGCAGCATAAATAAGTCACATTAACGAACTTAAATCCTTTGAGAAATTAGTTGAGTAGACAGGAGTAGACGGCTGAACAACATGGATTTTTCTACTTCTATTTCTGTTTCTGTTTTTTTACACACAGAGTCAACGAGTGGCCGAATAACTCGAAATGGGAAATCGATTGACGCAACGAAAGGAAGTAGCAGCGATGAGCACGGAAAGACAAATGTGTTGAGTAACTCATGCAATAAATCGATTGATATCTCAAAATAATCTCTATGTGTACATAAACTAGAAAACAATGGCGAAAAATTCGATTAATCCATCTGTTCAGGCATGTGATAATCTTCCTTACAAAATTTCTTCGGTAATTGCCTGACCATCAGTTTACTCTTCACTGGGCTAATTTCACTTGACATTGAGCGGCTGGCGTGCACACGAAGGAAATACTTGTATCAAAAAAAATAAAAAAATAAAAATTCTCATTATGCTCAGCTAAAAGAAATGTTGAACTAATTGCGACGCGATTCCAGTTAGTTGCGTCATCCGTCGGCAAAAGTTCAACATTGAGTCTATGCTCAGTTTCGTGTAAACTTAATTAAACGAGCGTGCATCCAAACGAAAATTTTGTGTTTTTAACTATGGCTGCAATAGTCCTCAACCATGCAAAGGAGTCTACAAAAAATCAAGAAGTATATTTATTTTCAAAATTACCTTACACAGGTGCGATATACATTTTACAGAACTGTAAAATAAATATATAATTTAATTAAACTGTGTTTAGGCAAAGAATATATTTGAGTCCATGTGGTCTGATCTTTTCTGAAAATGATGTTTAACGACTAACCAAACCAAGTATTTAAAATCTCTGAAGACTCATGCTTAGCGTAGAATAATATAAAATCAGTTAAAGTACAAACTGAATTCTTCAAAAATTACTTCAAACACTTAAATGCATTGTAAGTATTAAAGTCCTGTATAGCATTGCGCTTTCAAGTTATCGTTCACTTCTCTTATTCCATAGCGAATGTCTTTGTGGTCTATCCTCGATTGGCTTTATCAAAGCACATTTATAGCACATAGCACTGAATGACATTTCAGTTTTAAAGTTTTCAATTGAATTTCAGTTTAATTTGCTGCAAATTTATGTTACTTGCAAATCGTGTGCAACTGAAATCCAATAAAGCTGCACAAAGTTTATTTAATTTAGCTTATTTTCTTGCCGTTGCATATATTCAGAACTAATAAAATCAGCGCCTAGAGAAATACATAAATAACTCGAAAAGGGAAAGGGACAGGAAAAGAAAAGATAAAAGCGGAAGAAAAGAGCAGCAAATTACATAAGTAAATTTCATTTGAGTTCGGTGCATAAAGCAAGCAAAACTTTTGCCGGCACATCTCCAAGGACAACAAGTCAAAAGATGCAACAGCTGCAAATAAAGTGAAAGCAGTTACTAGTCCCTGCGACCCCAAGCCAAGCTGTACGACTGTGCTGCATGCGCCGAGCCAAAGCGAAAGTGTCGGGGATCCTGCAGTGTGGGACAAATCGAAGCGCGTACCAAGCTGCCAAGCTGCCAAGTTACTAAGATGCTGCCAGACACACATACATATATAGTTCCATTATTGTAAGCAGTTGCCCATTCTGAACCAATGAATGAGTCGATGGCAACTTGTGCAGCACAAAATTATGAATAAACTATTAAAAAATATAAAAAAAAAAAAAAAACGCCGAACAATATTTAAACTACGATGAAAATAAAGCAAAATGTGCAAATTCTGCGAATGCTGAATGCTTGACTGCATTGAATTCAATTCAATTCAATTCAATATTTTCAATGGCAAATAATTCTAGAATTTCACGTGAATTTAGCAGCAGACGAGTAACTCAGCATAAAACCCAAATATCCTACTTAGAAGTCAACGAAGACTTAACAGATGTTTGACTTATTAATTATTATGTGCTAAACTTAAATATGATTCTGAGAATTCTTGTGCTCTGATATGTGTTAGTTGAGTATTGATATTGTCATGCTGCCTTTTGCATTTGGTGATGAATGCAGCTGTCTTTAATTCTTCATTTGAATTCAATTAAAAACTTCCAAGTATTGATATGAGTTTAGCTAGGTTAGCTAGATTAGATGTCTTGCATGAGCTTAAAGAGGCTTTTTAGAATCGATTATTCTTACCAAATTTTGAGCCTTGTTTTATTTCACGTTAATCGTTTTGTCATGCTTTAATCTTAATCTATCCCTTGTCAAATATCCTTGAAGTACTTGTAATAAATGAATTTAATTTTCTATTCAGATAAATTAAAAAAGTTTCATCTGCCGCATAAAGAACTTGAGGGGTAGAACGTTAAACGTTAAAGCTCAAGCACAAGCCCCATTGCTCGGCGTAGCGTCAAAAAGGAATCACCTGTTGCCGCTTCGCGTCGCCTTGGCTCGCCGCATTCCGCCTAATTCAATTACGTGGCGAATAAGTGGAGCGCCACGAGCTAAAATAAATTGCGTTTAAATAATAATATTGTTTAAGTACATGCGAAAACACAAAGTAAATATTTGTTCGCGCTTAAGGAAGAGATTTGGAATGCTCGAATATGAGCAAAATGAACTAAATAAGAATGCCGAAGCTCGCGCTGCGCCAGCAAATCAAAGGCCAAACCAGACAAATTTTTCACGTTATCGAGTGGCATTCAAGGTTTATACGTGCCTCTGTGAAGCTTTAAAAATTCCAAGCATTCCGCCAAGTTGCAAACTTCATCTTTAAGTGACGAAGATGCTGGCCCATTAATAAATTGGGAGGAGCATCCCATTTATCATGTTGAGAGCGTGCAATTCCATTAAAATTTAAATTGGTGTTTAAAATTTTCAAAAGTAATTAAAATTGAATTTGAATTTGATTAGAATTCAATTAGCGTATTTACACGTTTAGGAGGTGCTAAGCGCTGTTCTCGATTTGAAAATACAATATGAACGTGTTCCGTTGCACATCATACAAAACAGCAGAAGCAAAATAAAACATAACCCCGCATTGCAAAAGCCCATTGATAGCGGATGAGACTGCAAGGACAGCGTATGGCCAGGGGCAGCAGGAGCTGAGTGCATAAATTCATACAAAATTGTCTAATGAACTGCGTTCTTTGGCGCGGCCATCGTTTCTCTGCCGGTTTCATGTGAGTGCAGCATGATGGATTTACGCAGACGTGTTGTTTCTTTTTTTTTAATGCATTTTAACCTAATTGCCAAACATACACTTGTGCATGAGAACGAACAATTGCACCTTTGCCAACAATGAAACATTCCGTATTTAATATTTGCATCGGTATAAGCATGCAAATCTTATTAGGACCGAACCAATTAGCCACTGTGTGATTAGCTGCAAATTTTAGCTGGAAATTCGGTTGTGTATGTTTTGCGTCTTATATGCAGGACTTTATCCCACTGGCAGACGGTACGGCACGAGTGTAGTTGAGTAAATAAAACTCAGCGATGCGACAGTGTTAGCAAGAACATGAGTTGAGCTCATTTGCACAACATGCTCATGCAAATGTGAACAATTTCCAAGAACTAGAGACGGAGACATCACTCTAATGAGACTGGTGATTATTTTGCACATTAAATTGGCTCTGATTGAATTTAAACAGCAACGTGAGTAATTAATTTCACAACGTTGCCAATTAAATTAAAATTACGTTTGGCATCTTGGGCAATCTGGGACTGTTGATAAGTTCAAGAACTTCCTTTATACAGGAAAAGAAAATGCCAATGATTGACTTTAAGTTTGATGTAAGCGATGACTGCTTCTCTTTTGAAATTCAAATAGCAACGATTACTTATAGAACGTATGTTCATGTGAGTTAATTTAAAGGCAGACTGTTTATTATAATATACCATAATAGATTTGTCATAGCTAATGCGCTGCAGAGACGCAACAGTGAAGCCGTGTTCATGTCACTGATTCAATTTTCCGCTTATTACCTTGTGAGCATGATGCTACAACAGCAACAACGGCAACAACAGCAACAGCGGCAACAACAAAAAGGACATAAAAAGCGTACAACATTCATTACGTAGAGCGTCAAAGGTGGAAGTAGATACGATACGATAATATAGATAAGTAACTGGGTAGCTGCGTCGTTTTCTGTTTCTGTTTCTGGTTCTGGCTTTGGTTTCCTGGTTGCCTGGTTGCCATGGCGCGGAGCATTGTTTATGCAATCGGAAAAGCACGATGAGCACAGTTGTTTTCCAATTAGCGACAAATCTGTTCGCTTAGCTGCTTATGTCTGCTGCTCATATCAAATGCGCAGCGTACACGAACTCATGTTTGCAGCCATCTTGGGCAAAAGTTCAGTGCGTTAGACGTGTGTGTGTGTGTGTGTGTGTGTGTGTGTGTGCCGTCTTTAAAGTCATGAACTGCTGAACAAACAGAACTTGAAGCAATGCCTCTTAAGGCTTTGGCCACTCAGTGTGCTTAGCTCGCCCATAAAGCCAATTCATTTATTAGTTATTTATGTAAGCAGGCTTTATGGCCAAAAGGATGAAAAAAAGTCACAAAGAGCCATAAAAACGAAAAGGCATTTCCAAGAACTGCAATCCGATTTAAGAAAGTAAATGTAATTTAATAAGGTTTGAAAAATCTTAAACGAATTCAGCAATAAAAAAAGCTGTCTGACCCCTAATGCGGTAATTGTGCTCTGCTGAGGGAGGGAAGTGGTGGCACTTGTGGCACCTGCCCTCCTTCCTTTCTCCTCCATCTGCAATACATTGTTGAATAGTAAATGCGCTTTTAATTCCGTCTATTATTCTTATTGCATGTTTATGCACATGATTTCTTATAAAAACACAAGGAATACGTTGCCACAAGTAGGAAGTCGAATTCGTTGTGAGCTGTTGTTTGTTGTATCATGTTGGCTGTTGTTGTTGTTTTGCTAACAAATTCATTTTTGGCCACCAGAATACATATTTGAAAATGAGCAGCACTTACTCCGGCCATTGGCATATGTGTGGGATTTTGAGCAACGCGCGCCGGCGGCAAGCATTCGATTTTATTTTATTGCGTATACGTTGTGTGGGCATGAGAATAGAATATAATACTTTATGTTATAAAGTCTGCACTTGTTGTTATTATTTTTGAATACATTGTTACAGTGTATCTCAATAAAAACCATTCAGCGGAAAATCATTAACTTGTAAAAAATTTACCGGAGCCGCTTTTTTGCCAGCTTACGCCTTTGTTGAGAGAACAAAAAGTTTTCAGTTTGGCAATAGCAAATGTGGAACACAAAACATCATATTCGGGAAGCAACGTCACACATTGAGTTTGAATTTAATGTTTGCTTTATTAGATATTAAATATCTATTTTAGTGAAATCAACGAAAACGGAAAACAAATTTTTCAGCTTTTATGATAAAAGTATTTCCGCTGAATCGAAGACCGGATTAATTATGTGTGCATGTGTCTGGTTTTTATGCTTGAGCCAGTCAACCGTTGTTGGACGATGTTGTGAATGGCTGCTGATGTACTTTCATAATACTTTTGAAAATCTTCGAATTCAAAGAAAAACGGATTTTTCATATCTTATGCATTTGACAAGTAACAAATCCGAGTAATAATTTGGCGACGCTGTGGTGGGAACAATGATTTCACTTCCAGGAACGCGGTGAAATTGAAACATCTTCCAGTAACCAGCTGATGTTGTTGTTGCTTTTTGCTTCGTCGCGTTGCTGTTGCCAAAGGCGGCAACACAGAAGATGTCATATTAATATGAAGCAATGCCAACGTTTGAAGATTTTGTTGTCCTCTCTTTTTTAATTATTGAAGTTATTCAGGCAGTCCATTTTAAGCAAAAAAAAAAAAAAAGAAACATACTGTCTAAATTTAATTTGAAAATGTGATTTCTGGAAAAGCTCTAAATCTCCAAACAGGCAAGCAACAGGTCGCCGGAATGCGATATTCGGCGTCGCATTAGCGTAGGCAAGCCGAAATTTCATCAAAGCAAACAAAAGTCATTCATTGGGGGTCACTTAGTTGGGTTTCCGCCTATTCCCCAAAGACGCAGGACAATAAATTAAGTCAGCAAGTGAATTCGAAAGTTGTCAAGGCGATGAATGAAGCCTAGTTAATCTCGCGTGACATTTGCCGCGTGATTAAATCGAACCCCAGAAATCATTTGAAACAAAAACTTGGACGAATTTATTTTTTTCTAATAAGTATGCATGTATATATGTATATGTATAATAATAGAGTAATGTGATTTGTATTAAAGACAAAACAAATATTTAAAGATATTCAGAATAGACGTGAGTGTACATGAATACGTATACGCACTGGCAATTTGTGAACTTGTGTTGAAATTATTTAAGTACAGAGTGAAACTTTTTATTAGATTAATAATGAACATATTCACAGAGTCGCAACCTGCTGTAATGCATAGTGAAAAGTGCTTATTTTAGTTTGTTTCAAGGGTAGATTTAGTGGCAACTTTTCAATTTGATTCAATTATAAGCGATACACAGTGCCACTGCCATACAGGCTGCCCAATCCTATTGCGCCTACATGGCAAATGTTCGCAATTGCAGCATTTTGCAATTCGAATTCTGTTTTCCTTAACAAACTTCAATGAGTTAAAGCTGCTTTAGGTAATTGGAAAATATTTGACGTTTAAACTGTCTCAACTTGGCTGCATATAAAGTGTAAAGTCTACTTAATTTGATTTACTAAAACTTCGTGTACATGAATTGATTTCTTGAAATGTTAAATTCTAATTCTTATTAAACAAAACTAGATTTCTGACTTGCCTTACAATTTGCACTGCCAAATAAGTATTAAGTCACATGAGATTTCCGAACCTGCCTTTGATGCTAAAATAGGTAAATAAGTCAATACAAGGGACCATACAGATTTATCCAGTACGTGGGTGAGAAAGTTGCTCATCACTTTATTCTACAAAAAATATTAACAAACACTCACTGCAAACCATTGGGAATTTATTTATTCTAATTTGAAAGGCATACATTTTTTTAAATGATAACGTAATGCGAAAAAGTTAAATATGCAGATTCTTTTATTGAATTTAGTAGCAAAATCACAAACAATATTCAATAAAAATTAAGCAAAAAATAAAAGATAAAATGTGGTGAGGTTAAATTTTAGATTTTCTTTGCTGCAATGACTGCTTTGCTAGTCTTTAAATTATTCATTAGCACTCTTAATGAAGTTATAAGCAATTTAAAAATTATTTACAAATAATATGGACTCTTTCGACTTTCTTTTTCAGATTTGTACATTTGATTTTATTTTTGGCAGCAGTGACTTTGCTTTTAATAAAAAATCAATGCTAATTTGATTTGTACATTCATTCGGTTCAGTCAAACGGCGCACGGAGATGTTTGAGTTTCTTCGTTTATGAATGAAAATTATGACGAAAAGTTGTTGCCTTAGACATGCAATTTAACAGGAAGCTTAAAGTTAAATAAGCAAATACTCTGTTGCTTGGCAAACAGCAAAAAAGAAATAATAAACAAAAAAAAAATGAAATAAAGAAAAAAAGTACAAGAAGAAAAATCACAAAATAGGCATGGCAGCATGCGGCTGTGTGATACAAAAGTCCTGCTGATACAGCCAACCGACTCCCATTAAAGCGAAGTCGCGCCTGTATTCTCGCATCTGTACACGCGGATGTGCTTCGCTTTTGCATATTTCCTTGGGCATTTAAAGCCTAGCGGCGGCAGCATCACAGCCAATCCTTTCACACTTGATTGTGGTGCTTTATTTAGGTATGAGTTTATGTATTTATATGCTTTGCACACACAATATATCATAAGTTTATGCGCATGCATAGATAACTGTGTCAAGCATCGTTCGCTGGCATGGAGGATTTCATTTACAATCACAAACACAACACAACGAAAAAAGAAAAAAAAAACAACATAAAATACACATAAAAAAGGGAAAAGAGAGTTTTAAATTACTAGAGGAAAACGCTGCGTGCCATTGGAAGTTGCCTGTTTAAAGAACTGAAAAGAGAGCTGCAGCTCGAACGTGGCCAAAAAGCAAAACGAATTTAATAAATCAAACTCGCAGACTGCCTGGGGCTCCCCTGACAGAGCACAGCCAGAGTTTTCGTTTGTTATGCATAGAATGTCACGTCGGATTAAATACTTCGTTGGCACTTTTTTCTCGCATTCTTTGTTTTCCTCTTGTTTACTTTTCTAATTTACCTTTTGACTGGATTAATTTAGTTTTTCCGTCATTAGTTTGCAGGAAGTTTATCGAATTACTTTGCTGACAGCCAAAACTTTTTCTTCGTTTTTGGCATTTTATATGCTGGCTTTTTGTTGTGCTTTTTTTTTTTTTTTTATTTCTGCTTGTTTCCGTTTCGTTTTTTACATTGTTAAAATTGAACGTTCGTTTTTGATTGATTCGTTTGCTTCAATTGCAATAACTGCGCAGCTGAATACACACGGAAGCAATAATTGATATCAGCAACAGGTGTCCTCACAGGTGAGACTGCCACCAATAAATCATAAAGGATAGCAAGTGTATTTATTTTCAAATACATTTTTTTCAAATAATTATTGACGAACCTATCCCCCAAATATAAATCAAATACAGACTAAATAAATAATTTTAAATTAAATCTTCGATAAATATGAAATATGATTTCGTTGCTGCGGTTGGCTTTTTATTTATATGCCAAGTATGTTCCAGTAAGTAATCTCCGGTAGGTAAAGGTACACCTAATAAATATTCCAGCTTGGGATAAACGTCCTTCACCATCTGCTTGCCCTTGAAACCACAATAGAAGTTAATTTATAAGAAATATCAACACCATCCCGAAAACTCACCACATAGGGGCAGGAGTGGTTAAATGTTGAGAAATCTTTAACAAATGAGTAAAATATTTTTACAATTGGATTATTATTTCTTCGCATGAACTGGCAAGCGTCAATTTTCGCATTGAAAAGGAAGAGTTTGTAGCCGCCTGCTCTTTTTTTAAGAGCCATGTTTACGTCGATATTTTAAGCCATGTGTTTTATGAAAACTTCCATAGTAAGTAATGAAATATTTCGGCTCTTTGCTTTCAGACGACACTGATTGAAAACTATCAAGGATTCGTTTAAGGATTCACAATGCACATTCGTCATTTTGAAAAGCACATCCACCTTCAAAATACTTTATTAAATACGAAAAGAATGGTTAAAGAAAATTCTGAGAACCCACATTGTAATAAAATGTTAAAAGCAGCACTAAAATAGTTAAACTTAATGCACAAATATTTACCATTAGCATTCTTTGTCTACAACTGACACACTAAATTCGAAACTCCCATTTAATATCAGTTGGGTTAAATTTTCCACGCTCGCTCATTTAATTATATCATTATGAGTAAGCCAACTACTTGCATGACTTCATTCCGATTGGATCAATTTCAACTTACATTTCAATCTCATTATTAGATGAGTTTTTTGAAAAACAAAATAAAAAAATTTAATTTAAATTATAAAATAAAATAAATATTAAAGCAACGAAAAAATATAATCAGTTTTGGATTGAGTACAGGCTATTCTATAGTCGGGTGCGTCCTATTAGACAGGGACTAGTCTTTCTAGTTTTTTTTTTTGCAATTTTTATATTTAGTATATACTTAGTATAGATAGTATAGATGTATTTTGCGTTAAATTTGTGTGGTTAAGAGAATTCGATTCAAATAAAAATTCACAAGTTAATGTTTCTTAAGCAAACACCCGTCAAGAATGAATTTAAACCAGTGCAACTGCAGCTGTTTCCATTTAAGTCGTGAAAAATGGGTGACAAAGCCATGACTGCGGTAAATGTGATGCTGCTGCTGCTTTTGCTGTTTTTTGCTGCTGCCACTGCTGATATTGATGATGACGGCGGAAAGAAAAGCAACACAGCCGACAAGGAACATGTCGAGCAGGAGCAGGTGCAGTTGCCGTAAAAGGAGCCACATTTAAACTGCTGATGACTTGTGAACTTGTGCGTGAGTGCAGCGCATGGGCTTGAGTGTTTGCAAGAATGAAGAAAAACATGCTACTGTCAGAAATGCACCTGAGCTGCAATGTGCGCGTTTAATCTAGCCAATGTAACAAGGCACGACGCTGGGTCACCAAGCCGTGCCGTGCCACAAGCGGCGCCGAGTCGAGTCGAGCTGAGCTCAACTGAGCTGAGTGTTGCCACAGCTGGTGCTTCCGTTGCATAAAGCGCAGCTGACTGAGCGCAAACTGCGAACAGAAGCCTTAACTGGCATCGAGTGTCATTATTTGCGCGCTTTTGATTTCGCAATAGCTGTTGTCCTTAATTGTATTAAGCTGAATATGCAAACGAAACGAAAGCAATCGAGTTCATTGCACTAACTTCAGTTAAGTAAAAAAAAAAATAACAGAAAAAAAAAATTAATTAAAATAAAATAAAATAAATGAAACAATTCAACCGTAAAATGTCATCAAGTCAAAAAGGAAAACATCTATACGACACAGAACCCAACAAACTTTGACCTGCTGCACCTGTGAATAAAAATCCATTAAATGAAATTGTGGAAACTTTGCCAAAAGAAAAATTTTCTTTGCTCTACTCAAAACTTTGCTATTCAAGCTAACTTTTTTTGTAAATTAAATTAAACGAATTTAATTTTTGGTATTTTTCTGTTCTCTCTGTCAAGTGACATTTTGAGCTTGTGAAGGCAAGTGTCCTTCTGTGGCTGCCTGAATATTGCGCATATGCGCCATGCCCCCGCCAGAGAAGAACACGAGTCGCAGACATTTATCAAAATTTAATAGTGTAATATGCAAGTGGCTCGCCTTAATGTTAACGTCTCGGCATCTACGACGCCTTGAAATGCTTCCAATTAGGAAACTGTAATGACAGCCACGAGCAGCCTAATTAAATTATAATTACTAACATATTAGCTTTTCTGCGTCACACAAACGAGCCCCTGACGAGCCCAGGACGAGATTGAGCCAAGGCGCTGGCTCGTGTTAATTGTCGCAGGCACATTAAATCACTTATTCTATAGGCAACACGTTGCGGCCCTTAGCATACATGTCACCCGCAAGATGCTGACTGATATGGTTTCCATTCCACTGCATTGGATCTAAAAATACGAAAGGGCTGCGTGAGTACTGACTCACATTACGACAGTAGCTCCGAAGTAATTGAGGCTCACGCATGTTTAAATAGTTACAAGGACCATTTTTGATCCTTGCTTGTGTGATTAACAAATTACTGGCAACAAGTCAAACTTCCATTTCAAAATATTTTTTTCAAGAGTGCCTTCATATATGAAACATCAGTATAATCTGATCATCAGAGTAGTTACTGTACTTGTGCACATTTTCATGTCGACCCAAGTGCACCCTTCGTTTGTTTCTGCCTTGGAGTTTGGAATAACTGGTAGACTCATAATTTTGTTCGCTTCCATGTTTTTCCGCTTTCACTCACTTTTGCATGAAATGAATTCAGATTGGGATGAGTGAAAATAATTTTTTTTTTTGGCTTGCTGTTGTAATATGAATTTGTTGCTTAACCCTTCACCCGCATTACAGATTCACGCTACGTAACAGAGTTTGATGCGCAGGGTGAGTTTTTTTCACTGTGATCAATCACATAAAAGGAAAAAACAAATATATCATAAAAGTGTTCGTTTGCCAAAATTCCACATTTTCTGGTCGGTGTAATCATCCTACGAATGTCAATATCCGGCAGCATATCTCGTGCGAACTGTAAAAACCGAATACGCTTTAGCCATCAATCAATCGATGGATCAAGAAATGTGTGTTACAAAACAACATTTGCCGCCACATGGAGAACTATTTTCAAATTTATTGATTGCTTGCCGGCTAACACTTGCAAATAGTGGCTGCCACTCCATGAGTTCCTTTTGATGCGTAAACTGAGTCAACAAAATCCTGGTATTCGCTTTGCACTTAAAAAATATTATCTAGTGCTTATCTTTTATGGGTTGTTTTTGCCCATAGGCAAAAAATTGAATTTGTAAATACCATAATGCGATGAATGTTTTCAGAATACTCGTCGTGGTATTATTTGTATGTTTAAAGGAGTTTCACAGTACATGCCGCGAGTACACGTTTCACAAAATAAAACAGTAAAAAAACAAGACATCAAATAAAAAGAAATCAAGAAAAAGGTTGCTTCGCCCTAAGATGAAAAAAATATGTACAAATTAGGCACAATCATCTGCAGAACGTCGAAATGCGTATAAATCAAATATGAAGACTCACTAATGCAATACAATAACTGCTACAATGGTTTTAAAAATTGGCATAAAAAACTAGAGAAGCGCCAGGGAAAGCCGAAAAGCCGCTGTAAATCAATATTTGTGCATGGGGAGGACAGTTCGTCTCTGTTTTCGTCTTACCCACCTTTTTCTGGTTTTGGTTTATTTGCTCTTTTTATTTTTTCCTCTTTTGTTACAGGGTTACATCATTATTACATAAGCTGGCTGACTTCTGCACTAAGAAATTTCTTTAGTTTCGTTTATTGCTTTTATTCAAAGAAAAAAAAAATTAAGATAAAAACAACAAAATACCATCAATAATATTAAATTAAATCTTCCACAAATATGAAATACACATTTGTTGTAAACGATAGTTTTTTATTAAGAAACCACATGCCTTCCAATGAATAATCACCAGTGGGTAGCAGCAATCCCGATAAAATTTCAAGTTTTGGATAAAAGTTCTTAATCATCTGCTTGCCCTTGAAAAATTTGTTAGACTTATAAATAATTAAGTTATATCCTGGGAACTCACCACATAGGGGCATGTGTGATTCAAACTTGAAACATCTTTGATAAACGAATGCAATATTTTCACAATTGGATTATTATTTTTTCGAAAGAACTGGCAGGCGTCGAACTTAAAATTGTATAAGAAAGGTTTATAGCCGTTGGCTTTCTTTTTAAGGACAACGTTTATATCGATTTGGTTAACTACGTGTTTAAATAAAACTTCAATAGTAAGTAATGACACATTTCGACTCTTTGCTTTCAGACGACACTGATTGAAAACTACCATGGACTCGTTAAAGGACTCACAACGGAGATTCGTCATTTTGAAAAGCACAGCCACCTGCAACAACACTTCATTAACTACGGAAACAATGATTTAGTAAAAATCTGAGTACTGACATTATGACAAAATGCCAACAGCAACACTAAAACGATTAAACTTATCGTACAAATATTTGCCATTAGCTCTCGTTGCCTAAAACGTTCACACTAAATTTGAAATCTCATCCAAATATCAGTTGGGTAAAGCACTCCGTATTCAGTCATTTAATTATGACATTACGATTATGACAATCATATGCATGACTTCGTTCCGATCCGATCTATTTTAACTTAGATTTCAGAGCCATGGCTGAAATTTTAATTATAAAAGAATTAATTTTCATTTAATACAATAAACGAGTTTTCAACAAATGTATAAATCTTACAGGTTAAGGTGGCCTGCTTTACTTCTTTCTTATAAGATTTATAAGAAAAATAAGAGAAATGAACTTAAAAAAAAATGTGTTTGTGGCTAAGCATGCATTGACTGGTTTGAAAAATGCATTGATCCACACAATTTAAATGTAAGTAAGTTCCACCCAAGATTTGAAATAAAAAACCAACTCAAAAAATCTCCGTCTCAAGATTTGAACTGAAGCTCCCATACTTTCGAGACCGGTTGCCAGGTTTGTGGATCATGATCACAACTTCCATTGAGACGGATAGTGTTGCACTCTTATTATGGCGTTGAATATCATCACCAGAAAAATAAGTGCTCTCGTTGGCAGTGCCTTGATTGTGTTGTTGCAAATCCTATCATGGCCGGACGCCTTGTTTCTTTTAAGGCGCCGGATGACACTATTCACCCCTCAAGGGTGATAGGGGCTATAGGGAGGTCCACTTGTAGCGGTGTAGTCAAGCGGTATCCATGTTTTCTAAAAAATGGTCGAAGAAGTTGGCGCGTTGCACCTGGAGCGCTTCGTTGAGCCGTTCAGCGGCCCTGCGCCATTCTAGCTTATCCTGTGGATATTGGGTACTCATGAAGATCTTTCGGAGGTGACGCTTCCTTGAGAGGAGGATAAGTAGTTCGTTTGTTAGTCCTCTTGAGCCGCCAGTCGAACGTGAAGGACTGGAATGGGTTGAGTACGAGTAAATAGTTTCAGGGCGAAATCGATATCCAGGCCTGAGGTGATTTCTATGTTCGGATGGATGGAGCCGTTGAGGCTTTATTGGAAAATGGCGATATTAGTATTACGGCTGATTAACCTCTCGACTCTTGGAAAAGTCACGGCGGTCGTGTCAAGCTCCACGATTAGGGGCAGGTCGCCAGTGGCTAGTACGTTGATATTGGAGGAGAGAATGTGGCCGACCAGATGCATTCCTCTTGTGTTGCGTCTTCTAGCGCCCCACCGTCCATGTCTGGCGTTCCAGTCGCTGACTACCAGGAAGTAATGAAGAGTATAAGGCCGTCAAGTTTCGCCTCCTTCAGGTTTATGAAAAACAGGTTCATTTGTTCACCCGTAGTTTGGTTTTTGGGGTTAAACACGTGAAGCACGTGCACGTTGCTTAGGTGGCTGGTGATTTCTTTACTGGGAGTAGATTGGTGAGGCCCTTTGATAACCACCCGATACGGCTTATCCTCATTCAATTGGTAGCTAAGGTACTCCACTTCCAGTTCGTCTAATTTGCGTGTGGTGGCCCTGTACGAGTCCGAGTCCTTCGTGTACAGCCATACGACTCCACCCTGTCAGGATCTGACTTGTAATTTTTACAGGTCCAGTTCCTTTGCTTGTTCCAGATCGCTCCACAGTTCTGGTAGACTCACGATATCCAATAGAACTATTGGCGGTGGATTTGTGCAGTGCCTTCTGCGCATCGCTTTCCTTGCTCTGTCTAGCAGCGGCAGCGGCCGCACTTGTGGACGGTTGTTGAGAATCTGGTGGTATAGGAATGGAATTTACGTCTAGCTCCATTTCATCATTGGCATTGCTTGCCGTTCGAGGCTGCCAACAGGGGACAACGGTAGTTTACTTTTGCGTTTTTTGACTTGAAACCGCTAGAGGATAGGGCTAGACGCATTGTCAGTATCGTTGTTGTTGTTATTTTCGTCGCCGACATTGATCGAATTCAAAGCAGCATTGGAGCTGCTTGCATATTTAGCACATGCAGAGCTAAGCGCATTAGTCGATTGTCGATTGTTTTGGCGATTTTGGCTATTGTCGCCAGCGACTGAACGCATGAAAATACGCGTTTTTCTTAAATTATCTTTTTGATTTTTTAATTAGCTTTTGGCGTTTTTCCGTTTTGTTTTTCTTATCATTGCCCACCGATTTCTCGGTCATTGATTGTTTAAGTTGTTTTTTTTTTTTCTCTTATTTTAATTTAACACAGTTTGACGTAAAGTTTTAATTTCGAAATTGTCTCTGATTTTATTGAAAGAAAACAAAAATGAATAAACATAAAAAAACAAAATACCATCAATAATATTAAATTAAATCTTCCACAAATGTGAAATAAAACTTTGCTGCAAAAGATAGTTTTTTATTAAGAAACCAAAGAATTCCATTAAGTAATCACCGGTGGGCACCGGCAAACCTGACAAATTTTCAAGTTTTGGATAAAAGTCCTTAATCATCTGCTTGCCCTTGAAACCATTAGAGAAATTGTATTTGTTAGACTCTTATAAGCAATTAAGTTATTTCCTGGGAACTCACCACATACGGGCAGGTGTGATTTATTGTTGAGACATCTTTGATAGACGTATACATTATTTTTACAATTGGATTATTATTTTTTCGAAAGAACTGGCAGGCGTCGAACTTAAAATTGTATAAAAAGGGTTTATAGCCGTTGGCTTTTTTTTTAAGGACAGTGTTTACATCGATTTGGTTAGCCACGTGTTTAAATAAAACTTCAATAGTAAGTAATGTCACATTTCGACTCTTTGCTTTCAGATGACACTGATTGACAACTACCATGGACTCGTTAAAGGACTCACAACGGAGATTCGTCATTTTGAAAAGCACAGCCACCTGCAATAATACTTCATTAAATACGGAAACAATGATTTAGTAAAAATCTGAGTACTGACATTGTGACTAAATGCCAACAGCAACACTAAAACGATGAAACTTATCGTACAAATATTTGCCATTAGCTCTCGTTGCCTAAAACGTTCACACTAAATTTGAAATCTCATCCAAATATTAGTTCAATAAAGCACTCCGTGCTCGCTCATTTAATTATGACATTACGATTATGACAATCATATGCATGACTTCATTCCGATTCGATCTAATTATAAACCAATTAATTTTCATTTAATACATTAAACGAGTTTTCAAGAAACTTATAAAGATTACAGGTCAAGGTGGCCAGATGAGAATTGAACTTACAAAAAAATGTGTGTGCGGCTAAGCACGCATTGGCTGGTTTGAAACATGCATTGATCCACTCAATTTAAATGTAAGTAAAGATATTCATTTCAATAGTTTCATATGTTCCACCCAAGATTTGAACGCATGCCACAAATTGATTAAAAACCTACTCAAAAAATCTCCGTTTCAAGATTTGAATCAAAGCTCTCACCTATGACGGTCAGTGTCCCTTCCACTGATCCAACAATCCTTGCATCTTGCTGTTGCTTAATTAAGAACTAAACTTGATTTAGATCCAAGCGTCAATTGCTAAATTTACCGTCAAGTTCTAAATCAAAATTAAAACAACTCAAAATGGTTCATAAAAGTACAAGTGAGATGATTAGTATTGGTTTTTCCTTTAAAAAAAATTATGTTCGATCTTATAATACTGCAACACTCATTTCTTAATTTTCAACGAATTTTCAAATTATGTTCCCATTTGGTTAACAAAGTATTTGAACTTTATTTATAATTTACAAAATTAATTTGAGCGGACAACAAAAGAACAGCTGCATTACTTTGTGACAATAACCGGAGCAGCAAGCCGGAAAGAACTACCCGCAGGCGCTAGGGTTATTTAAAATCTATCCGAGCAATTGGCTCAAGATCTGAGTCCTGAAGGAGCTAACACGGCCAGCGACGAAATGGAAAGAGGTAAGTTGTTAAAATATTGTTGTGTTTTCTCATTAAAAAAAAAAAATTTATGTTTCGAAGCCTTTTATATTGGAAAAATGCTTTGCGTTCTCGTGCATATTCTAGTCTAGAAACAGAAGGCTCAAGTCCAGCAGTACGAAGTACAAACTCGGCAAATAAAGTTGCTCTTGGGCTCTACTAGTGCCATGCAGTGAACGCTGGAAATGGTGGCAAACTCGATAACAGTCTAAGCAAAGGCTATGAAAAAAATGAATGCTAAATAAAAAACAAAATGTCATGTTTTTTTTAAATAACATCAGCAGTATTTCTTCATTTTTGTTTTATGTTTGGCTTATATTTTCATTGAAAGAAGAAGTCACTAATAGTGACTAAATTTACTAAAAGAGCTTCTTTTTTTGTGTCGAAATACCAATAGTTACAATGTACTGTAACTTCTTGTGACTGCATCAAAATAGACTCGTAAATCCTTTGCTAAAGTAGTGTTTTTTGCATTTTTTGCAATTTTGTGAAAATACTTAATTTTATTTAAATGTAAGTAATGACATGCATTTCCAATATTTTCATTTGTTCAAGCAAGATTTGAATGCATGCAACAAATTGGTTAAAACCCAAAAATAGAAAACCAACACAGAAAATTCCCGCCACAAGATTTAAACCCGAACTCTCACTTATGGCAGTCAGTGCCCTTTCCATCAAGACATCAAGCCTTGGTAAATGTCCTTGTTTAATTATGTATTTATTTAAATTTAGAACCAAAATGATGTTTCACATCAATATGTGTTCTCATCGAATTACAAACCCGCTTCAGCTACATTTTTATTTCAACTGTTTGACAGATAACCCATTAATGATAAGCTTAGATTCGTTTAGTTAGAATAAAACTAAAAGGAATAATACAATAAATAGTTTTAAAATATATCTTCCACGAATGTGAAATATACATTTGTTGCCATAGTTGGTTTTTTACTATTAAGAAACCAAGTAATTTCCAATAAGTAGTCTCCGGTGGGCAGCGGTAAACCTGACAAATATTCAAGTTTTGGATAAAAGTCCTTAACCATCTGCACGCCCTTCAAAACGTAAGAAGAAATGAATTTGTTAGAAATATTAACAATCATGTAATGTCCTGAGAACTCACCATAAAGGGGCAGGTGTGATTTAATGTTGAGAAAGATTTGATAAGTGAATGCACTATTTTCACAGCCGCATTATTATTTCTTCGCAAAAACTGGCAACCGTCAATTTTTATATTTAAAAGGAAGGGTTTGTAGCCGTTGGCTTTCTTTCTAAGCTCAATTATAACATTGGCTTCATAAGCCACGTGTTTTAACAAAACTTCAATAGTAAGTAATGACACATTTCGACTCTTTGCTTTCAGATGACACTGATTGAAAACTACCAAGGACTCGTTGAAGGACTCACAATGGAGATTCGTAATTTTGAAAAGCACAGCCACCTGCAATAATACTTCATTAAATACGAAAACAATGATTTAGTAAAAATCTGAGTACTCACATTGTGACAAAATGCCAGCAGCAACACTAAAACTATTAAACTTATCTTACAAATATTTGCCATTAGCTTTCGTTGCCTAAAACTTCCACACTAAATTTGAAATCTCATCCAAATATTAGTTCAATAAAGCACTCCGTGCTCGCTCATTTAATTATGACATTACGATTATGACAATCATATGCATGACTTCGTTCCGATCCGATCTATTTTAACTTAGATTTCAGAGCCAAGGCTTTTAAAAAAAAAAAAAACAAAAATACAAAAAGGAAATTTTAAAATTTTTAATTAAAAAACAATTAAATTTTAAAATTTAAAAATTTTTTAATATAAAACAATTAATTTTCATTTAATACAATAAACGAGTTTTCAACAATCGTATACATTTTACAGGTCAATGTGGCCTGATTTGCTTCTTTCTTATAAGATTTATAAGAAAAATAAGAGAAATGAACTTTCAAAAAAATGTGTGTGTGGCTAAGCATGCATTGGCTGATTTGAAACATGCATTGATCCACACAATTTAAATGTAAGTAAAGATATTCATTTCAATACTTTCATATCTTCCACCCAAGATTTGAACGCATGCCACAAATTGATTAGTAACCAAAAATAAAAAACCAACTCAAAAAATCTCCGTCTCAAGATTTGAACTGAAGCTCCCATGTATGTAGGTCATTGCCCCTACCATTGATCCAACAATCCTTGCATCTTGCTGTTGCTTAATTTTGTATTTAGGAGTCAAGAACTAAACATGATTTACAACTATGCGTCAATCACAAAAATAGTCACTAATAGTGACTAAAGTAACTAAAAGAGTTTCTTTTTCGTGTCCAAATACCAAAAGTTACAATATAGTGTAACTTTTTGTGACTGCATTAAAATAGACCCGCAAATCTTTTGTTAAAGTAGTGTTTTTTGCATTTTTTGAAATTTTCTAAAAATACTTAAATTAATTTAAATGTAAAGACATGCACTTTCAATATTTTAATATGTCCAAGCAAGATTTGAATTCATGCAACAAATGGGCTAAAATCCAAAAATAGAAAACCAACACAGAAATATTCCCGCCACAAGATTTAAACCCGAGCTCTCATTTATGGCAATCAGTGCCCTTTCCATCAAGACACCAAGCCTTGGTACATGTCCTTGTTTAATTATGTATTTATTTAAATTTAGAACCAAAAAGATGTTTCACATCAATATGTGTTCTCATCGGATTACAAACCGGCTTCAGCTACATTTTTATTTCAACTGTTTGACAGATAAATAGTTTTAAAATATATCTTCCACGAATGTAAAATATACATTTGTTGCAATAGTTGGTTTTTTACTATTAAGAATCCAAGTAATTTCCAATAAGTAGTCTCCGGTGGGCAGCGGTAAACCTGACAAATGTTCAAGTTTTGGATAAAAGTCCTTAACCATCTGCACGCCCTTGAAAAGGTAAGAAGAAATGAATTTTTAAGAAATATTAACAATCTCGTGATGTCCTGAGAACTCACCATATAGGGGCAGGTGTGATTTATTGTGGAGAAAGATTTGATAAGTGAATGCACTATTTTCACAGCCGCATTATTATTTCTTCGCAAAAACTGGCAACCGTCAATTTTTATATTGAAAAGGAAGGGTTTGTAGCCGTTGGCTTTCTTTTTAAGCACAAATATTACATTGGCTTTATAAGCCACGTGTTTTAACAAAACTTCAATAGTAAGTAAAGTAATATTTCGACTCTTCGCCTTAAGACGACACTCAGTGACAGCTGCCAATGATTCGTTGAAGGACTCACAATGTACGTTCGTCATTTTGATAACCACAGCCATCTGCAACAACACTTTATTAATTACGCAAAGATCGGATAGGCAAAACTACGTGAATCCACATTGTGATACAATGGCAACAGCAGCACCAAAACTGATAAACTTGTTGTACAAAAGTTTCCCATTAGCAGACGTTGTGTAACGCTTCCATACTGAATTCAAAATGATGATGAAATATCAGGTTGGTTGTACACTTTGTGCGCACAGCCGTGACTTCGTTTCGATGCGATTTATTTCAACCTAGATTTCAGACAATCTAAATTATAAAACAATTAGTTTTTAAATTAATATTTTTCAACAAATTTTGTACGTATCAAGATGATTCGTATGGGATATCTTGTTTGACTTGAGCGGTTTACTCAGTTGTTAGATATATATAGTTCAACATCATTTAGTAATATGCTTTAACTAACTTGATGGGAGGTTCGCTTCCTCTCAAAAAATTTTCCCACCTTTTTCTGGTTTTGCTGTATTGGTTTTATTTTTTTTTTTTTATTTATTTTATATGGCCTTTTAGTTGCTTTCTCAATAATGCCAAAGAGTTTCGAATACAATTTGTCTCATTATTGTGTGAAGCTGGAAAAAAGGAAAAAGAAATAGAAAAGAAGATTCATCACTTCCGATGATGCGCACAACAAAAAGGAAACCACATTAAAGGAAGCTGTGACGTTGGTTTTTTTTTTTTTATTTTGTTTTTTTTTCTGCAATCCTTTTTAACATCATTCATTTTGTGACTAGAATCCATTTGCTTCGGCATGCTTTAATACAAAGTAAAATGCCTGTTGATTTACGAATTTTTTGTCGAGCTAATTTCCGACAGCAGAAAGAAAGTGTTGTATGCGATGTAATAATTGAATTTCGAACCTACCAAAAGACAAATAATAAAAGAATGAGAAAAAGGTCTTCCTGAAACTTTATGATGGCTAATTAGAATTATTCCAATAATATTGTATAACAGAATCCATACTCACTTCGTCTTTCTGAATTTTTTATGAAAACTGTTTACTGGATTGTAAGGTTATATCTAATCAAGCCAATAAATCATCGTAATTTCGAATGTAGCTTAAATGATGCATCTTCTTCTCTTATAAGCAGAGAATGGTTATCTTTTTAAACTATGCAAATCATTACGTAAACGACACGTGCATTCATTGACTTCACTTGGTGCGTTTAAACCTATCGAAGCATTTCATCACAATTCACCTAACTAAACGGATACACATCTCTGCTGCGGGCAGATCGTGATGAATACTTTTTAGAAATTCATTTCGAGTAGGTTTTCAAGTGCAGCATCTGTTACTGACAGCTGCAATGTTACACGTAAATCACCCACACTCGAGCCGTGTCCGAGAGCATTAGATGCTGAATATTAAAGAAACCAACCGACCGAGCGACTAACCAACCAACCAACCAGCCAACTGACTCCAACGTGACGTTCATGAGTGTTGCTTGCATAATTTATTGGTGTGCATTCAATCTTGAAAGTTTTGCATGCGCGAAGCAGTCAGTAAGGAAGAACATGTCCAATCGGTGGCGGCGACAGCTGCGCACGTTGCATAAATTTCTGGATTGCGAAACACTTCTGCTGAACTTCATTGTCTCGTTTGCTTCCATAACTTGTTATCAATTCAAAAACAATGATTTAGTCAACTTTGAAGCATCGTTTAGTCTTTTATCTAACCATTAGTTTTTCCAATTACACAAAAGATTGTTAAAGTAGTGAAACCAAGATATGAACTTTTGTATATTAACATTTGCTTGCAGTTTTTTGCGTCAACCCAGACTGTTTAACATTTTTTAGTTACTTAGGCGCAAGCAATGTAGTACCTAAATTGAATCACCACACCCAAACCTTTTTTGATTGCAGTGAGTCGTTAAGCCGTATAATATGGAAAAGCTGTAAACAAAAAATACAAAAAAAAAAAAAAAAATTTATCTAGCAATTATTTTTGAGTTTATGAATTTTGAAATAAAAATTAGATTATTCAATTAATTACTTTGGATTCACAGGAATTCCAATACAGCATAATTCACTCAGCTAAAGTGGTTTTTAATCGACGATGTCGGGCGTAACCGACTATAGAAAACCCTGTAACCAATCCAAAACTGAATATATTTTTTTGTTGCTTTAATATTTTGCATTCATTATGTAAAGGCATCTCAAGAAAAGAAATTTTTTTTTAGTATAACTCATTTTTCGGTCGATTGTTCCTATGGCAGCAATGTGTTATAGTAAACCGATATTTATAATATTCGGGAATATAATTCGATATTACTTAAAATCATGAAATCTTAAATTTGGTAACGATATCTTAATAAACAAAAAAGTTTTTCTCACTAAATGTTGTTTTTCGGCCGATTGTTCCTGTGACAGCTATATGATATAGTAAACCGATATATATAATATTGAGATATGTAATTGGACATTAGCTAAAACTCTTAAATAAAAAATTTGGTGAAGATATCTTGAAAAAGAAAACTGTTTTTTTTACTAAATGTGGGTTTTCATCCGATCGTTCCTATGGCAGCTATATGTTATAGGCCAAATATCGAAAAAATAAATAAATTCATTATGCCTATGGAATTTCGTTTCCGAGATCGGTTTGTCCATACAGACGGACGGACAGACGGACATGGCTAGATCAACTTGCCTTTCGATGCTGATCAAGAAAATATCTACTATATGGGGTCTGCCACGCCTCCTTCTGACCGTTAAATACATTTGCACAACTTTAATATACCCTTTACCATTTTTTGGTACAGGGTATAAAGAAGCTGAAACTTTGCATAAAGCTTATTAAATTTAACCTTCTATGTTAGCTGACGCATACATAACTTTTTTGCATGCGCTTGCATAAAACGATGCTTATACGCTGAAGTGAACTAAATCTAAGTTAAATCATTAAAGTATTTCTTTTCTTTCTTTTTCTTTTCTACAAAATGTACACTACTTAGATGTTGGCTTTCTTTGCAGCTTTAAGAATAACATTGAATTAGAAAAATATGAGTGTTGAAATTTGAGCTTAAATAAAAAAAGGCGTGTTGCGTACAGTGATGTATGTGTATGTTTATGTATATGCTTGGACAATGTGTGTCGTGCATAAAAATAGCATAAATGCGTTCATAAATAAACAAAGACACGTTAAGTGGCTGTGTCATTGTCAGCAACAGTCGGATTCAATTACACTCACCTGACGCACACTTAAAAGAACCCAAGAGCGGCTGATGCGTGTGATTAGCGCAGTTGTCGCAGTTCACACAGCGATGAAAACAATAAAACAAACACGCACTTCAAGTCACAAACACGCACGACACGTTGCACTCTAAAGCATTGCAAAACTCTAAAAGCATTTTCAAAATCGAAACAATATTTCCTAACACCGAATGTTCACTATGTGGCAAGGGATGATGCCAAAAATCAACCATCGATGATAATATCGATGATATTAAATTTCCTTTTCATATCAGGCGATTGTGGCTTTTGCTACATATTCCTAAAGCGTATTAGATGCCATATTTTTATATTTAAGTACGTTTAAGTTCAGACAATCAATCTCAATGCGATTGTAGAGAGTTATCCTGCCAAGCCGCAATTTGTTGTGTTAAGCCTTTAGGGACAAATTTAAGTAAAAAAGAATACCAGAATCACAAATTAGAAAACATACGAATTACTTACATGTCTGTGTGTGATGGTTTGATGTGCGGTCACTCAATCAATCATGTGATCAGGATAATTTATAGCCTTCGGCTGATTTATAATACACAAAACTGTGCGGAATTTAAGCACTAAATTGCTGCAGGATAAGCTAACCCACAATATTTTTTCTATTTAGAAACAAATTCCTTTCGTAAAGTATTTTGATATGATGGATTTATATAAATAGACTCTCTGACCTCTGGCCACTGTCCTGTAGCACATTTTTGTTATTATGTTTAAGTTATTTTAGCATATTAGTGCGAGAAATAAGATACTTTTCCTTTTTACTGTTGCTAGTTATAACTTTTCATCATAAAAAAATATTTTAGAAAAATGTACACAAATAAATGTTGGCTAATATTTCATAGTCAATATTTGCTACAATTGGGTTGAGCATTAAAGCTGTGGCTTTGCAGAGTTATCACATTCATTTCCATCGAAACGGAAGCATAAACCGAGAGGAAACATGCTGATGGCAGTTGACACAGCGCAAGTGTGCAGAGATCCTTGCTTTGCAGATGAGAGGCAACGCCAGAGAAGCTTATTGGCTTGTCATAATTAAAGTAAAAACTAATTTCATCTTTAAATTTTCCATAGCCAACAGAGAACGCTTTCAACTTGAAAAGTAATTTTCGAAATGATTTATCCATCTAATCATTTATCTTGATGCGAAATAAGAGCAAAGATGATAATCAATCCTTGTGGGACTTGCAAACTTTGACTTGAATTTTCTTTTTTTTTCTTTTTAATTTCCCAAACCAAAAATATTCAATAGCAAAAAAGCTTTAACGAGTGTTTGACATTGCTGTTATGAGATGAGATGTGATGGGTTGTGGTGTGGTGCAGTGTGGTAAGAGCAATGCCATTCATAGAAAAATGACAAACGCAGTTGGGCACAACCAACAAGAGTCACTCAGGTGTGCGTAACTTAATTTGCAACTTGATATAGCAGCTTAAGTCAACTAACACCACAGAAGTACGGACAGCCAGGCACTCAGACGAAAAGAAAAAAAAAATAAAAATAAAAAATTTAGTAAAATGAAAGATTCAAGGAATGGGCGAACGTACGAATTGAGACGTAATCATGCCTGTCGTCATGAGCCTCGTTGCCTCCGCAGCAACGGATTTGACTATGGATTTTGCTTCTACTCCTACTTCGAATAGAGCTACTCACACCACGAGGCGTGTGACAATGCAAAAACAAGTCGCATTGTGTTTGTCAACTCAGCCCCGGCAACGGTGCCAACCTCAGCATCAGGCTTCATCCTTGATAGCGGCACAGGCAGCGGCAGCAGCGCAAATCGTTTGACATCATTTTCTAATGGATGTCAACGATTTAATGCAACGCTGATCCAAAAGCCTAGGCAAGATGTTACACGATGATGACAAGAATGTATCATCGGCAGCGTGAAACCTCCAAAAAGCATAAAATGCCTAAAATGCCGAAAATGCTGCTAACATTATTTATTGTTGCTGATGTTCATGCCACATCATGGATTTCTACTGACACTTTGGCCTGCGCTTCCAACGATAGTCGCCTACGTTCGTGACATTTATTTATATTGTTTAATTTTCTTTCCGGCTGACAGACGTCTGACATTTAAATGGAAAACATAACAAGTGACGTAGAACGCTATTGAAAAGGAATCGGTTGATGAAATATGTATTGGTAATAAGTTAGTAAGGGAAATCAGCGGCAACACCATTTATTTTCGTTACAAAGGCATTACTCATTCACAGATTCAGCTGTCCTGTCATACGATAGTTGTGCAAGCCAGAGTAAGACACAAAACCAATTAAGACTCATCTTCTTATTAAGTTTAGTGCCTTCCGTGCGGATGTGACTGAACCGATCTCAATAGTTTTACAGTTAATTGACTAAAATACATCCTGCATATGTTTTGCATATATCCTGTTGGAAAAGACAGACATTTTAAAATGCTATTAAAATATAAAATTAAAATATATTCTTTTTTTTTCTATTTTTAAAAAACTCTAATAAAGTAGCCACGATTTGACGATGACAAAGCAATTATTGCTTTGTATGAATTCATATTAAACCTTTCTTTCGCTCTGAGTGTGAAATATTATTTTAGGAAAATTTAATTTTAATGACAAAGTCTTTGAATAAATTCCCAGCCACTGGCTGGCGGCTTTGGGAGCTTTTAATTGCCACTCTCAAATTTCCATTGAAATCTGGTCTCAGTGAGAGGACTTGAATAAATTTGTCAATTAAATCTTTTCAAACTTTCTCATTATTCACTTTATCTTGCTAATTTTCGTGTATTTTTGTTTTATTCATAGACAATTTTTATTTTTTCTTTATAGAAATATTAAATTTATTCAGCCTTATTATACTGAAATATTATTATATTCCATTTGCTAAGCAGTTTAAGGACCCTCATTTATTGGCTTATATACGTCTCAATGCGCTTACCGTCTCTAATGCCGCCTAATTACGCAATTGTTTTTATTTCAAATGCTTATTAAATTCTTAGGAATTGCTTTATATTAAATTAAAGGCTATCAACTGTTCCCTCTGCGCTCTGTGTTAATGCACTCTTAATAAGAGATTCTGCGAATTCAGACTTTTGTCAACTTCAATTTGCGTTGTAGCTTAGAGGATATTTTTGCTGACATCATTAATGCAGCGTCAACTTATCGACAAATGTACATCCATTTGTATGTATGCATTATTGATTTTCATATTTAAACAATGCTGAGTAAGCTTCTGCTCAAATGCGTATCATGAATATAATTTGTACAAAATATTTAACCGAAATATCGAAGCACAGCACAAGGATGCGCCGCTTGTCACACGTACCTTTAGTGTCCTGTGTGCGCTGCTGAGCTGCTTTCCTTTTATTTTTGGTTATTATTTTTGCACACTATTGAACCAGAACTAATTTGCTTATGTTCGATATTCTCGACTTCACACCTCAAAGCAAACACCTTCAGCTGCTAACGTAATGCGTAGTCACATTATGTCGTTTTATTTCCTGCTTTCAGTTGAGCAATGGAAATACTTCGTCTGTAATCCAAACTGCGACTGCTCTGAATAAATAAGAACAATAAAGAAAATACGTAGAACTGCTCTTGTGTCGCATTTAACAAAGCTTATTAGATATTTGCGTTGCATATTTGTTTAAATTTCATATCGAAAATGCAGAGTCAGGTTAAAACAATTCTTATTTATGTAAAACTACATATCGATGCTTAGATACTTTTTCAAAGGAGGATCATTTAAATGCTGTGGTAAGTTTAGAAAAAAGAGAGAAACTTGATTTTTTTGCGTAAGTATTCGCTGTTGAAAAGTATCTGAATTCAAATTCTTTCTGCAAAAGACAATTACTGGCATTTGAGCATGTTTCCGTTTCTTGAATTATTCTCATCTTTATTTTTATTTTTCGATGTGAATCACCTCTCAGAAGACCTTTTTGAGTATTCCGCTTTGCCACTTCAAGCATAAAAAATGTAAAAATGCACTTCCGCCTAAGCTCTTGCGCAGAGATAAAATAAAAGCTGCGAAAGTGCAAAAAAGTGTTAAATTGGAATTTTGAGGGTTTAGTTATGTAAATCTCAGCTGCTCATACTCTAGCAAGAATTCGTGTCACGTTTCACAGTTGCCGTCATTTTTGGTGGCATATTTCTGCATTTGGCTTCCAGCAAATTGATTTTCCTTGGCACACAAACGAAGGAATATGTGTTGACGATAGAAATGTAGACAATTCGCAAGGACACGTTCAACTTTAATATGTGAGCTTGGGACGCTTTAATATTGCATATCCAATATTTTATTAATTTGATTGGCTAAATCGCGTAAAATGTGTTTGTGATGTTGACGTGTAATTAATATTGGCAACAGCTGCTGCCTTTTACGCTTGCGATTTTAATTTGTCATTAATAAATCAGTAATAAAATCAAATTTCCTCAGCTGCAATAAATGCAAAAATCTGACATGAGGCGCAATTTATTTTATTAATACACGTGTTTCGTTTATTTAATAGTTTGGCAGTTGAAAAAGCAAAATCTCTAATTAACTAGCATGAAATCTACAAAATAATTTTGCAATGACTCTAATTTATTTTGCTTACTTAACATGGCTTAGCTAAGGTATTAAATGCTTAATAGGTTAATTTCGTGTGTTAAGCAAATCTGCAATCAATAAACAAACAATGAGTCTGCAACAAGTTGGCTGCCATCACCACGAGCATGAGCACGAACAAAAAGCGAATGCAAATAATTACCAAAGCTTCATTCCGACATCTACTGTAGGAAACAAAAAAATTCCGCAACTGAGCAACGAAAATTCGAAGGAATGCAAAAAGAAAGAAAAAAAAAAAAAGAAAAAAGCCAAAAACAATCAAATCAACGCTTCATAAAAACCCTCACCCGAACAGCACAAAGAAGAGACTACTTGGACCCACTTGGACCACTTGAATAAAAAAGAATATCAAATAATCAAAGCGGCCACAAGCTAATGGAAAAGTCGTGCAGACTTTCCCTCTTGTTGCTTTAACTATGGAAAAATTTGCTAAATTGAACGAAACCGGCTTCGTCACTTCAACTAACAAAGGAAAAAAAAAAAGGGAAGCATTAATAGAGAGATAGCGAGAGGGAGAGAAAGAAGCAAAAGGACAACAGCCGGAAGAGCCAAGCAATTTGGTATTCAATTCGCAATTTTATTTGTTTTGCCCTTTTTGGCGACTCACTTCAGCAGTCGTCGAGCCCACTTACTTTCTCAGCACTGCCAAAGAACAAAACACAGAAAAAAAGCAACAAAAATTTCCACATTATAATAAAATGCATGGCCATCGCATATTAAAGTGAACGCATTTTGGGTGCTTTTTCACATGGAAACATGACTTTTCATGGCTTTTGTTTACGGGCTTAGACCGAGTCAGGTGCTGGCTCTGGCAAAGCGGACAAGAAAAGCAGACATGCTTCCTTCTCACATTGCCAAATTGGAACACGGTTCCAAATACTGTCAACTCGTTTGCAATCAAAAGTTGTTTGTCGTTGCAACAGTTTATTTATTTATTTTTGTTTTTTCCTTAATATTTAAAAGTATCTATAGGGAGACTTACTGTGGATGTTAATTTCTTGGAACGAATCTGCATTGGACGCGACAAAAATAATAAATATTTTTGAAGATTTAATTTGTTTTTGCATTTGCTGTGATTCCGTGTCTGTCGGTCTGTCAGCTTCTGTCTGGTAATAGATAAGTTCAATTATATAATACCGAACAACGGCAGTCTGACCAATGCAAAGCTTCGCAAGAGCTTTTCCTTAGCACATTGCTGAAGTAACAAGCGAAGTAAAGCAGCAGCAACAACAAAATGTAAACATGAAAATCGGAAGCAAAACAAAGCGTGAAACATTCGAAAACATTCATGAATGAAGAGCAAAAGGCAGCTCTGCCGCCGGCGACAGCGACTTCGGCGTCGGCACTGTTGCTGTTCGCTGGAAAACGTTTCAATTCCACATTGTTCCGCATGCACGCGTGCACGGCACTCACACTTCGCCGCTGGCTGGCAGCACGCTTAACAGTTATTGGCAACATGCTCAGTTCGTGTTGAAAATGCTGACTCGTCGGTTGTGCCGCATTCGGACACGGACGACTACCAGCTAACGGTAACAGCTAACGGTAAATGAATACGCCGCTTCCAACTGTTTCACGTTTCGTACGAGTCTTGCGAGCCAAGCGACAAGTGAAAATAGACGAAAACACGTATACGCCGTGTGGTGGTGGTGGTGGGCAGCACGTCGGGCCCGCAGACGAAGTGCTTTCGTTTCGCAGTTGATCCTGCAACGAATTTCACTTTCGCACGGTTCGGTTCTATTCTGTTTCCTTGCTAGTCCCACTGAGCCAGTCTGAATGGTTCGACGCTGCTTCTGTTGCTTTCATGACAGCACAAAGTGAAAGTCGCATTCGCATTTCAGTTGACGCGCGGACTTCTACCAAAAAGGATTGCAAAAACAGTTAAACGCATCAATTGAAATATTAAAAAAACAAAAGAATAAAAAAAAAAATACTATTTGAATTCAATCTGTGTCTGTGCTGTGACAATTTGTAGTAAGCAAAATAATACAATAAAAAATTGTAAAATAACTGTAAATAAAGACAAAATGGAAAATACAAAAACGCTTTTTTGTTTAATCAGCAAATCATGTTACAATATATTGTAAACCTAACAAAACAAGAAGCAAACGCGAAAAATTATCACACTAAGCGATTTTAATAGCAAACCTTGCAAAAGTAAAACCCGACACTCACGATTTTTCTTCATCTTGGCAACTGCAGCAGCTGTCAGCGAACGTGATTATGTTCAGAAAATATTCAAACAAACGTTTAGATAAAAATAAAACACAGAAACAAAACAAAATACAAAAAATTGACTCTAATTGTTTTAATTATAAAATTCTGTTTTTTATTTTTTGATTTTTGCTTTTCTTTAATTGCTTAATTTCTATTTGATTTTTCACTCGTATAAAAAACATTTAAAAATTTATATTTTTCAAGTACAAAAAACGAAGCAATTGAACATTGAAGAAATTGTGAAGAAAAAACTTTGACAACAGAAATGATTTATACGACACAAGCCACTAAAGGCTTGTCAGTTTAAGATAAATAAATGTATAAATTTCAACTAAAAAATATTTGAAAAAAATTTGTTGGAATAATAAATAACTTAAATCGTAAAAAAAAAAACAATAAAAAAATAAAATTACATAAATGCGGCTATTTGAAAATTTAAACTCTTCTAAATAAAATACAGTAAACCTTGAAAAACAAAACACTTAAATAATAAAAGGGAGGAAGGTTTCCGGCCCAATAATTACCGTAACGAAAACAAGAAAATACGACTCGATAAGAAGAATAATCAAGAAAAACTCCATATGCGAAAAAGCAATTACAAAACATGTGTAAATTTAATTAGGCTATAAAAAGTGAGCAAACCAAAGCCAAAAGAAACATAAAAAAAATATTAAATTAATAAGTAAATAATAAAAGCTCTGAATAGTTCGAACATGTCACTCTGCCTTAATAAAAATGTATTTTCGAAGTTTCCTTTTAAGCGAATCGATCAATCTCTCGGGCCAATTTGGGCTCCTAATGCCAAATTGTTAAATAAATAAATAATAAAAATGAATCAAAAATCGAAACTGACAGAATGATTACCAAAGTCTTGATACTTTGTTGCTGTCATTAAATTGATTATTTAATTTTTATTCATCATTATTAATCTCAATTTCATTGCTCAATAAACATTTCTGCCTTTAAAATTCATTCATAAGATCCGCACCCGCTGACCATGCATTTTCGCCATACTCATTCTTGCAAATCGCATTTAATCGCTTTGCTGCTATTTTTGGTATTTCATTTGCCAGCAGCGGCGAATATACACATAAGATTGAATGTAAACAAAAAGTACTCAAGCGAAATCCAATTGAAACGTTTAATGAAGTCACCCGCATACGCAAGTCTCGCTTTTATTATTTGTGCAATGAATTTGTAATGCTTTTTTTATGACTTGAATAGTATCGTTTCGTTTAATTTTTATCTACTGCAATTATTAAAATTATTATTATTGCCATTTCTTACTCTTTTAAGAACTGCTCAAGCCAAAAACTCATGCAAAGCCTCGAATCGTTTGCAAAACAAATCCAAACATTCTGACTGCAAATAAATGACATTATAAATCATCGGCGATATATAAATCATACATTCGATAAATCAACTGTTAAATAATAATCTGAAGTATAAACACACGCATACATATACAGATTAATGCAAGTATATAGCATAAACAAGTACATATATCAATATTAAACCAAACCGGCAAAGTTTGTGCTTGGCAAAAAAAAAAAAGATAAAACAAAATATTATAATTGTAATTTTGTGTTTTTTTTTTTTTGTGCGTGACAAAAAGTTAATTGCCAGTGCAAAAAATAAACAAAGAAATAAACAAAAAAAATACAAAATAAAGGCAATAACACAAGTGTGCAACAACTAAAACAAAAACAACAAACCGAGCCTAAGACACCAAATCGCTGACTGAAAGCCGGTTGAAACGCCTCTGAAAAGCAACTTGACCGACTTTTTTTCTGCGACATTTGAATGCGATTTTCCGCCGCTAAGTTGAAGTTGATCTAAACTGCATTGAAAGCTGAGCTAAGCTGTGCTGAGCTGGGAGCTGAAACTGCATTGCATTTCTGCTTCAATCGCGCGATGATTTATGCAGGTGAGTCGCCTGCGTTGCAGCAAACGCACTTTTATTAAGTAAACAGCATTTAGCTATGCAAATGCGACAAATTACAAAACCAAACCAGACCAAACCGAACCAAACCCAGGCGAATACAGCAAAATTAATATACGAATAGCTCTGAGCGCTTCAAGCGCCGTCACTCTCGCAATAATTGCAGCCTTTAGCGCCCGGCTCCGGCTCCGGCATTGAAGCGCATTTCAATGCCATTGTCTAATAAATTAATCGTTCGGCATATTTCTTTGCTGAAGCGAATTCAATTTTCTCTTCAGTGTGTATTCATGTTTTGTGTCTGTGTAATCTATTTTCTAATTAAAATTCGCGTTCATTGTGCATTTGCTGATTGATTCCGCTGTAGATGATGACAGCCATGATGATGTCCATTAATAATTGTGTGACAAATAGTGAGAAGCTTTTTCTCGTTTCATTGGATTTGCACTTTGATTCTTCCTTCAAATTAAAAGTCTTATTGTCTTCTGATTTATCAATAGAGAAATCAGCTGCTCTCGACATTGGCTATGTGCCAACAAAGGAGTCTAAATATTACCTAATGATTTGTTTGTTTCTCTTGTGAATTGTTGTTACCGTTTTGGGACGCGATAAGTTATTTGCTTCTTTTATTGTTGCGCTCATTCTGATATCGCAGACAAAACTGGTTTAACTCATCAAGTTAAATCAGCATTGTGTTTTGTGCCAGGCCATAAAGGCAGAAGCATTTCAAATCTGAATCAGCCTTTTCCTGCAAGCATCCTATATCAGTCTATCACATATTGGCCCTGATGGCCACCTACCCTCGTTTTATTAGCACAGTAGCGCCAGTCCAACTCAATCGACACTTTTATGTATGTGTTGTGTTTGTCCTTTTTGGCAGTAGGATGAATCTCTTGATGTTATTGTTACGTTGCTCATTCTAAAGTATGCGTCCCTCTTTGTTTTTGCCACTATTACATCACATGTCCGTACTGAGCATATTTTTTGCTTCACAGTGGCTAAGGCTACTTTGCTTCTGAGTTTTGGCATAGTACCGAGTTGTGGCGAAGTGTATGCAACAGCTAAAAGCAATTTTGAACGTCAGCGGGTGATAGCTTCAATTAATATTTGAACTCGCTGTTTGATTCCGTAATCTGAATGTGCGAACATACTTAATTAATATTATCCCGCCGACTTGTTAACGGCAAAATAATAAATTAATTAATTAATGATCGGTGAAGGCAAAGTAAAAAAATTGATTACTGCTTTGCCGTGTTACACAAATCATTGAGAGAAAAATCGAGCAAGAATTATTGACTTTGCCATTTGCAATCGCAATAATTAGCATATGCGAAAACCACAAACGAAATTGGCTTCAACATGGAAATAAAACAACAACAACAACAAATATTGCATCATTGAAGTAAACGTGCAAATACTTGAAGCATATTCGACTGAAAATAAACTGCAATAAAATTTAAGAAAAAGTAAAACTTCGATAACTGTGCTGAGGATTATTATGACAGCAAGAGCAACAACAAAGCATATGACAATAAACTTATTAACAACAATAAAAAAAAAGAAAACAAATAAAAGAAAACACAACCAAACTAAGCTGCATTGAACTAAGCTAAATAGAAGAAGGCTATATAGAGTAGGCAGAGCCAAACAAAGCCGCAACAGTCGAAGCCACAAAACGGTTGAATTTTCATTTAACAGCGCCGAAATTTAATCAACGCAAGTGACGCAATGCAAAACAACTTGGCACAGCGGGAAGGGGCTGGGCGCGTCGCCGTGCGGCGGGCTGCGAGGCAAAAGTGGGCTAAGAAAACAAATAAGAAAACATGGTAATAAAAAAGATTTTATTGGCGTGTAACAAAATTAACGAAATGCAAACAAAGCAAAACGACGCGACCGAGTGGCGAGTGGAGGGGCGCAGCGACGAGACGCGGCTCAGCGAGGCGAGCAAAACATGAAAAGGTGCTTCATTAAGATCTCGATTTCAGGCAAACTTTCGAGTGTCTTTAACTTAATACGTGTTGGATTTGCTGTTGTGCTTATTGTTGTCGCTACTGTTGTTGCGCACAATGTTGTTGCCTGTTGGCTGTTGCTTGTTCGTTGTTGTCTGCTGTCTGTTGTCTGTTGTTGTTGTTGGTGTTTTATGGTACTTAGACAAGAGTTTGATTGCACAGCAGTTGGATTCGAATACAGCCCACAGCAGTGTCAATTACTTATTTTGCATAAAAAATTGTAAGCCAACGCAGAATGGCAGCCGCAGCAGCAAAAACAACACAGCAGCACACTGCTACACCTTATCACAACAGAAATCCTACACACACATGTGAGCAGAGTCATTACGAGTAGAGGAGCAAGTGCACGAGTAACTCATGGAAAGATTGCTGCCTGCACGCATTCATCAACCTTGAAACGCGCGCAAACGACCAGCGATAGTCGTCAACTCAGCCAGCTGCTCACTTACTCATAGACGCAAGCAACAACGCGCAAAAAATAAATCAAAAAAAAAAAGACCAAAAAACGCAAACAAAAACACGATGCGGGCAATAAAAACAGCAACGATGCGATTCACGTTAGGAATCAACCCTTTGCCGACGCTTCGCATCGAAACTTTTGCTTACGGGGCGAACACGTCGTATACGCAATGAACGGTGGCAAATAAATTTACACGCGCAAATTTGCGCTTAAGTAGACACAAGCACGAGCACGAAGACAAGCGCAATCACGAGCACGAGCACGAACGGGTAAGAGGATTTGCCAAAATTTATATTCGTATAAATAATGGGTCCTTCTGACAGCGAAAAGCTTAGCGGTAATGAGTTCAACTCAAAACAGCAAGCCAAGTGCGCAAGGTTGATTCGCGTATCGAATTATTGCGAGGTGGGTTTCGTGGCCTTGCCTCTTCTCGAATTCTAATTAAAGCACCAATAGCTAAAACTATGCAACGCCGTATATATCTTGCTAAAATTAATTCACCTCAAGAATTTTTAGCCATTAAAATACATTTTTATTGATTTCTTGGCAAGTTTTTTGTTTAAATTTATACTTCGACTTATGAGAATTTATTTTAAGTTTGCACTTGCCTATCGTTAAATTGCTGGGTTGTCTGCCTAAAAAGGTTAAGACACAAAAGGCAGAAAATAACAACTTCAGCTTAGTTTTTGTTTGCAATGAAAATCGCCTTTCACTAAAAAAAAAGAATAGAAAACAATGCCTGTGCAGAAAAATGCAAAAAATAAAAACCATGCAATAATTTCACTTGTACTCAGTGCAATGTTAGTTTCGCTGCCAAGTTAAAAGAAAGAAGAAAAACTCAAATGTTTTTCACTTCCTTGTTCCATAAGCTTCCCGTAGACAAACATGAACATAAGCGAGGACTGCTTGATTAAATGTGTGAGAAAATAAAAATTAGATTTAGATTAGTTTTCGACCTAGAATGCATATTAAATCCTATTTGGAAAAACGATTGAGAAACGTGGCTAAAAGTGGTAAACTATTCATTACACAAAGAGTGTTGACTGCTCATTCTTGAGTCTGATTATGACCAAAAGGACATGTGATTTAAATGTAACACATTGCATATGCAATTATTTTTGCTTTTCCTTTATTAGATTGTCATGACATAAAATATACAAAATGCGTTGTATGTTATAAATATTTAAACAAATGTTTGATACCTAAATCTGTAAAAATCTGTCTAAACTGAACATGCAACATTAAAGCGATTTTTTTTCTTTTGCAATGAAATTTTTGCAATGATGCCATACATGCAATAGAACTACATGAACAACCCTCGCATGTACGTATGTATATTTGTGAGATATTGAGCAGCAGAGCTGTGCGTGCACGTGTTATTCTTCAGATATATATGTGTGTCGGTATGTAAATTATCTCAGTGAATGTATTGCGAACATTTTATTTTGTTCGGTATTTTTTTTTGCGTATGTGAGTATATTTTTTTCAGTTTCATTTAGTTGGACTTTTCTTTCTGTTCTTATATATATATCTATGAATTTATGTATGTATATATGAACATGTTTTTCATTTCGTACACTTGCCTTTTGGTTTTCCCTACACTCTTGCTGCAGGGCATTTAATGCACAATAAATAAAAGACTTGTTACAACATGAAAAACAAACAAGCAAAGATTTATTGTTATGCTCATATGTAATCCATCGTTTTTTGTCCTATACACATACACACACATATATATATATATATAAAGACATACAGACAGCCAACGCAGCTTCGTTGAAAATTTGGCAGCAAATAAGTCTTAAAGCTCGACTCATTTTGGCGTATTGTAACTATTAAGCGAAAGATAGTTTCCTGGCTGCTGGCTAGGGGCTGTGGCGGGGTGTTGCCGCTGTTTGGCGCAGTGCTAAATGGAGCGTCGTTTAAAGTTGGTAAACTTTTCAACAGTCAACGAAAAGGAATAACAAATCCGCTGCTGTGTTGACACTTGAAACCTAATAACGCCACCGCAGAGAGAGAAGAGTCAACGGGCGTAGACATTGCTCGATGAAGCATTAAACCGTAAAATAAATAAAGAAAATGAAAATGGAAGTGGAACAGAAACGAAGAGAAAAGAAAATAAAAGAAAAGAATAGAAATGAAAAAGAAAAAGAAAATCAAACGAAACAGCTTTCTAAAATATCTATACGTATAAATCAAGAGTCCAAGCGAACGGAAGTGAAGTCGAGGCTCGTGCAGAGCTTAGCTGCTGAAAAATCACTTAATTCATTTAAATAATCACCATGGGCCACAGACGTGGCGAACTGAATAAATGCACACAACAAACTAAGCCAAATAGTCACTTTTGACTAACCTAAAAAGCAAATCTAAAAAAACAAGTATAAAACAGAAACAAAAAACAAAAACCGAAAATCCCGCTTCAAAATCCACTTGATGCCCATTGCCACCTACGAGATTTCGTATGCGAGTGCACTCAAACATGGCAGCTGATTCCTTGGTCTAGCTCAGCTCAGCTCCAATGTTGATTTAAAGCAAAATGTGACAAAAAAAAATGTAAAAAAAAAAATACAAAATAAAGGAGGAGGCGGAACAGATTGCGAATAGAGAAAAAAGAAGCATTTTAGCCTCAAGTGTTTAAATGTGAAACGGAAATGAGTTTCGCATGATTTGGATAAGCCTGGTTTGGTGTCATTCGTATTCGCATTCGCATTCACAGTTGTTGCCAGGCAGTTTTGGTTTTTGCTCTTAGCTTTAATTTTTGTTTTTATTTTCGTTGTGGCTTTTCCTTTGTTTTTTTTTTTAGCCCATCCCAGTTGGCATTGACTTCTAACAGCCTGGAGAGTGCACGGATTATGTTTGAAGCGTGTCAAATGAACTGAAAGTTTTCACTTCTCTTTTCCATTCTATTTTGTTCCATTTTGTTTTGCTTTCTTTTTATTTATTTTTTTTTTCCTATTCTCTTTTCCTAATTCACGCGACTTTTAATCTCAAGCTTTTTTTGTTTCTTTTGTTTTTGGTCAAAAGTCCGTAAATATTTTCGATAATTAATGTGCCATACTAAGGATTAGAGCTTTGAATTTATTCTTGTGTTGACAAAAAATTGTACATGGTTTTCTTTGTTTTTAAACCGTCTTATAACTATAAATAGTAAAAAAAAGAATTTTAGCGATAACAGCCAAATGGATGATTCTTTAATTATCTAACTTAATACATTGCAATTTAAGCTGTCGTTGCCTAATTCGACATACAAAAGAACATATCACAAAGCGCGAAAAAGGTGCTACTCAATTGCTTTAGATTTAAATTCGCTTGCTTTGGTTACATTCTCGTTTTTTGTTGCCTTAAGCAAATCTTATACACCGGGATACTTGCATCGGAAACCTACTTAATTATTCGCCATGTCAAAGTTGTAAGTGTTCACAAAATAATTCTTTAATCGTTTGTCATGTAAACTAAAAAGTCGTTCTTCAACTTCCTTGCAGTAGTGAACTAGAGACGCTTGTCAGATTTTATATAAATAAGATGGGTATTAACTATTCAACGCATCATATTAAAATAGAAGCCTATAGAGATTAATATGACATTGCAGTCGCATTGAAAATTTAAATCCCATCAACGACTAATGCTCGTTATGCAAAATGATTCCATCAACTATAAAGAATTAATTTTAATTTCGACAAATAAAACTTTGAGTTGACATATTAAATGATTTAATACTAAAGATTGTATGAAACTCATAATGAATGTTATTTGATGTCAAATGACATAACAAAAAAAAAAATATTGGAAAATGTATGTACTATATAACAAAAAAGCAAATAAATACATCAATACATAAATAAACCAAAATTCTCAAAACAATTGAAAATGTCTGTCAACTGACAACTTGCAGCACAATTTGCATATCGTATTTGTCGATTCGGTTGTGATGCCGATGCAAAAGTCAGCAAAGTCAATGCATGCAAGTCAAATAAAATATTTTATCTGCAATATTATTTTTATTGTGCAAAAACAACAAATATGCAAACACATTGCAAATGTTAATGTATCTTGTATACGTGTGCAGCAGATAAACTTGAAATCGAATCGATGCGTTCTTCAAATATGTTTTCGCCTCGTCTCGCCAAGCGTCGCCTCTCCCCGCTGCTGTGCTGACCGTGTCATGGCTCCGTCACTCGATTGTTCTCGACTCCGTGCTGCGGCTGCAATTTGTCGGCCAAACCAAAAATGGCTGTAAATAGTTTTAGGCAAATTGTGCATCAGTCGTTTAGTTTTTATCATTGCTGATTTTATTACAGTCATAAACTATTTAATGGAGATTGGCTTACGACTAATTGATAAACATGCCATTATGAAAATTGCATGCAAACTGGCAAATATTGATCAAATATGCGAGCAAACGAGCGAGCGATTGCTCCAAAGCTAGAAAAACTGACTGTGAGCTCGGTCTACTTGGTAGAAGACTTTTATACTGAGAGCCATAATGCAGATATTGGTATGGTGAACAGTAAAGTTTCGAGGGTGAACAAAAGTTTTGATGAGGCCATCAATTTGTGTATTTCAGCTTAAAGTTCTTTTCAAACTGAATTATAATAATATGATAAGCCAGCAGCAAGCTCAGCTGCTATATTTGAAGCTATAAATTAAAATGGTTGCGGCACAGCGTTGTTGCTTGATTGTCCATGAATATGCAGATAGGCAAAGGCAAATGCCATTACCTTCAACTGACCAATTGGAATACGAATATTTCCCCGATTCCACTTCATTGACTTCAATGCTGACTTGGTTTATCAGTGAACACAAAATTGAAGCGCTAAAGTTGATTTAAAGAAAAAGTGGGTTTTGTTTTGATTTGGTCAATAAACAATTGAATGGCTTCCTGTTGACTTACCAAGTCCGAATTAAAAGAACATTAAAGCCGATTTACGACTGGGGCGTCACCCTGTGACCAATTTTCGTGCCCATATCTACGCATGTCTCGGTGTGTATACATTTGCATAACTCATTAGGGCAAATTAAGTCACATTACAAATTTCATGAATCATTTCGAGGTGTGTCACGAGCCACCGACAGCGATTGCTCTCATTTGACATATGAGCTTAAATTCAACGCTTCACTAAATGCGTTTTCACGCACGCTGCGTCGTTGCCTCGACGCCATGTATGAGATTAGACATATTTTCGTTTGCTTTAATTGTTTGAACAAAAACAAAAAATTAGCGAAAAAAAAAAGGAAAAATTCGGTTGGCCCAGAAAATAAAAAACGCACAGTCAGCAACATGCTACACGCATCACAGCGAGCGAGGATTTGCCGTAATTAACATTAGGCTGAAATAATAAAATGCTACGAGAATGAAAACAAAGCACTGCACAGCACAACACAGCAAAGTGAAAAAAAGAGGACTGAGCATGAAAAATGGACCACCCAAAAGAGCCTTCAATTTAGCGACAATTCAGCGTAAAGTGCCTCTGGGACATAATTCTCCGCCTATGGCTGCTTGGCAATTTCGCTCTCGTGCTCGAGCTCGTGCCTTGGCATTTTAACTTAATGCATTTGCAGTGCAGACCACCGAAGCCCCTGTCGCTGCTTAACCGCGTCGATGCACACAAATCCTTTTCTTATACGTATGTATGTGTGTTCGTATGTAGTTAGTATATAAATGCCTCACTGTGGAGCCAGCATAGTCGCAGCAGCAACAGCAACAACAGCAGCAGCAGCAGCAGCAATAAGCTTGACAAGCATTTTGTACAAATGTGTCTGAAGTGCTCACGGAATGTCGGAATTACACGTCGTACGTACCCGCACTTACATATTACACGTACATACATATTTCTATTTGCCTTAGTTGGCTGCTAAAGTCTTTAAAACGTGTTGGCATGCGCATAAAATACACACACCACTGACACACTCACACACACAAACACACACACACACACACTGTGATACTGCCGACGAGTTTAGAACTTTTGTTTGGCATTTTACAGATATTCGTATTTACGCAGAACACAACAATAACAACAATCACAGCAGCAGTTGTAGCAGTAGCAGCAGCAGCAGCAACGAAAACAACAACAACAAGAAAATAAAAGAAGAAACAGAAAAGTACTGAATGTATAACGACACTTAAGTGGCCATGAATGTGTTTGCAGCTGAGTGATTTCATATTGTTGCCATTTTCTCGACAATGTTATCATATTGTTGTTGTCGCTGCTGTTGCTTTTGCTGCTGACGTTGTTTTTATTTATGTTGCACATATAAATTTTTCACCAACTTAGCTTAAAACCTTTCAGCAAAGTTACGCTTTTGTACCCGCATATTCGTACGCATGCATCTGTCTGTCTGCATCTTAGGCTTACGTTTGACTTTCCTCTGAGTAATCTCTACTTTATTGCATTTCTCAAAACACATTCGCTAGCGTATAAAACTTTTAAATATGCGAATTTTCAGCATCCACTGAACTCATTTAACACCAAAATATTCTCGCTCGATTCACTGGTTCCTCGCATGTGACAACAAATATGAAACCATTATTTGTTACTTGCGTCCTCAACTTCATGTACCTGAGTAGATTACTCTTCAGTCAACTGCCAAAATTCATTTAAACTTTTATTCGTGATCCTGCAAATGACTATTGTCATTATAGCTTGAAATTTAAACATTGCACTTTTTTTTTACTTGTTACCAGAACGTATTTTATTTTTTTAAAGTATGCCTAAAAGTATGCAACAACTTTGTATAATTGCTTTTATATACCAAAGCGCTTATATGAACACGTCGATAGACAACTAAATTAGCTTCTGTACCTTTGATTTTTATGTATTATGTGGTTTATGAATAATTAAGCGTTTCTTTGCCACTACCACCATCACCTCGAAATTAAAAATTGTAACTGCAAACCAGTCCGTGAAATTACAAATGCATCCTGGTGCATACCCAACCGAGTACTTCATGACGACCTCAACATGACCACCATGGATGAAGAAATAAAATTAAGCAACAGAAAATACTACGCATCACTAGAAAACCATCAAAACTACCAATTAGCTACTAACTGCCGATAAAAGAACTAACAACAGCTCGAAGACTTAAGCGATTACAATTAATCGACTTGATTTAAAATTAATTTAAAATTAAATTAAATAAATTAATTTATAACTTAAAATTAAATTCAATTACACAACAAAACAAATTAGATGAACTAATTTTATATAACATTTTTATATAAATTCCTGATTAATACTAGACAACAATAACAACATTTACTACAGTTAATGTATTGATAGTAAAATGTAAACCCAATAATATAAAAAGAAATGTATAAATTTAGTAATATTAACAAATACACAAGTTTTGGGAAATAAAACCGCAAAGAACAAGAAAAAAAAAAACGTTATGTTCATTTTAAACGCTTTTTTAATAAACACAACACAAAAGAAAACCCCAAAGTCAACAAAACACAAAAGAAACATGAAAAAAAAAAATAAAAAATAAAAAAATAAAAGACAACAAAGAAAATAAAAAATAAAACGCAAATATTAAACTGAAACATACGCAAACGTATGCATGTGTAAAAAGCATATTTGCATATGCGACGGAAGCTGAAACTGTCTGTTGACGTAAGAGTATGGCGCTTTTTCAATGGGGAAAGCCTTTTACTTTAATTTTCAAGTATTTACAAAACGTCAACAAAATGCAAAGAGCTATTATTGTTGTTTTAGTTGGTTTGTGCTGTCGTTTAAAGCGAAAAAAAAAACAAAAACCGCCTCCACATAACTATTCATGCTGCACCGGCATACCCGCGATTCCCGAGTGTACATTCCACATACGTGTATGTATGTACTATATGTATGTACACTGTGTTTTTGTATTTAGGTGCATGCATATTTGAAACTCATTTTCTCGTTATTAAAATTTTTTTCATTTCTCTGCTTTTCTTTTCTGTTTTCGTTTAATTCATTTTTTTTAAGCGCATAAGTGGCTCACACTAATTTTATCAATGACACGCGCACAAAGCAAACTTTTTAAGCAAAAAAACTAAAACAGAAAAAGTAAATTAATAAACGCTGGCAAATAAAATAAAATAAAACTTTTAATTGCTGTTTGTATTAATCAAGCAACAGCGATCAAGTGGGATTCCATTTTATTTAATTAAAATGCCGCTGGCTTCACTGCAGAATGTCTCTGCGATTTAAGCCAGAAACGGCACATGTCCATAAACAAGCCAACCTCCACCGAGGTGGCAGTGACAGTCCGTCTCACTTGAGATGTTGTTGCTAGTACCTGCTGTTGTTGTTATATTTGCAAAATACATAAAGCCTGCCATACTCTCGGTTTCGTGTGCGCTGCAGTACAAATATTTGCAAACTGCATGCATCAAACATTCGTCAGAGCCATCCATCATCAGAGGCTGCACGCTCAGACTGTCATTGAATATTTTAAATAAATACTGCAATGTGTGCTTCTACGGAACGGAAAATATATTGACATGGTCGAAGAATTCGGTTCACTGATTTGACATGAAATCGTCCGATTCGAGTTCACAACAAGTTTGACATTTTCTGAAGCTAAATGAATTGTACTTAAAAAATTTATCTCGCTTAACTACTGAACTAATAAATTCATTTATTGTGGTCAAATGATCATAGAAGAGTTAAAACTTAAACTTCTGTTGGGATTTCAGCTAAAAATGGTTCGCACAATTCCCGTTTCTCCATAAGCACACAGAGTCGCCTTTGTTTGGGTTTATTTTCAGTTTGGTAACATATTTGCAGGAATTGAGCCTGTCCACGTGGCTATTCGCGAAAAAAGCGAAAGCTGTTAGGCAGAGCACGCTGACGCAGACGAAAAATGAGGACCACACGTCAAAAGACAGTAGATGTGGTGTTGCTGAGTGAACTAGTATGACGTAGATGGGATCTCAACTGGGGCAAAGCAGACGTTGAGAATTTGTTTGTCTGGCTACTTAAGTGTGCATGGTGGCCTGTTACGTGTTTGCTTTGTACTTTGCTTGTTTTCAGGGCTTTTTGTGTTGGCTACTTGAAACTGAAAGGAATAGGTATACGTGGGGGGCTGCAGGGCGCATTTGCTATTCATTTATTCATGGATAAGTTGCGAAGACTCACATGGCCAGCACAACACCACAGATACAAAATTAAAGACCACAAGCATCACTTAGGCATCATCAGAGCGACGGAGTTCAGCTGAAATGCGATGAGCTTCTGCTGCCATATGCCATACGGATGCGTCCATGTGTGCGAAAGCAGCCAAGGCGGAAAATGGCAAAACAAAGTTAATTGGGCGTCTGTTTGGCCGACTCTTCGCCAAAATGGCGGAAATAAAAGCTCAACACAATATGAAGAAAAATAAAATGAAATAAAATAAAAAATGTAAGCACAAAATGCACGACAAGCCAATGTGAATTATTCATGAATATCCCATTTACGCATTTTCCCACTCTCACAGTGGTTCATTTCGTTATTTTGTTTTTTTTTTTTCCATCATGTTTTTCATACTGTGTATGTATGTAGCAGCATGTTTCACTGTGACAATAAAATCTGTTTGAAAAAAAAAACACTACAGTCTCATGTCTAAGCGATATAAAAAATATCTTTACGCGTGTATTTTTACATTTTTGATTAATTAAGTCATTTAATGCTTGACGGTCCTCGCCAATCATATTTTCGGGGCGCGTCACTAAATGCTTGACGCGTACATTAACGGAATGTGTCAAGTTTTCGTGTGTCTGGAAACGGCAATAATGGCTTCTTCTTGTTCTGGATATTACTTTGACCTTTGCCGTTACAAATTGCTGTATTGTATATTGTCATAACGTAATGCTGCTCGCTAATATGAAATAACATACGAATGGCATCCATCATTAATTCTTATGTATTTTCGGTATTGCTTTAATGTTCTTCCGGTAATAAATAAGACAGCATAGACAGCTGGCGGAAAAACATTCTTTGCTTTTTGGATTTAAATTCTAATTAAAACCAGCTCCATTCAAGTTATCGAATGAGTCACTCTATCGAAAGTTATATATTACGGTTTAAAACACAGTTTATGACATATTTTTGAATAATTTATTGTTTATTTTATTTGTACCTTTATATATTAAAAATATAATCAGCCTTTTCGGGCAGCAACTGCAGAACACCGATTTTTAGGCTTGTTTTTTTGAGCTCTTTTTCTTTCTTTTAGTTTTTTTAATAAAAATTTAAAAAAAAAACTTTTTCAAGTTAGCGGGAATTTCAAGTTAGAAGGTGGTCAAGTTAGCGAAGGTTGAGTTTATTTTATATTTTTAAGTTTTATGCTTTCTGCGAATTACATTGCACACATATGGTCGAGAATAGTTTAAATGCCAACGTAGCTATTTATGTCACAATGCTGTGCACCACTTGGCCACATAAAAGTTTTCCAAGAAATGAGGTATTTTTTCATGAAACTATGTGGAACTTTACTGGACATCGGTTGAATTTCGTGCTAAGTAAAGTTATTCATTTATTTGTACTTATACTTATTTTGTTAATTAAAAAGCTTGTCATAGAATAAGAAAACTAGAAAATTTCCATTAGCGAAAAATAATACGATAACTGAGTTATTGCTGCAAACATACATATGTGCTTTTCGAAACTTTTCTAAAACAGGCACATCAGGCACGACAAAGTTTTCAATCTGACTCAATATTTTTTATGCTGATAAAGTGCGAATGTATAAAAAAAAAACAAAGAATAAACACAACTGTGGCAGCCAAAAGTTATTATAAACTTGCAAAGAAGTTGCAAAGAAAATTGAAACATAAACAATATTCAGACATCGAAAAGGGACATTTGATGAAGTTTTTGTTTCTATTTTTTTTTTTTACTTGCGGCCTAGATTTTTACAAAGCCGATTTTTAAAACTCTTTAAACAGTCAACTCATAAACTTTCAATAAGCTGAAATTCTAATGGCTAATAGAAAAACCTTTCTAAAGCGGACTAGCGACATAGAAAAGCAAAAAACCATAAGTAAAAAGCGATTTCATCCATTTGCAATGCTGGGATAAGCGTCTCCAGTGAGTACAGCACGAGTAATAAAATTGCGCAGCTGTGCAGCTAAAAGTATGCCCCGAAGAAACAACTTTCGAAACATTTTTTTTTTATTTTTATTTACGCAATTCTGAGTACAAAACTGAAAATGTGAAAATGTTCGATATCAACTTCATGCCTACTGTCCATACTAACGCCTGTCAACAATTTCACTTTCGCATTTCCCTTTTCCCATTTCATGATGTTTCAATAACTACTTTCAACTTTTGCGTCATTGTCGGCAATTGAGAATGGACAGGCAATACACAGTACAAAAGGAATCCTCCACGTACAAAAGAACGAAAATTCAACAAAAAAATCCTCTGTTTTATTTTTTTACAGTTTCCCTTATGGACTTGATAACAAAGTGCTGTACGCATTTAAATACCAGCCGATAAACAAGTAAGCCCCGCTCGAGCAAACAAGGAAAAACCAGAAAAAACCAAGGAGGAAAAACCGCTCGCGTACACACCACGAGGACCATCAAGTAATGAATGCATTGTTGTTATGGCCTGATGTAGAACCGAATCACTCGCATTTTGAATGGATGCGATAAAAGCGCTTTGCGTCCGAAGCGTCCGATACACGAGCGAGACATTCGTATCGACAACATGGCCATAAAGCACAAAAGGACAATTTGTTATACATGGTTACAAACACCAAACAAGCTGCTACAACTGGTGAGTACCATACACTTCCTTTCACCCTCACCCACACCCACACCCACACTCACACTTTCATTTTTCCTTTCCTTCCTTCCTCTATTTTTTTTGGGACCCCCCACCGGAAACCGAGAAACCGTCTCTTAGGGGTATTAAAAAACAAAATAAACAAACCAACTGAAGTTAAATAGTGAAGATAACTTTACCTTCTCTAAACTAATTTTATGAAAGTCTGCCTAAGATCAGATTTGCTGTTCAGCCTTACGATTTCGATCAAACCTTTGTATTTGTTCTTATCGGCGTAAAAAGTGTTAATGAGTATATTAAAGGTGAAGATGAAAGATTTGTATTTTTATTTTCTGTACCAAAAAATGGTAAAGGGTAAATTAAAGTTGTGCAAATATATGTAACAGGCAGAAGGAGGCGTGGCAGACCCCACAAAGTTCACATATTCTTGATCAGCATCCCGGCTAAAGCCCCGCCTTTCAAGTTTATTCAACAATTGTTTCTCTATAAAGAAATAAAAACATGTAACATATCTGATTAAATAAATATATCTTCGGGAAAATATTCCAATTATCTATAAAAATGAAATAAAAATATTTCAAATGTCTTAATTGCTAGTTTTTAATGATTCAGTGAATTCATATAGCTTCTCTTTGAGTAATTGTTGCTCATCGCATCCGTCGTTGCCTGGCTTTACAGTTATGCAATATGCCTCTTGGCGAAGTGGCAGCATGCATGGATCACTTGTTTGAGATTCCCCCATGCTCAACTAATCTCCCTAACAGTATTTTTTCGACTATACGTGCCAACTTGCAATGACAACTTTACCTTCTCCTCTGCTCCCCTGCTCCACTGCTCGACACTGCTGCTGCTGTTCTTGCAACTATTTCCGCATCGTGTTTCCTGTGTGCTTTCATAGCTTTCATTGTTGTTCTTGTCGTTATTGACGTTGTTTCGAACATAGTTTTGTTTACAGACCCAGCACGAAGCGTGCACTCGACAATGAAAATATAACGCATACGCGCCCCCGAGGATGAAGTACACCTTCAACCAAACCCGTTTATAATGTGCAGAGTGATATGAGCTGGTGGAGCTCACGAGCTGGTGCAGTGCACGAATGTTGCAATCAACTGTGTCACGATGATGATGATGTGCATGTCGTTGATTACGTTTGTTTCTCACGCTCCATGCTGTACACGTATAAATGACAAAAATAAATAAAAGACATAACCCAAACTAACAGCAATAAATCATCAACACAAATCGAGTTGACACATGAGACAAGAAGCGAACAAATGTTGCACGCATTGCTCGAACTCCTTTTCACAAACGAGGAGGCAATGCAACTGTTGCAAACAATGCCAAAAAAAAAGCTTCTTCTTCATCCAAGTGAAAGCAATGCAAATGTTCGCCGTCATGGCAAATCCTTAATAAGGACTAAGCTTAGCGTGCACAATTTGCTTTGCATCCGTGTTACGAAAGCGAAGAAGAAAACAGAAAATTAACACAAGGTCTCGACATTGACCGAATATTCTTTATTTAGTTTCGTTTTTCACACGCGCCAAAACATTGCAACGAAACTAGATTCGTTACCACAAAATGTGGATTTGGATTCTGCTGCCATGCATACCAATGACGGCGACGGATGCGCAGATTTAAAAATTTAAAATTCTGAATACGTTTGACATTTGCCAGACTTCTTCTGCAACTTCTCACAATGACAAATCCTGAGAAACTACGGTTCGGACTTAGAAATCCCTGTTTTTCTCAAAGCCCCATGTAAGTTGTGGACATGAGGTTAAACAGTGAAATAACATTTATGTAAGATTCAAGCAGCTATCCGAGCTTACTTCCAGCGATGTTGGCAGCTGAGGGTGAATGCAAGTGCATAATACACGTAACGGTAAAGTGAGACAACTTGCCATGAAAGTTTGTTAAGTTATCGCGATAATAGACGTGCTAATCACACGCCTTTGTCAGCGACAGCGCCACGAATTCCAAGAGCAGCCTTTAATATATGTTAAGTTTAATTACTCTGAGCAATTTCCAGCATCCATTTTCATTTAACGGCAACACTTGCCAAGAAGAAAAACTTGAAGTATAATATGCCATAGCGTAAATCTCTAATGTTATCGCACTTAAGGAACGTCGCAATGAGCTAACAAGTTGTCGTCCTCGTTGTCGTTGACGTAGACTGGCTGGCCGGGTGGGGCTGGAGGTAGGAGGTGGGACGAGATAGGCGGCCATCAGCATAGCATGCGTACGCGTTGATGTTTGCCAAGAGATGAACAAAGCGCGTGACGTGATGTCGCATTGACGTCGGCTGGGGAGGCACAGGCTGGAACGCATTTATTACAGAGCCGGCGGTGTGGGAAGTCTCTGGTTGGCTCATTAATGATGGGTCGGTGTCAGCTTGGCTATTGTTGGGCGCTGATTTGCCTGTCGACTGGCATATCCGTGGACATGCCCTGTGAGGAATCTTGTCTGAGCCGGCGATGGCTTAGCTCAGTGTCATTTGCTGAGTTCTTCTTGTTTTCTTTTTGCTTGCTTTTATTAGCTTTTACTTTTGTGTTGTTGTTATTGTATGGCGTAGATTTTTGCAAGAAATCTGTTGCTGTTGTTCACTTAAGTAGCCCACCCACCTGCCATTGTTCGATGAGAGTGACATTTGCCAAATCCCGCTTGAGGACACATTCAAAGCCATCGAAGCATTTAGCCTCAATTGTCATTGTGTCATTTATTTGTGCACATGCTGTTGCCATTTTTTGGCAAACCATTATATGGGTAATTGATTTTTTATAAATGCTCGCCTCAAAACTAACTTCACAGCTGGGCAGCGTGGGGGACTTTTTATTTTTTATTTTTATTTTATTTAGTTTCCTTATACAAATACTTAAATGGAAGCAATGCTTATTCAACATTTTTAATTGCGGCCATTCACAATTATTTTGTTTGAAAACTTGAAACTTGCAGCAAGCGACTGAACACCAAACTTTATCCGCCATGAATTGCATTTAGCGTAAAACTATTCAACACTTTGCAGCCGTGTGCTGCCAATGGCAAATCGTTATGCAGATTCTGAACCAACTGGAACCAGTCGTCAGCCGCAAGGGAGTTAGCGAGCAAAGGCTGGCACACTTTGATCCCGATTGCTGTCACCGTGCTGTCATGAGTCTCATTTAAGTTTGACTCATGAGGCACAGTCAGCACAGCAATTCCGAACGAGTTTCAGTCTTCTTGTTGTTCAGTTGTGGTTTCGAATCCAGCGTTGACGTTTGTAATCAGTTCACTTCCGCACTGACAGTCTTTCATTTACTTTAGGCGCATTTCATTCGTTTCGCTTCCGTGGCTCACTTCCGCACTGGCCACTGCTGGCACACGGCTCATTCGCATTTGATCGGCCGTGCCTGACTCGGCTTGGTTAGGCTTGACTTGACTTGGTGCCAGTCGGATCAGCTCGACCCCAGTCGAATCGTTGCATTTGGGCTTTGTGTTGGCAACAACTGCAATTCATCAGGTCGAGGACACGAGAGTCAACTTCTGACTGAGTGTCGTCTGCCTGTTTAGTTTTTTGCCTTTTGCCATTTGCTTTTGCCATGCAAATAAAATTACAAATTCAACTTTTGCATTGAAAACTCGAGAACTGTAATTGCATTTATTTATGCAATTTTCCTTTTAACAACTGTTGAAGCACTACGCTTCGTGACTGGTCCTGGCTCTGCTCCTCGCTCTGCATTTGTGTAATTTACTTTGTGTAGCAACATTGAGTCAAACTTGCTTGCTCATGAAGATCCATCTTCTACAATTAAACGCACTTTGGCTGGCAGTTTTTAATGATGTCCCAATGGGAGTCGGTCTGCCTTTGTTGTTAGCGTACACATTTGCTGTCATTAAATGTCTGCGTTCCTTATACTTTAGCAAACACAATTCAATATATGAGCAAACTTGTGCACATTCCCTATCGTATAATACATATTCCATACCGTATATGTATGACTATGTTGATCATTTGCAAAATTGGCCGGCTTTGCGAGTTGCAGCGTCCGCATTGGATTACATACATATTTTGCATTGATATCTTTAAGTCGGATTTATGCCACATCAAAGTCAACAGCAGCGTTAATACCGAGTGCCGCAAGTTGATAATTACTGGTCGACAAACACACTCAACTGTAGCAGTTCGTGGTGTACTGCTATATAATCGCATTTAAGCAAACAGCCGCGACACCTTCGACAAACAGAAATCCTCAGCAACGAGCGAGTGTCCGTGCAGTGTGAACTGCAAGGCAGGCAAAGTGCTTTCGCCCACACTGCGTTGTCTTTGTGGCTGTTGCGTATGAGTTCTGGCCTCACGGCGTCCTTTGTTCGCACCACATGTCTGTCCGTTGTCCGGCTGTCGGCCTCACACACGCCCCTGGGACATATTGCATTCACAACAATGACTCCACCCACAACATGCATGAACCGGAACTCCAAGTTGCTTGGCAAATATTTGCTTAAATCCACATCAGCGCTACTCACACAAACACACACACACACACAGTTATACAAACCGATGCAGCTCAGCAATTACAATTTAAAATTTTTATTTTCGTACACTTTGCCCTTCTGCGTGGCTGCTCATCCTGGACGCAAAAGCCACCAATTCTTTCATGCGTTGGTCAGATTTTAGACATGTACATGACACTTTGGCCACGAGTCTAATGGAAAATGTTCATTAAAGTTTTAAAATGCGCGTCGATGGCTGAGTCCATTAGTTGTGTCAATAGAGACAACCGCAGATAAAACCTATTGGCATACATGTTCGTGCGTGATTATGCAAGCATCGGCATTTACAGCTACAACGTTTTCGGATATGCATCGAGTGCTGTGCTGAAGCTCTCCATATGCTCGGTGATCCCACTCTAAGTGAAATAGCTTACTATATAAACAGACTCCGAAATCTCACATTGGCAAGGAAGCATTTGATTTGTTGCTACGCAGTAAATATTGATTGGTTTGGCCCCAGAGGGTCGCACAGTTGCTTACCTATTAACTTTAACAAAATAACTCATTATTGTCATATATAATGCATTACTTGAGTTTACTTAATATCGTGCTGTAATTTTAAATCAACCTCAGATCCCAATTCTATTGCAGAACAACAATTGGACGTACAAGATATATTAATAATATTTTATAAATGACAAATAATTCATATCTCCAATGGATACATTACTATCTCGGCAAAAAAAAATTCTGAAGCATATTTTATATCCATATTAGTGTCATACACATATCGCAGACGTTACCGTTTATATATTGTATATATAAATATTCAATTAAATACTCACATCACCACAAATCATAAATACAAATCTTCATTTGTCAAACTCATTAAACACACGAGGAAAAAATTGCACAGGAGTTTATTATAAGTAATTCATAGTTCGAATTTTCTGATCTCTCTTTTCTTGACTCTTTTAAATTTTCTTAAATATCGGGAAATTCAAATAATTGTGTCTATCTCTGTGGCAAGTTTCATAAAAATCCGCATAAGATTAATTAGAAAAATTATAAATTAATGGTTAAATTTCCAAACAAATATTTTAGATGACGTCTCTTTCTCGCTGTAAAAGGAAAGACTATTTCAATTATAGCGTTTTTCTCCTATTTTTTGACGTTGCGGGATCGTTAAAAAAGAAGTATTTTTAACATTTTTAATCAAATTGTCGTAAATTATACTTTTAACGTAGACCAGCACAACCCATGTTTCAGTGGTTCCGCTGAAATGAATTGTCAAAACAAGCAATAAAAAATAAAAACATAAACATGACAAACTAAATAAAAGCTTATTTTTCCTTTTTTGGTTGTATTTTTTAGACACAATTTATGCCATGACGTTTAAGTACGACCGATCCCACTCGTGCACTGGTCCTGTCATTGAGTGCCTTCGTTGTATATGCGAGTCGCTTTCTTTTGTATTTCTAGCAATGAAATTGTGTGCAAATCCCTATTAAAAATACAACAAAAACAATTTGATGTACTTGTAAAAAAAAGCAAAATGATAACAGTAAACGTATTACTTTGTCCTTTTCCCGTTAAATTTAAAACTAGAAAATACATTCAGAAGTTATTAAAATTACAACTGAAATGCTATTTGACGTGTTTAAAAATAATCTCATGAACATCTTTCACAATAACGAAAGGATACAAGTCGTGCCTGTGTCCTCTTTCCTGTTTCTTCGCGTCCTAGAAAACAAAGCATGAACTGACGTCATTCATAATTGATTCATGCATCACTTTTTTCACTGTCAGTGTCGTTTATTTTTCTAGTCGTGCTATTTTCCTTCTTCCTTTGTTTCGTTGTTTCGTTGGTTCGGTTTGGTGTTGAGGCTCGCGTTGTTTGCGTTTCGGGGGAGCGCAAACATGCCATAGCAGGTGCTCAGTCTCACATCCCCACTCAAGTACTAGCCACATTGTTTGGCCGACGCCTACTGAAATTGTGAAGATTGTGAAATATATATGCCCAATATTTATGTATATAAAATTAAATCGATTTGTTGCGTGTTTTGAATATTTGATGTAACAATTACTTATGCCAGGCCAATGCACGAAGCCAGAACCTTTGATGCGAGAACCTAATTCAAATTTGTTGTTTCGCTTCATTGCGCTGCATGTCAAAAAGCAGCAATTGCCATCCGATGTTACACCTCCTAGGCTCCCTCTCTGCCCCTCCCAATGTAAATTAAGCCTAATATGCTTTCTAACGAGAAGGCGTTCTTTTATTATTATGCATTCACTTCTGCCATTTTCCAAATGTCGGCAATAAAAAATTCATGATATGTAATTGTACACTCATCACCCAGCATCCGAAGACTCTTTCCTTGCATCTTTTTAATTGGCTACTGCCAGCAGCATATCTGTGATGAAGATATAATAGTCAAGATGTCTTCGAGTATATTTTTACTCATATTCATACAGTATTAATGATTAGTGACTGTCTGTGGCCAAGAATATGAAGTAGCCTCTTAGTTTTTTATATTTAGTTTCTTGTAGATCGAGAGTGCAGATTCCTAGAATATTGGTTAATTAAGTACCGGATTTTTCAAGTTCCATTTCATTTCTTTATTATTTAGCTTAGTAAAAACAAATCTAAAAAAATACCCAAGCAAACGTTTCTCTTTCCATCTTCTTGACTTAACTGATTTTGAAATCTTTTAAATAATTTTTAGTTGTCAATAATCAACTATTTAAGAATTAACATTTTTTCGAGGAACAAAATTTTTTCCCTTTGAAAAGTCTAGAAGAGAAAAGAAAGAAGATATAAAGCTATTGTGTTTTTACTGTACACGGAAGTAATTGTGTGATCAGGGGTGATGCCTTGTGCTCCTAAGAAGAAGCCGGCAGCTCGGGCTAAGAAAAATGGTTGCAAAACCGGAGGTCGCAGGGTAAAATGCTCCAAACCAGGCCCGATTATGAATAATGCTTACTTAAATTTTATAAGAGTATTCCGCAAAAAAAATTGTGGACTAAATCCTAGAGAACTAATTATAGCCGCAGCGAAGGCCTGGTGCGAGCTCTCGCCTCAAAAACAACTGCGGTATCGCAAAATGGTGAGTGCACCAATGAAACGAGTTGTAATATTATTTTTTTGATCTACGGGTTTTTCCATTCTCTGATTAGGCATGCCGAGTTACTCAGAGTTGTCGCCACAAAAACCGTGTCTACTGCAGGATGAAGTAAGCACCCCTATCAAGACTCGGCGTAAAATCCTTCTGGCAAATTTAAGGAATGTTCAAAATTTCAGTTTATTTTCCCAATTCTCTTTCAATATCCAATACTCTAAAGGAGTAGCACCATTTTTCGTAGACCAAAATTAGTAAAAACTTTTGTCGTTATTTGTTTTAGTCCTCAGCTCGAAATTGTTTGTTTATCGAGATCTCATATATAAGCATGACAAATTTCAAGATTAAATCAATTATAGATTGAATAATCGTACCTGTAAGTCAATTCGATAATAAAGTTCACCATTCGTTTACTATGAAAACTGTGTTCTTGAACTCAGTTTAAGTGGGAGGCAGGTTCGGCCACGTTATGGCGAAAATGAAATTATAAATGAAACTTTTTTAATCGAACGTCGAATGAATTGCGATGAGGCGCACACGAAGGCGTTATCAACATATTTCAATGGCTGCCAATTGGTTGGCAATACGCGTTTTCATACTTGGAGCGTGTTCGTCATTCGTGCGTGAGTTCACTCATTCATTAATTGAGTTACTCGCACTGCTTGCCGCGCACTTCCGCTGCGTTGAATAATTTACACTCGTCGCTGATGTAATTAATCGCAACATTTAGAGTGAAATGCACACGCAATGAGAATTCCAAATTCACTTCGCATGCGAGTCGCCAGCGACAATGGAATGGAGGAAACAATGGCGACGCTTCCGCTCGGCGCAACAATTTAATTTTCAATTAAACCCAACAAACAAATCTCGCACACATGAAAACACAGTCCTCAATACCCTCTCACCTTGCCTAAGAGCTTAAGGCATTAAAAACTTATTTCTGCATTTCCGGCAAATTGCACACACATTTCGCAAATGGCACTGGACACGAAACCCCAATCTCTATTTGGTTTCCACAGCAATTAGGCAAACATGCTGTCGGCACTCGCAGGCCGCCAATTATGTTGAAGGCAAATTTAATGAGGTTTGCTTGTCAGATGAAAAGTCGTGTAGAGTCGAGTTGGAGAACAGCAAATTTACTGATTCACTGATTCAACTTTAAGTAAGTCCAAACTCCTTTTGGCAATGCATTGACAACAACTACAACAAGAACAATAACAATAACAGCAACAACAAACAAACAAAACAACAGACAAGCAAGGAAGGAAAACTGCTGGCGGCCTTCGAATATCTGCTGAGTATTTGCGGTTGTATCTTTTTCGTGTTGCCTCTTCGCTTTTTGTTTGTTTTTCGAAATTTCATCCTTTTGGGCGCAGTTGGTGTTGTCATGGTTGCACTTGGCTAGATTATTGTTGTTGTTGTTCTTGCTATTGTTAGCCATACAATTTGCCAATTTGTTTTTGATAAGTTGACCTTTTCGCATAAGGCTTTATATACATTGCTTAAAAATTTTGGTTTCTTTTAATGAATTAATTATCCTTTGTAAAAGTAACCTAATGTATTCATGGTATGGTAAGGCAACCAAGCAAAACCAAATTAAATATTAAATGTAACTTTTAGATTATGAAATGCTTTAATTGCGTTTGATTTCAAATTAAGTTTACTCTGCTCTGTTCGCATCCGCAGGTGGTAAAAACGCACTTACACCCATCACAGAAATACCGCCATGAATGAAACGGAGTGCGAGAATCTCATTAAATCTGTGAAATGGACGGAACCAGCGAATCTGATCTCCCTAGCCGTACTCGAGTTCATAAATGTTTTAGTTATTGGCGGAAACTGTCTGGTCATTGCCGCCGTCTTCTGCTCCAACAAATTGCGCAGTGTAACGAATTTTTTCATTGTCAATCTGGCAGTGGCCGATTTGCTTGTGGGCCTGGCCGTGCTGCCCTTCTCAGCGACGTGGGAGGTCTTTAAGGTAAGTCAGTAACGAATGCCAACACTCATGCTCCAACATCTGCCAACCACAGCCAAGTAGCTGCAACGCGACAGGCTGAGGCCAACGCTGCGTATGCGTAATGACAATGGCATGACTTACACTAAATTTTAATTACGCTGCGTCTAGTTTTTCTATTTTGGTTATTTTAATTGTCATGTTGCTTGCTATCTTTGTGGTCCACGCACATTTAGGTTTGGATTTTTGGTGATGTATGGTGTCGCATTTGGCTTGCTGTCGACGTCTGGATGTGCACCGCCTCCATTTTGAACCTGTGCGCTATTTCGCTCGATCGTTACGTCGCCGTCACCCGACCAGTTACCTACCCCAGCATCATGTCGACGAAAAAAGCAAAATGCCTTATCGCCGGCATTTGGGTGCTATCCTTTGTTATTTGCTTTCCACCACTTGTCGGCTGGAAGGATCAGACGGTGAGTGCTTATTTTAAATAGAATACAATTTAGATTCCAGGAGCATACGTTATCATTTTAGACAGCACTAAGCTAGCTGAATGTTCGGTAAGAACTTCATAGAATTTTATTTATTCGTATTCATGTTTTAATGTCTGTAATAGACATTTCTGTTATTAAAAACAAAATATTTATATGATTTGTTTGCGACAATGATAAACTCCTTTGCATGCTATATTCGTGCAATAATTCAAAACGACAGTTCTTGCGAATTTATGGAAAATTGCAAAACTGAAAATGAACTCACAGTCAGATTACGTTCTTTTCAATGCCGGGCACAGAATGCTCCTTGCAGACTATAAAGCAATTTTAGTTATAATTTCGCACATTTGTAACAAAATAACCGAAGAAGAACGACTGTCGAAAATAAGTGTCCCAATTCGTGAACGAGAGCATTTCGTAAGTGTACAGATGACAAAATTGATAAAAATGATGTGCTATGATGCCCCGAAATTTATACGCAGCCATTTGTAACTGCATAATCGAGGCGAGATACACGATACAAGATAAGCCAGGCACGCCCTCTGCCGCATTGTGTGTTTCGCATGTGTGCGAAAGTGTGTGTGAGCTGCGTAAGATGTGGACACAGATAGACGACGTCTTTATGCTTGTATGCATTGCGCAGACATTTGCCACTTGAACCTTGACATTAAGCCAGGCATTCGGCTGCTACACGTAGTAGCTGCTTTCAGAAAAGCTGTCAACGGTGTAGAAGATAAATTGTGCACTTAATCAAGTTCGCAGCAACAGCATCAACAGCAGCAGCTGATGGCAAGAAACAAGCTGGAGCCCATTAATGGAGTCATAACACCGAAATTGATCTATCAGACAGACATATGCCGACACCTGCGGGCTTTCACTCGAAACCTTAAGCCAGCCATGCACTTTACCTACTTTCCCCACTCTCCCTACCCTACTTTGCTACTTGGCTACACGTGCGTGTCCTGTGCTTTGTGTGTGGCTACCTTTTATGCTCGTTGCTATGCCATTAACCCCTTGCCACCAAAGGCGGCGCACAAAAGAAAAACTTTGCCAAAGCGCATGCTGACGTTTTATATGACTCAGGAATCGCCTTTGAGCGCTTCCGCTCAGGCATGCATGGCAAAGGATATTCTATCTGTCTGTCTTCTGTAACCGCGGCTTAAGTTTATTATAAAGCGGTCAGCATTTCCTGGCGCCTTTGTACGTTGTACGTAAGCAGCAAAAACTGCACTCGCATTCGCATCCGCATCCGCACCCACATCAGCATCAGCATCAGCATCCATGTCAGCATCAGCTGGAGCACCAGCATGCGTCGCTCTTCTGAGACTTTAATAAAATAAAGTGCAATTTTAACGATACTCGTCGTTACTTTGGCCATCCGTTATGTCATGTACCGCTACAATGCGTCTTTGTCTCTTGTCTCTTCTGTTTGATCTTGTTCGTGTACTTCTTGTTGTTGTTGCTGCTGTCATTGTTATTGCACAAACTCAATAACACGACGAGCAACCGCAAATCTGCACTTCCGTGCAGCAGATGGATGTGAAAAATAAAACAAAAAAAAAAATAAAAATAATAACAAGAGGAAAGCAAACAGGAATTAACCGGGTATGCGGCTGCAGTGGCCACAAAGGCTCTCATACTAATGCATAACGAGTTCATTTAAAAGTGCATTATGGTTATTCCATTTGCTTTTGAGCTGTCATGAGTTTCAACAGGCAGCCGCATGCCTGTTGCACTTCGATCCCACCGACCCGTCTCCTGTCCTGTTAACAGATGCGCGCTGTCGCAGCATGCAGGTTGCTTTATTTTTTTTTATTGAAACTGGATTTACGAATAGCTTATTGATTTCTTTTTTTATTATTTGTATTTATTTATGTTGTTTTTTTTTTTTTTTTTGTTCGCTTTTATGCGACCTCAATACAATAATAGAGCGCCATAGTTATGCAGCAACCCTTTATTGCCGAGCGAGCTGTTGGCCTCCTCGCACTGCGCCACTCATCGCACACACGCTCACATTCACATATTTATTCAATTTATTTTCGTTTTGGCCCATAAGCGCTTCATTGCGGAAGAAGCTGCTGCTCTGCTTTCGCATTCGCTTTGGCTATGGCTTCTGCTGGAGCTCATGCTTCGGATCGTGGTCGTGCCAACGCTTATCTCTCGCATATGAAAGCGCTTTTAATATTTTTTTAATGTCGTCAACGTCGCATTTCATCCGTTATCGCGTGTTGCATTCGTGTTGTTGGCTGTTGGTCTTGCGGCAACTGTTTGCCACAATACCACAATACCACAATACCGCAATGACACAATGCCATAAAGCCGCACTGCCACAATGCATCCACTGCGTCTAATGCAATGTCGACACTCTGAAACGATTTAAAGTATCTTTTAGCCATACAGCCATGACACTAATAGCCATGCCATCATTGCATGTGCTCCGCTCCTTAACGCTCAAACAGTTGCTCGCTCGGCTGTTAGTCGTCCCTTTTCGCTTGCTCGCTTGCTGGCTTACTGACGTTGTGGAGCCAAACGGTTGTTTCGATTTATGCACGACACGTCGCCAAATATCCTTTGGCTGCGCGCACACACACACAGCCGTAAGTTGCATTTTTATTGGCTCATTGTGCCGTCTCAACAGCCAGCGCCCGTGTCGACTCGACTCGTCTCGAATCGCAGATAAACATCGATACACGTTATGCGCGCTTCAATGTGTTCGGAATCCTAAATGCTCCGTCATACGTCGCACACGTCCCGCACGTCGCCTATCAATTCTTCCTTTGTGTGATAACGATGCTTCGGCGAGCACATATTGCTGGCAGTGTGCGCTGCAGACACGTGTTCCTACGCATAATTGCGATGTGCGCATATTTCAAAAGGTTTATCGAAAGCGATCTGACAATTATCCTGCAGAGCAGGAGGTGCCTTCGTCAAAATGCTGAGCGCTGTTTAAAAATTCAACTTAGATGAGCTGCCACCCAATGATTTCCGATTTCCTGTTGCCGGTTTGACTTGCTTTTGGCTGTGCACCATTGAAGCTCTGTTGTGGCAAACGCGATTTTGCTTGTTTATTAACACCTCTTAACTTTGTCAATAAAGTTTCGGTAGTCTTTATTGCACAATGAAGTAGTCCGAGAGGGCACAAACCAATACCAATTTCGATCGAATTCAAATACGATGTCTCTAGAAGTATAGGGTGTTTTTTTAGAGACATAAAACTTTAAAGTACAATTAAACACATGAGAATCAAGGGCATGGCCATCACTTGAAGCCAAGTTGCCTTATTCTTAACGTTTTCTGTTTTAATTTATTTTGTTTTACGTAATTAAAATTCTTTTTCTATTTGTCTCCGTCTCTCGTAATTTATAGCCTATGGCGCAGCCGACATACGCAAGGGGAAATTATACGCTTTACTATGCAACAACAGTGTCAACTGTGCATTTACAACAACAAGAACAACAACAACTAGAGGAATTAAATCGACTGCAACAAAATGAGTACGCAGCAATGACTGCAGAATCATTAATCGCAGGCAATTTTTATAATCCCTACGACCCAAGCTTTGCGCCATTAGAAGACTCATTTGAGTCGCAAAGTACATCACAGCATGCACCGCTCATTACAACAATAAGAACACCATCGCAAATGCAAAGTACAACAGATGTGCCACCAGCCGACGAGGAGCATTCCACGTCACACTCCAGCACCGGTCCTCCGCCTTCGTGTCCATGGAAGTGCGAGCTGACCAACGATCGCGGCTATGTGCTCTACTCGGCCCTCGGCTCCTTCTACATACCGATGTTCGTCATGCTCTTCTTCTATTGGCGCATCTACCGCGCTGCAGTGCGCACGACCCGCGCCATCAATCAGGGCTTCAAGACGACCAAAGGTAAGTCCCAATGCGATCGACAGCAAGATCGATGCCAACACCACAAATCCAAATCCACCTTCCGTAGTACTGACTTCGAATACTTATGCAATCACACAACACATCATCACGATTTGTTACTCTCTCGTTACTCTCGTTCTTACTCTCATCCGTTTGTCCTAATCTTTAACACTCGAATCTCAACGTATGTGTAGTGAACTTGCAGTAACCACATTCTTGTCCACATATGTACACGTAAAAAACACAAATTCGACACTTAATTTGTTTTATTTTTACTATATACAGTCTTACCCATTAGTTGGTAAGTGTGTCTCAAGTAGTTTTGTGATTTGTTCAACCTTTTCTCTTATACTCGTACCTGTTTATTCATTAACTCTAAACGTGTAGTTTAGCTCAATACTTGTAATTTCTACCTTATTTTTGTGGTTACACTTGTTATTGACTAATCAATCCAAAAAAAAACAATAAACAAATGTTAATAATAATATTAAGTAAATACACAAGGTAACATCATCTGCAATCATCGAGTCGAAAAATTGTAAGTAATCTCTAATGAAATCCATAATGAAAATTGCAATTGTGTAGCACAACCCCCTGACACTTATACATGAACTCCATCCAAGTGATGATGAATCATTTTTGAACTGTTAACAACAAAATTTTTCTCTTATGTGTTCTCATATCGTCTCTAACCAAAAAATCTTGCCAAATTATTCTAACTTGTGTAATTTGTGTAAGCAAAAATTATTTCTCACACATACAACAACGACAACACTAAAGGCAATATTCATACCACATTAGCCATATCAACCCGAAGGTTTCTTAAAGTGAGCAACGTCATTCCTAAAAACTTCCTGTTCTGAAAAAACATTTCATTTATAATTTGCTTCATGACCATATGGCACACACCCACCTGCGGTCAGGTTGAAGCCACTTCAACCAATTTTCCAAAATAGATCAAACTCTTTCTTTACATGCATTATGATACTCATATATATTATATATATATATATATATATACAATTATCATCTAGTTGACTACTTCTTGAACCTCCTTTAAAGACATTTAGCGACTGGCAGATTGTATTTGTCCATGCGATTAATTTTGTTTGCTCATTTGAACTGTTGAGATTTGGCTTACTTTGCTTCATCCACTTGCAACATTTATCCTGAAGCAGCAACTCGACACGAGGATCCTGTCGCCTCAAACCGAATTGTGGCTTTTGGAAAACAAAATTGCTGAGTACACAATAATTTTCCATAGCCGCTTTAATGTTTTCCCAACTTTTTTCAAGCATAATTTATTGCTTTTCTTTTATTAGTATGCGGCTCGTCGTTTGTAAAAGCATTTCGTTGAGAATCTTTTTTCGAGCTCATTGATTTTCAACGCTCGCAATTGTTTGACAATAAGAATACGTGTATTATAATGTTATAATATAATTATAATAATAACAATAAGTGCATGCCCCAAATAATTTCTAGTATATTGAAATAAATGAATCAAATAGAATGCGTATTACGTGCAACTTCGGGCTGAGCAGTCAGTCCGCTGGCCACATAAAGCAGAGCAGAGCAGTGCAGTGCGGAGCAGAACTTGGCAAGGCTGAGTGTGGTGCAAGCAAAGCTCATCATTGAGCACGATAAATTTTAAAGTTCGGCTGAAGCGCATAAGTGATGGGGTCCTGATTTCTAATGTAATGCGCGCTCAGTGGGCAACGCACGAGTTCCTTTCCGTCTGAGTACAGTAGACCATCGAGAGTTTTGATAATTTGCAACTGTAGCGCCCTCGATCCGTTTGCCACATGCTGCCCTGGTCGCCGCTGTGCGCTTTTGTATTGCAAGAACAATGAAAATAGGGCCACCGCCGACTTTGGTGCGCCGCCGCGTGTGCAAGGCATGGCGCTGCCTAATTACAGTTCAGCCTGGGAAGTTGAATTGCCCGCGGCAAATGCGCCCGGCGGCGGACAATGCTTTATTTTCCGTGATGGCAATTTAATGGGCGAAATCAAGGACCGCAATTCAGGAACAACAGCTAAATAATGGCTGTGGTGGCGACTATTGCGTATTTAGGCGGCTGACAAAGGCGGCTTTCTCATATAGGAGCATTGTACGTATTTTCAATAAATAATAAATAAAGAAAAATGCGTAGAGTAGAACAATGACTGCTTAGAGTTGTGGCGAGTTCGCCTACTTTCAGGTTAAATTATTTGTGTGCGGCGTATTAAATTTTATTGAATTTTGTTTCCGAGAACTGAGTATGCCACAAGTTGAATTAGTGGGCGTCACTGATATGAGCACATATGCCAATGCCCAAGACGTTGGGCTGACAAATTGGAATTTTTAACATGCAAAGCCACGACACACTTGACAAACACACTCACGGCCATTAGATCTCCGCCCCCACCTCCTTCACAAAGGACAACTACACACCACTACACACTACAGACTTTGGTCTGTGGACAGGCAACTGCTGACTGCTGACTGCCGACTGCCGACTGCTGAATGCTGACGATTATGTGAATGACGACGTTGCGCTATTTTTAGGCCATATTCAGATTCACATTTTCACAAACAACGCAATTTGTGAAGCATACACGAACGTGGCGTGCACAACGCCTTGAAGTATGCTTTGTCTAGCGAATTTTCGCTTTCTATGGGCACTCCTACTGCTCAGGTCTTGGGTCTTGGTTCGCTTGCCTCTCGCTCAGTGAGGACTCAAAATGTGACGTGGCATAGCGTGGCATGGCTTGGCATGTCGTGTCGTGACACGGTGCGGGAGTGACGCGATACCCATGTCTCACATAGCTGCCTTTGCCCCTTTACTGTGAATTCCTCTCTCGTCGCTCTTCGACGCGGTACGTGCCGTTGCTTGTTTTTTGCCTTCTGCTATTTTGTTTCTTTTTTTTTATTTTTTTTTTTTTTTGCTTTGTTTTTTGTCTTCTATTTTGCCACTCTCGTTATTTTCAAGTTTTAGCAGGTAATCAAGTTTCAAGTTCAAAACTTGTAAAGGTTCACGTTCCTTACCTTAGATTTTCCTTTTCTTTCTTTTACTGTTTTTTCTTTTGGTTTTTGTTTTAGTTGCCTTTGTTGTTGTTTTCGTTAGATTTCATTTTTTTTTTTTATTATTTTTATATTTTTGTTTCTATTTTACTTTTTGTCGCTCACATTGTTTATTGTGCCCGCCATTAGGTTATTTCTGAAATTTTAGTACATACAATGTCCATGGCCTTATGTCAACGAAAGTAGAACTTAAGAAACTCGTATGCATGTCTTTCCCGACGATGGTATCGGCGACGGTGGCAGTGAGGGCGCGAATGAGGGTGACGGCAACGAAGGTTCGACGCGTTGAGCTTCATTGCCTTGACTTTGCTTACATTGAGTGTGAATACGAGACTGCTGAGCCACTCAAGCAAGTGTTGAGCATACATTGGGGTCGTTTATTCATGGTTAAGGTCACATTTTGAATTTCTGTTACATTTTAAACTATGTTAATTTGGCTGCATTTCTACATGCAGCCAGCCAAGCGCTAGAAATTCGTCAATTGCATGAAATCTCCTTCTTAAATTAATTTCTAGGATAACATTCCTGAGAAGAAAAACAAACTATTTAAAACAAAAGTTTCGGTAATCAAAACTTTGTAGTGATAACTTGCAAATTGGCTCTTACATTTGAGTTTAAATCTAAAGTTTCCATTGTGGCTTTGAGCCTAAATGGAGATTTTGTTTAAAATTTATTTAAATTCCATCATTATAAAAACTTCAAATTGTTGAAATCCCCATCACTTGTGTTTCACAGAAAATTCACAACTTTATACACGATTCAGACAATAAATTTTACACAGTAGCACTCCAATCCCTCTTAAACAGACGAAACTGTAAGTAAAATCAAATATAAGTAGAAAGACCGTATCCCCTTTTACTTGAAAACTGTTTAAGTAAACCAAGAATTTAATTGAATTATATTTATTTTAAATTAAGCATGAATATCCACATACAAATAATAATATTAATTTACTATCGAAAAAGTATCGACTTTTTATAGCAAATCCATTTTGTATATTTTTATCTAGCATAGATACAAACCGAAAATGTTGTATTATAATAATCACAATAAAATCGAAACGTTAAAAACCAAACAAAACAATGCAGTATTGAAAACTCATACAAAAATGTTCAACTGCAAATAAACATATCCCATACAACAATATATAAATAAATAAAAGGCAAAAAAAAATAATAAATACTCTTAAAAAAGCAGATAAAAACTGCAAACAAGTCAAACACATACACATCCATATTGAATCACACTGCAAAAACTGCATTTATTTAGAATCGTGCGATAAGTAAATATTTGAATAAAATGAATTAAAAACGTTAAATGGGAATTACAAAAAGATTTTTTCAGCAAACGCCGCAATTTCAGTGTGTATAGTTAATTAAGCGTATTTTAATGCATTAACAATAAGTGCAGATAATACCCGCACAATAAGTACATTCAGATTTAAACAGTAGGAGGGGAGGCCATTATTATTGTATATTATGCATAATTTAGCGCAGGCATTTCCATAATATACAATAAAAATTAAAAATACGCTTAAAAAAAAGATATACAAAAAAAAAATACAATTTTAACAAATAAGTTACGAGAAGACAACAATAAAAATAACTTTGAGCCAAAAAAAAAAATATTTTTGGAAATATTTACACAAGAAACACGCGTAAAAATTCCCACAGCGAAAACCAAACAAAGATTCAAAAAACAAACTGAAAATAAGATCAAATATAAATAATTGAAGATAAGTCAATGTATACCCACATACACAAGCACACACACACACACACCCGAATACTCATACAGCAAATTCATACAGTTGTGTACATATACGGAAAGACAGGAAATGCTTTCAATTTCAATTCAGCGATGTCAAATTAGCATTTATCGATTTTAATCAAACTAAGCAAAAGTATTGAAAAGAAAATAAACATTAGAACGCAAAAGAGTCACCATGTTGGTTCATGGGATACGGAAACGAGAAGTCAGAACCCACAAGTCCGTTGCGTAGACGCCATTGGATGAACTACATATTGAACAATACATAAAATTGCTGTGACTGAGTGTAGGCGGATGCTCCTTAGAGATTTCAAGATTAACAGCTAAATATGAAAAACTAGTAACTTTCTTTTTCAATACATCAATATGCAAAAACATACTTTAAATTTTTCGGGCACTATAAATACTTTATATTGTACGAAAGTTGTCACATCTTTCGTTTATTCATTTAAGAATAGATAAGGAGTAAAGAGAAAGCCTAGGAGGATTTGTAACTGACACTATACATTGGGGTTAATTGAATTTCTCGGGGTTTGTAAATAAACCAAGCTTGTTTACTTCCGCATGATGACAATCGTTCCATTAGCTTGACGGTGCACGTCAGTTGGTAATTTCCATTAAATATGCACGGTTGATAGTCTGATATGCAGATTGCTGACATAAAAAGTTTCGAAAACAACCGATGTTCAAATCCATTTACGTAAATCGTTTATTTTTGGAAGCATTTCTTTGTGAGTACACAGAGCAGCAGAAACCAAGGCGCGTTACCAGGCACGTACACACACAAACACACTACTCCCACCCTCAGCCAGCCACGCACACACGCGCTAAAACAAGAGTGCATAAGCATATACACATACCCCCCTCACACACTCACACATGCTCACACACACGAACAACAAATACACAAGGCTGTCTTTTCATTTTTGAGTCTATATGTGCATATGTTAATATAGAAAAGTTGGATTTACTTACTGAACTCTTTATGTTGTTGTAACTTGCAAAATAAACGAAAAAATTGTTGTAATACGCCATCTTCCGCATTTATCTATTTTTTTTTTTCGCTCATTTAAAGAAATATTTGCCTTTTGAAAAAAGACAAATCGGGGAAAAAACGTTGTTTTTTTATACATGTTCACATATTTGGTTTTTTTATTTTTTTTTTTTTTTTCAATATTTATGTTATGTAATTGGTTTCCTGTTTTCAATTTGTTTAAATATTTTGTGTCTAACACTAGTGCCTCAAGCAGCAAAAACAGCGTCAGCATCCACTATCACGCCCACATATCAAATACAAAAACAAATACAGCAAAAGCAAAGCAACACCAAAACGCAAAAATTTATGTTAAATCAACTTCACATTCGTTTATGCAAATTGGATGTGACATTTTCTTCTTCATATTTTATTTCGAATGTTTTCTGGTAGCTTGGGTAGCTTGGTTCAACTGATGTCTGCATAATTTGCTATTGGATAAGGATCAGGAATTTTATGTTGCCTGTCAACTGCCAAGCAGGACATTTATTTTCTGTCCGCTTTGTGCAACAGCACATCCTTCATAATTACCAGGACAGGTTAAGTCAATACTATTAGAGATTTACCCACTAACAGTAAACGTGATATGCCACTTATCTGTGAAGCCTTTGCTTTCGCACTATGAATTTAAATTGAGCTAATGGCAATTTATAAGTTTATTTTCCGTTGATTTTTATTACCAAAGAAAAGATATATCTGATGCTGCGAAAAACATTATGGTTCTGAGATCAATTGCAATCCTAAAGCAACGTTAATTTTACGTTTATTTTATTAAGTAGTTTTTTTAACGTATTCTTTTGTGTCAATTAATGATTTGTTTGTAAATTATTTTGCCCAACTAAAATATAATAAAATACTATAAAAGACCGAGTTTAAAATATTTTAAAAAAAAAAACACATTTGTTTAGGATGAGAGATTACTAATGTGCTAACGACGAAATTCACAATAACAAACGAATCAATTATATAGAATGGAAAGTAACTCTTTGAAAGTCATGAATGACATCCTGGAAAATAAACTTTTGGAAGAAAAGGTTACAAAGAGGTAACTACATTCAATTCCAGCTAGTTTGCATTTTTGATCAACTATTCTAATGCATACACATTTAATTTTTAAATCGTAGTATTATGTTTATATTAATAAATTTGCTCTTCCTGAAATTTATTAGCATGAATTTTATTCAAATTTTCAGAATTTTACTTAGTATAATTTTCCACAAGTCTCCAAATCAAAGTGATTTTACCATTTCGATCAACAAAAAAAAATTAGAAAAAAAATTTATTTTTTCAGTTTACATTATTGGAATGTCAATAATTCGAATGCACAAACGAACCAATTAAGCTCGATAATTCTGACATTCATGACATTTAGTTAATATATAAGAGGCATTTAAGCAGAAACGAAACAAAAGTTAAATACTTTGGGTTTCATTTAATATTTTTTTTTTTTGTTATTATTTTTTTTTTTCATGTAATTATTGATTTTAGTTTTTTTTTTCCTTTATGGTATTAATCCAAGTTCATTTTCTGTGTCAGATGGTTTTCGGTAAATACTTTACAAATGTATATTGAGAATTTCACATAAAATTTTTAATCATTTAAATATAATCTACGAAAAATTAAATCCTAATACATGTAAAAAGTCACATATTAAAATTTCAATAATACAATTTAAATGTTTATATATATTAGAGTTGGCATAACAAATAATGTGTCTAATGTGTCCAAAGACAAAATGTCCAATATACACTTACTGAAAATATCTTAATGACCCAATTATACTCATATAAGCAGAATGTTGCCCGTAGCTACATTAAATCCAATCCAATAGCAAATTAACCAACATAAATTACCTTAAACTTTATGTCAATTATCAAGAACTCGATTTTAATGTTATTAAAATATTTTAACCATTTTTTGCAAGTTTCATTCGTTGCGAATGTTTTTTTTTTTTTTTTGTTAATATTTAACACATATAATCGTTTTCAATTCCGACATATTCACGTCCCGCACTCACATTGTGCGAAAAAGAGTTCAGAGTTGATGAAAATGAAGGCGTTGAAGATTTTGAAATGCGCCGCAATCGGCGATTTCCGACTTATTGCAGGCAGTCCACGCGAAACGGGCAACAGCCGAGGAGTGGACGAGTCGCAGCTGGTCTTGCGCATACATCGCGGTCGACCGTGCAGCACGCCACAGCGCACGCCACTCTCCGTGCACTCCATGTCCTCGACGCTCAGCGTGAACAGCAACGGCGCCGAGGAGGCATACCCTCTGCAGCACACCGGCCTCGCCGCTACCCCATTGGGCACACCCAAACGCGCCACTTCGATGCGTGTGGGCAGGCAGCGCCACGAAAAAGTAGCCATCAAGGTCTCATTCCCGTCGTCCGAGCATGTACTGAGCGAGACGCATGCGAGCTCGCCGCCAGCCACTCCCTCGGCCCACTACGCAGTCGTCAGTGGTGGCAGCAAAAGTGCGCTGATCAACGGTCGGCGTGCCTCCTTCAAGTCGAGCCTCTTCGACATCGGCGAGACGACATTCAATCTTGATGAAAGCGGTGCCGCTGACGGCAACGGCGCCGTAGCTGCGAGCAGCGGCAGTTTGCATCGCGACTTGGAGAGCGGTTCTCATTTGTCGAAGGAGAAGAAACGGTCGGGCAAGCGTAGTGCAAAGTTTCAGGTGAAACGCTTTCGCATGGAGACAAAGGCCGCCAAAACACTGGCCATCATTGTGGGCGGCTTCATCTTCTGCTGGCTGCCCTTCTTCACCATGTATCTGATACGCGCCTTCTGTGAGGATTGCATACAGCCGACCGTGTTCTCGGTGCTCTTCTGGCTCGGCTACTGCAACTCAGCCATCAATCCGGTCATCTATGCGCTCTTCTCCAATGAGTTTCGTATCGCCTTCAAGCGCATCGTCTGTCGCTGTGTCTGCACGCGCAGCGGCTTCCGTGCCTCCGAGAATTTCCAAATGATTGCAGCTCGCGCGCTCATGGCACCGGCCACCTTTCACAAAACTATTTCCGGCTGCTCCGACGAGGATGGCGTCGACTTCAGTTGACTAATGGGCAGCTATGAGTCGAGTCCGCTGCAGCGCACCGCATCACTGCCACAACAGCAACAACAGCAACAGCAGCAAGTCGAGAGTGGACGTGTCAGGCGTGGCGGTTTCTGTAAGGGCCGTATAATCTAAGCTCGGCTTAATTGCAAGCGTTAAGGCATTTTAATTTGACTCTTTTGTATTTTTGTAAATTTCGACATGCGCCCTGAGGTAGGCAACACGTCCCACTCAGCCACACAAGAGACACACAAACACACATCCACACAAGCGCGACACACGGTCGCTCCTGCATCGTACAATTCCGCAGCGGAAACCAGTCGAGTATTCATTGAACGATGTTGTAACTCAATGGCAATAATTTTTTGTATTTACTTAGCTAAGTTAATCGGTAACATTGTCAAATAAAGCAAATAAACAAACTCACGTACTCGTACTTATACAACAACAAATGTTAATAAGCCAGCAGCCCTCTTAGGTGTAAGTTCACTAAGCTAAGCCAGCGAGATCGCATCTGGACACTACACGACGGTTACAATTTTTACGATCGTCCTGTGTTTGTGCCGGCTGCTTCTCATTCTTAATTGAATGCAAATAATCAATTCAATTCAACACATAAATGATTGACATGTCTCTTACAGTATTTAAGTGATAATCGTTTTTAATAAATGTACATAAGCTAATACAAAAAGGAATAAAATAAAATCAAAGCGAACGCAAATTTAATACAACAGCAAGCAGAACACTTGGAATAAGCAACATAGACTCTGAACACATACACATGTACAGCACAGGAGAGTGAACCATCAAAAAAAAAAAAAAAACAAAAGTGTATGACATCGTGCGTAATATATTGACATTATTGCAGTACATAAGTATATTAGAATATACAATATTAAAAACATATTTAAGCAAAAAAAAAAATAATAAAATAATCCAAAAACACAAATTCATAATTTGGCACAAGAAACAAAGTTGTTATGGGAACATTTTAACATATTTGTATATTAAAATTTCATTTTTTTAAAGCTGAAAGCCATTAAGGACTAATAAAATAACGTCCTGATAATGGTTTCTATGACTTGCATTTAATAAATTTAGGAGTAATAACCCACGAAAATCCTAAAATCCTTGGAGATACGCTCTGATCAATGAGGTTTACCTAAATAATCGAATTTCATTTTATCCCAGCCAAACTGGGATGAAAAAGTAGCATTTACTTAAATCAACAGCATAAAGAACATAACATAAAAGTTAATTTTACAATTCCATTTCACAACTATCAATAGTTTTCAAATTTATAGCATTGGTCCAAAATGCAAACCAAGTTACAGTCAACTCTCGATTAATGAACACAATTCGTTCCAGAATCTTGTACGTTATGCGAAATGTTCGTTAAGCGAAACGATTATTCCCATATAAAGCTATATAAAATAAAATAATGCGATCCAGGTCGAAAAAGTACAATATAAAATATTTTAATATCAACTTTTACTGAAAATTATATAACATACCATATATTTATGAACGTTTTTCAGGAACTGAATATAGAAGGAAATGAGGCAATTTGAAATGGAAAAAACGAAAAAATTGTTTAAAGTTCTTCATTGCTAAATTTATTTTGGCTTTTTTAATATTCTTTTACTGCAAATCTTTGTTTGGAGGCATCTTTGTAAGTTACATTACATCATTTACACAAAAGAAAAATCAAAATCAAAAATAGAACATACTATATGTATGTTTCCACACATCTTGCTAATTTTATGAACATAAGTCAAAGAAATACAGACAGAGAAATTTTATACACAACTCGGTATTTCCCCTTTTTCATTGATTGTTATGCGATACTTCGTTCCTTAAGCGAAATATTAAAAAAATAAAATATTGTTCGTTATGGGAATTGTTCGTTAGGCGAGATTCGACTGTATGACAACTTGCTGTTTGTCACTAAACAGAAACATCAGCATATGCGAATGCGGCAAAAATATACAAATAAAAAAAAAATAATGCGCTTACAAATGAAATCGTTATCAATGGATTTGTCTGCGCCTTTGCTGCGCCTTAATCAAGCGAATACTTGGTTAACTTGCACACATCCTATAATAGCAAGTATTCAATTGTTAAGTGATTCCAGTGAATCAATGCAGTCGGCGTGCAATATTTGGACCGAATACTAAGGATAATTGCAAATGGACAAAGCGCTGTTAGGCTGATAGGCTTAAAGCCAAATACTCACTCAATCATATTATCAATAGCAATTGAGAGGACTTAGCTATTCTCATTAATGTATTTTCATATTGAAGGGAAATATAAACACAGCACATAACTCAGACCATTCGCTGTCCTCGGCGGAGTGAGTGCGAACGTGCTGCCTCACCGGAAAAAGGAACCTTAAATGGTTAGCAATGCAATTTCTTTGATGGAATTCACATATTCACATATCCCGCCGGTCTATTTATCAATATGAAAGCCATAAATACACATGAGTTACTTTCTTGTTGTTGCCTCATCAGCATATACCGCCTGTGGGTCGGCATCCAGTGCCACACGTAGGCTCCGTGTGTCCATGAATCCGTAAATATGCTGTTGAATTTGAGTCTGTGGCTTGTTAGCTTTGCTCGCTGTGCAAGTAATAAGCGGTTTGACCCCAGCCGACAGCACAACAAAGTTGCAAGGATACAGATACGCAAAGCGATGAACACGAACATGTGGCGAAGAGGTTTAACGCAAAAATAACGTACCGGGAGGGGAAGGGGCAATCAAGTAAATAAGATATGAGTAGGTATGCTGCCGATACTTAATAAGAGCCATGGGCACGGAACTTAAGCTCATGTGTGGCCCTAAATGATTGCCAATTTCTATTTATTTATTTTCCTTTTATTTCTTCCTTGTCGATATTTTCCCTTTTTTGTTTTCTCTGTAATGCCATAAAAAAGCTTAAAATTACGTATAAAATATGTTACGCATACGCAATGTTAAACGACATAACTTGACACTATGTGATAATAAATTTAATTTGAATACAAAAACAACAGCAACAATGATGACACTTATGTTGATGCTGTTGTTGCTGACACTGTCAGATAGCAAGAGCACATGTCGAAGCGAAGCATGAATCGTAGGGTCGTAACATTATTATTCATTACTTAGCTAGTAATCAAAATGAAGACAACACTGCGTATGAGTAACAATGAATGCCAAGATGAGCGAAGCATGCACGAACATCTGCACGTGCGATGTGAGTTTTATGCAAATACATGGTTGTGCTAATGAAATAATGCTTCGTGTGGATGCGAGTGTGGGTGAATGAGTTTAGTGTGTGTGTGTGTGTGTGCGCAAACGTATACTTGTGTATTTTTTAAGAAACACACACAGACAGTCAGACAGCTGAGTGCGAATCTGCAAGAAGACAAGACAAGTCAACAATAAAAGCAACAACACCCGGCACACAACAGACCCAGACCCTGGGAACAGCCCAGCGTTAAGTGCTTTCTGCGATTATTTGAAAACATTTGCATAATTACGCGTTTAATTTGCTAAAGTGCATTTGGCAGAGCGCCAAGCAAGCGAAAATAAACATCAAAAACGTATAAAAGAGCGCACAGACGGACACGCTTGCAGCCAAGTACGCTGCCAAGTGCCAAGTGTCGACTACCGACTGCTGACTGTCGACTGCTTGGCAGGCGGGCAGGCGCACACATGGCGTATGCGCGATATTCAATTAATAGACAATACAATACTTACTCAAATTGCCATTACGACGTGCGGCGGCACTTGTTGCGGCCACCTCTGCCTCAAGTCGATCACTAACAGTTCTTCCTTTTCTTTCTTTTTACATCTTCCCCCTGCTTGGCATGCACCACAGGTTCCAAGGGCATTGGCTCCCGCTTCGAGGAGCAACGTCTTACGTTGCGCATACATCGCGGACGTGGCTCAAATCCACACGACTCCATGCACAGCAACGGCAGCACACAGAGCACAACAACAACATTGGGCACACCCTCACCCGAGCGTATGTCGAAGTATGCGACACGGCGCATGCATCATCACCATGACAAGATCAAGATCTCCGTCTCCTATCCATCGAGTGACAACATCGCCGACTTGGCCAATGACACGTCGCACCATGGCAACGCGGAGCGCCAGTCGTCGAACAGCAGCGGCAATGCGCTCTTCGCCGTGCACTACAACAACGCCAACGGACGCGAGAGCACCGAGTCGCAGCTCTATCGCCAGCAGCATCACAGCAACAGCAGCTGCTACCTGCAGGTGGGCAGCACATTGCCCGAGATCTCGCGGCGCCACTCGAACGAAAGCGACATTAGCCAGCAGCATCAGCATCCGCAGCTGCTGGGCGGCCGGCCGAACAAGAAGATGGGCCGCCGCAACATCAAGGCGCAGGTGAAGCGCTTTCGCATGGAGACGAAGGCCGCCAAGACGCTGGCCATCATCGTGGGCATGTTCATCTTTTGCTGGTGCCCCTTCTTCACCATGTACATCATACGGCCGTTCTGCGGCAACTGCGTCGATCCGCTGCTCTTCTCGGTGCTCTTCTGGCTCGGCTACTGCAACTCGGCCGTCAATCCGATGATCTACGCGCTCTTCTCCAAGGACTTTCGCTTCGCCTTCAAACGCATTATCTGCCGCTGCTTCTGCTCACGCCAAAGCGTCTCGCTGAAGAGTTCGAGACGCGGCTCCGATATGTCCGCCATACGCATACGTGCACGCACGCCCAGCATTACGCCCAGCGCAGCGGCCCACTCCTTTGGCGACGAGAGCGAGTTGCACCACTCCGAGATGAGCAGCGACCCCAGATGACGTTCATTCGGACCCAGTTCAAGCTCGCACAGCAGCTTGGGGGTCCGAAAGTCGAGCTTGAAGGTGCCCGTATACGAGATTTGCCATCCACTGGTGATGGAGACGCCCGCCTATTCCTATGCAGAGGCTGCTGCTGGCGGCAGCGGCGTCGGTTGCGGCGGACCTGCCAGTGGCAATTCCAAGCGCACGCAATTGTAGCCGCGGGCGGTCGTAATGCTCAGGCAGCATTCCGGCCGTGGCCGCGGCAAAACGGTGCGCTTGGAGTACATGGATGTCAGTGTTTAAATGCCAAACCATCATGTGTCCGTGTAGGATTTACTATACACTCCACATAGCGTTAAGGTAGCCATGATTGTCTCTAGAGTGAAGACCAGCTGACATTTATACGCTCGTCTGTGAAAGCACACATTGTATACGCATGTCCTTGGGAATCCATCTGATATGGCGTATAAGGACTACAGTAAATACAATAAAAAATTACTATTTAAATTATATAAAAAGCCAAGCTTAAATGTAAATACTCGATGACGTTGTCAAACATAAGCATAGTTCAACTTTAATGAGTGTTACTTATAATATCTAAAATATTTTCCTTTGCTTGCTGAAGATTCGCTTCCTGTTTTTTAGACCTTGTGAATTTGTCACATGTTTTGCATTGTACATATATACTGAAGACTCGAATTGCATTTCGAGAGTTGTACATTTTGTAAGCAAATAGACTTATTCAAATATGATAACCATTTATTTTCAAAAGAAAAGTGCTATAGTAAAATAATAAAAAAAATTCGCAGTTAATCATAATCTTGTAAAAAGATGTTCAATGTTTATGCGTAAAAATATATACGAATATTTATCAAATGCAATAATCTGTGTCATATGTTTCTTAAAATATACATATGAGTATAATTCATGTTTCAATAAACGTTCCAAAAATATGTAAAGAAAGTTATAAAATTTATGTGAAAAAAAACTTAAGTTATAAATAAATTATATGCGCATAACAAAAAAAACCTTGCACTGTCTTTTTTCCTACAAAAGCAATTAACTTATTTCTCCAAAAGCTTTAGATTTTGTACAGCGTGCGTCAAGAATGAACAATCGTAGGGAGTGTCCTTTCTTATTGTTTTACTCAGGCAGTTTCTCACTGGCAGCTGGCCGTCTTCCTGCTACACTCTTGCAGAAGTGGCGATACAGCAATTAAGAAATCAATTTCAGGATCTCGCACTTACTGAGAATTATTCTGTTTAGCACAGCTCAACGTTCACTAACACACTCAGGATTATTAAATAACACTTATAATCCTTGTGCTAAATAAGCTAAGCTCAATTACAAACACACAAGACCGCAGCGATACATCGCCGAAGCAGCAGAGCAGCAGCCGCAAATTAAGAAAATGGTTTCATTAAAGCATTCATCCGACTGAAGCAGAAAGCGAAAGAGAACGAAAAAGCGCGTGCCTCCTTAGTCCCGCACTTACTTCGTTTGGCTCGCTTGCACTCGGCTCAATTAAGCTGAAGGCGGCATCGACTTGAGCCAAAACTCAGCTACGAGTCCTTGGGCAATGCAACTGGCATTTCGCAGGAGCCCTGCCATTGTGCGCGCAAGTGCATTCTGTGAAGTCTACAATGTACATTTAATTAACTTAACTGTTTAGATAATTAATGTGCACTACAACAACAATACACAATAACAATACACAACAAAAAAACTACCACCGACGCCGCCGCCGCCTTCCATGCGAAGCTTTAATTAATACACTTTCCCACTTCGGTAACATTTTACGAGAATTGTTTCCATTTCGAATTGCTTCCGTTTGATTGCTCTCCGGCGTATTTGAGGTCGAATTCGTGCGAGGTGCGCGTCTGCCAGCGCACAACGAATGCGTCACCGCTCGCCTAATTTATGCGGCCGTGGCGAGTCCCTCCTTGTCGGTCAATGGTCTGCCCCCCACCTACCGAAAGCTCATCTGCTCACTGGCGCATTGGTATTGGCATTGGCGAGTTCGCTGGAATTACAATTTACGACTAAGTCCTGCGCCTACTCAACTGCCGCGGCAACAAAGTGTTTTACTTGATAGGAATCAATTGATAAAACGCATTAGCCTGGGCCGCCCTCGGCCGCCCTCAGCCGCCCTACTGCACAAATTGCGAATAGTTCAGTTGCTTCGTAGATAAGACATCGGTTCATTTAAGTTTGACCAAGTTTTGGTGCGTGCAGCGCGCGACGCTGTTAATAAATCCGAGCTTGGAAGGATCTCTCGGAATCTTGGAGCTTGTTTTTTATTTTTATTTTATTTTTTTTTTTTTTTTGTTGTTGTTGGTATTGCTGCTATTGCTGCGTTGTTTATGATCTGTTGGTTACCACACAGACATTCGGCAAAGTTTTGCATTATTCACCGAAGCACTTTGGAGTAAACGTGCTTAAATTTACTAATTTCATTAATCAAAGTGTCTCCTATGCTGTAACTGTTCAGGACGCAGTCAACTGTATGCTGCCCATTTTCTTGTATGTCCTTATTTAATAGTCGTCAGCGCAACTTCATTGAACAAAAAGTGCGTCTCAATGAGAAGAGTCTAGTTGGAATAATAAAATAAAAATACAGTGCTTTGCCTTCTTTGTGCAGGCTTAGAGTTCCTTACTTACACGGATAAGACAAGGACAACAAATTGCTGACGTAATCGATTTGATGCTTTAGCCAATGTTCAGCATTGTTCAGCTAAATCTCATTGTTATGTTTGCAGCGTGGAGTCATATTTAATCATCGAAACAGAAGGTCCTTATGTATATGAGAATAAAAGCACAAAATTTTTCACGAATCTTATGCAGTTTGTCTACTGCATTGCTGATTTGCAAAGGATCTCATTCAACTAGCAACATTGCAGCATTAAACAGTTTTCAGTCACATAGTGTATGGTTATTTCGGAATTTAGAATCATTAAAATAGTTTTGCTCTAGCTTTAAAACTTACACCGAACCATATTATTTTTTTTACAGCACTATTCATTTTATACGCATGTGTGCAGCGTAGCCAGGAGATTGCTTTTGATTTCAGGATGTAACTTTGATTTATGAATTTTTGTGCATTTTTATGCGAACTTTCATTTCATATTTACAATAAAAATATACAGCACAACTGTAGAACAACGCAAAACCTATGTCGAAAAGTCAAAACAACAAAGCGGACAAAAAATGAATAAATTTTCAAATTTGTTGCTGCTCTGCCATGCCATAAAAACAAACCAAAATTATTTTGCAACATTTTCGTTGTCTGCATGCAAGTAAAATACGGCAGCAACTCGTACGTATAAACACAACAGCAGCAATAATAATGGCAACAATAACAAAAACAACACACGAAAGAAGAAGAAAAACGAAAGCAAACAGTACAAACAACAACAACGACGAGCAACCAACATCTGTTGGATGCTGTTAATTTGATGTAATATGATAAAAAACACTCCAGCAAATGCATGCAGCAAATGACTGCTGTCAGTTGGCTGGGCACGAGCACGAGAACGAGCAGCAGCACGAGAAAAGTCAACATCAGGAGCCATGCAGGATGACAGACAGCGGCAGTGAGGACAACGACAACAACAACAACAACGCATGGCAACTGCAGGCAGTCCAACGAAAGAAGGTCATGTGCGTAGGCACAAGAATCAACTACCGCAGAAGACAGCGCAAACCGGAAGCAGCAACAGCAGATGGCAGAGCAGCCAAGCAAAAGGCGAATGGCGGATGGCGCAGAGCAAAGAGCGAAGGGCGAATGGCAGCAACGTGCAGAGGCGGCAAAGAAGCCGAAAACGTGCAAAAGAAGGCGAAGACGTGAAAATGAAGACACGTTGTGTAAATTCTTGCCTTCTTGGCTGCAGTTGCAGCAACTTTATTGGAAACTCGAGGAGTTGCAGCGCGCACTTTTTAATTTCCTCAGCGTGACGACGGCCGTTTAGGGCGTGACTGGTTAGGGACAGGGGACACGTGGCCTTCACAAGTGTAAGTGCAAAGTTCAGCAGTGCGAGCAGAGCGCACAGTTTCGGACAAATGTTGCGTGTGGAAATCTATTCCAGGCATTCGTTCTGACTTCTTGGCTGCCGCCTACTGCGGAACGGGCCATGCATTCGCGAGGCGGTTGTTTACGTGATACGCTTTAGCAGCGGAAATCGAAAGCCGTGCGCATGAAAAGTCTTTCGCACATGCCAAGCTGGCCGAATTGAAGCACACACACAGTCAATGAGGCAAGCCAACCGCCCAGGCGGAACTTTAAATGTCAAGCGTTAAGGAGGCAACTGTTTTGAAATCAACTTGCGGTGCAGTCACTTGGCTTAGCTTGGCATGGCTTAGCTTGGATTGGCTTTGCGTGTGTAGGCCGTTGTAAAGTTCAGACAATGTCGTTCTTTTGTCACTGTACCAGAAATGTTTGTTTCTGCCACCAAAAGCAAATTATGCAATAACTTACCCTTTCCCTTTCGATTGACTTTGCTGCTACAGAACTTGCTAATAAATTGAATGACTCAAGCTGCACGCCTTCGAATCGACGATGTTCGGCTGTCACTTGTTTATACTCCCAGTGCTGGGGCATAATAAATGACCAATAATAAGTTATTTATGCTCGCTGAGTGTTCATTGTGTACATAAAGAATCTTGACTTGAAGCATTGGCAACGTCTGACTGTCGCCAGAATGACGTCATTTTACACTAGACGCCATCACCAAATGCTGAGTCATGCATCAGATATTCTTGACTTCAGAAGAAAAGCGCACATGACTAAGCAGGTTTTTTCCTTTTGTAAAGGACAATCATAAAGAAAACTTGATGCTTCGCATTATACAATCATGTGTGAAATCTTGTGAGTTTTTCGACATCCTTTTGCATACAAAAAAGATAATTTATTGCGGCATTCAAAGTGGATCGCTGATATTTTTCATGCAGAGGCAGCAAACAAGATTGACATGGAGGTCATTCGTTGTAGGTTTGATTCAAGTAGAAAATTATAATAAAAATTTTTTGGATTTTTTACTTGTCAGCTGCTGGCGTCTGTCAGGCAGCTGAAAGAGCTGACATCATCCAGATACCTCTCACTGATCCCCAAGCAAATTTAGTAGATCTTAAGCAAAAAAACACATTCTATTTATAGACTAGAAATGAGCTCACCTAACTGAGACCACACCTATAAAAGTTAAACCACACAAAGCTCTACAAAAGAAAATAAAAAATTATAATGAAGATTATTACACCAATGCACATTATAAAGCCAAGTGATGCCAAGCAAGCGATTAGCGCAATGAAAGCGGATCTTTTCGTTGCTACCCAATTATTGCTGTTGGCCGAAACTCCCAAAAGGCAAAGGTGCCGGCGCCACCAAGGCCACACGCCTCGCCAGCGCCGTCAATATCGTCGTGGCTGTCATTAGCGACGTCTTCATGTGAATTTACTGCGAGCAGCTCCAATTTACACAATAGCGTTAATTCTATTAATTTTCGACTAATTGTTATGGCCGCCTGAGGTGTAATCAATGCGCTCCGTGTGGCGGCATTTATGTACGTCGATGGCAGCCAATGTGTCGAGCTGGAGGACGGCCATTGTGGGCCCAAGCGAACTTGGCACTTGTCGTGCATTTAAGCAACAACGTCGCAACCAAAATCGTAAAAGGAAACAATATAACAATTCAAACGCTCAACACGTTTGCACAATAAAATGCCATTTGGCAGCGCAGACCTCAGCGCGGTAGCCATTTGCGGTCGCCGTCACCAAGAAACACAAGCACAAACACAAACAAACAAAGCAAACACAGCACAGCATAACACAGCTTTGTTGCATCCCCACCGAATTTTGGGATTCGATTTAAGTGGAGGCGACTGGCGTTTGCCAAGCTACACGGCTACCTTTGGCACTTGCCACTTGCCACTTGCCACTCACGTCGATATCCCTTTGTGAGCCTTTGTGCAAACACACAACACCCCACAGCACAAAGTCAACTGAAGGGTGCCTGGTCAAGGGGGTTTTTGAGTCTGGCCAAATGCTTTGGCAACCGCTAAATAAAATTTAATGAGCGCATACTTAAAACCAAGCGAACAACAAGAAGCACCCACGGACCCACGAACCCACGAACCTACGAGCCCAGCCAGTCGACAGTCGGCAAGCAGCAACTGCCAGCCAGCGGCAACCGTGACACAATCAGGACCACACGGATCCAACGTGCTGAGCACTTTGCTTTTATTGCAAACATTCACTTTCGCATCCACTGCAGAGAAGCCATTTTGCTATTCTCTGCTTTCTTTTCTTTTCTTTTCTTTAGTGTGTGTGTGAATGTGTGTATATGTGTGTGTAAGTGAGAGTATGATTTCTTCGTCGTTCAAGCTGATGTGGTCTGCATTTGGCTTGCTTCTGTGATTCTTCCTGCTTTGTTTTTATTTTTGCTTTTACGCTTGAAAATTGCTTTCGAGTGTTTGCCAATTTTTCGTTGACTTTGGCTTTGGCTGTAGCTATGGCTGTGGCTTTGGATCTGGCTCCTGTTTGGGCTTTGCTTTCTTTGCTATTTTGCTAAACTCGTATCTTGCTGGCAGTTTGTCAAATGTCTGCTTTCTGGATTATTTTCGCTTGTAATTTGTTGACGGAAGCAGACGGTAGCTCAGTTTAATAACTGATTTTATAGATTCAATTTCGACTCTACGCCGTTCGACTGATATTAAAGCCAACAAAAGAAAACAACAAAAAAAGTTAAAACCAAAAGGAAAAAAATAAACCTATTTATATGGCAGAAGACACACAGCGCCCAGAGTCCAGTTGCGTTTAGTTTAGTGGGTGGTTTTTGTTGTTGTTTGTTGTTGTTGCTGCTGTTGTTGCCTTATCGGAGTTGACACTCGATTTCACGCTGAAATAATTTCATTAAGCAAAGCGCACTTCTAGCATCCCATCAAAACGGAAAACTGCGAGTAAAAAACCAAACCCACCTAGGAACAAGGCCAGCGAGAAATGAAGAATGGACGAGGAACATTGTTAGGAAGCTGCGGAGCGAAATGAACGCATATTAGGCATAAAATTAAATTCAGTTGTGAAGAACAATTTGGCAAAGTTGGAAAATTTGTTAAATTAGCCTAAATGACTTTGGCTACAAAGTTGTTAGCCGGCACTCAGTTCACATGGTTCACAATCCCAGCCAACACTTGTCTCTGCAATGGTCTGTGTGCTGCATGAGTGAAATGCTGAAGTGAAGGGAAAATCGTGTAGTAGAGATCTCTCAGAAACCGGCATAAAAGCCTACGGCCATTTATGCAAAATCTAACCAAAATCTTGTTTAAACAAAAAGTTTTGCATTAACAAATTGACTCGAAGCGTTTTTACATTTCGTTTTTTATTTTTTATTTATTTATTTTTTGTTTTTCTTCTTTTTTCTTCTCTATTATAATTTGTTGAACCTTTGTTCCGCTTCTGCTCGCTTTTGGGTGAACTTAAGCTGAGGCAGGTGATGCTGGCCAGTGCTCATGTCTGAAATGTTGCTATGATTCGCTTGGGGGACAGTCAGCCAGCATTTAGCTTCGTTGAACAAATTAAAATATGTGGGTAATTTTTAATGCCGCAGTCCATTCACGTGAGCTGTCCTTAGGCAACTCGTGTTGCCAACTTCATCAACCTTTAATGAAAACAAGTTAAAATTTTGTTTTACTTTAGGGGAGAAATGGTAGGAAATACATTTTTAATATAAACATTAAGTTGCTGTGGGAACCCTCATATATTATTAATTGAACCTTTCATATTCAAAATTTATATCTTTTTTTTAATTTGACAACTTAATTAACCAATATAAATATTTATGAAAACCCTAATGTCGCTTGGTTTTTAATATGTATATCGAAGAGTTCCAGCTATATAACCACTGCTCAAGGAAATACCCATTTTATAACTGAAAGAGCATCTAAGCATAGCCACGGCACACATGACGTTTTCATAGCTTTTGTCATTTATCGGATCGTGAAAAATTGATTGAAGCGCTGCGAAAGCTATCTAACTACATGCAGGGAGTTATAATCCTAATTTATGTTCGAACTCTTAGAATCCATCGGAAAGCATTTGACAATGTTCTCATCTTGCCGAGGCATTACCAGAAAAGAATTAAAAAGCTTTTAACAGCTTAGCGTTGTTTTAAGCTCAACTAAACTGAAGTGGCATCTGTCGCGAATGTTTACGGCTTCACTGCAACCGCCACCCAGTCGTCTGAGTCAACGTGCTTTGGTGCTGCGCTACCCAACCTGCCGCTTATGATTTAGCACCATTCAAAACTGATTTCATAACCATTAAATGCCATTTTATAGCCACAAAATGGTCGTTGATGGTTCCTTATGTGTTTTACTGCTCACAGCTCAGTTTAATGCCGGCACATAAATCGCAAAGCATTGAAAAGCAATCAATTGCCAACTGAGCAGGTCACAACTATCGCATAAATATCAGAACAAAAATATCCATTTCTATAAAAGTTAAACTAAGAACAATATTAACTTTGCTTTTTGGGTGGCCTCAACTTAACAGCGATGAAGTTGAAATAAAATAATTGCGCAAACGAAACAGGAAATAAACAAAGCATTAAATAAAACATCCCCCAGGATTGCGGTGTCTGCACTAATGGCTCCACTGGCGCAGCTTATGCAGATGACCCGCTCAGCGCAGAGCAGTCACGAGCAGCAGCCAGAGTCTAATCCAATTGCAGAATTTAATCAGCGCCTTGCTGCCCCACCGGTGTGTGTCTGTCTGTCCGTCTGTCGTTCTGTTTGCATACCCAAATCCCTTTGCCGCCATGTAAATACGCAAGTTCCCAGTTGCGGCCCAAACAGCTTTCAGACACTTTAATTTGATTCACTGAACTCGACAGTGGCTGCCGTTTTAACTTGCTCATTTTTTATGCATTTGTTTAAATTATTTCAATGCGAAAAGGTTTGTCGCCTCAACAACAATTCACAGGTTCCTCATTTACTGCAGGTGCTATGTCCTACGTCTGCTAACCGGACTCTCTGGGCTCGACTTCTCGTCTGGGTTTGCTCAGCCCGGATAAATGCTTTGCCAACATATTTTTGCTTAGCCAGGCAGCGCTGCCAAGCAGGGCCAGGCGAGAACGGCAGTGGAGTACTCAGAAATGCTGACTCATCTGAAATGCCAAACTGCATTTGAATGCGGTGCAAAATGTTTTGGCACTGATAGCAAAAGCAAAGCGAGCACGAGGCGAGAAATGCAAAATCAGAACACTGCATGCCGACATGCTGGCTTCAGGCTTAAACTCCTACTCCTCCTCCTGTTACGGTTTTTTCTTCTCTTACTCACGTGCCCGCCATGGTCTAATGATGCACTGCCTGCCGTAACTTTAATCCGCAATATGCCATTAGCGTCTGCTTTAGTCAGAGAGCATTTACCCTACAAGTTACTTTTACGCTTTAACCAGAAAATGTTTCTAAAGGAATTTCCACATGATTGATTCAAATTAAATGTTTAACAAAAACAAAGAGAAAATGTGCTGCTGTTGCATTTACTTGAAGGAATGACACCACAATCGATTTGAAATCGATAGACCTACGTTTGCAATAGTCGCTGAGTATTTATCATCGTTTGTTGAATCAAACACGACTACTTCGCATGTCCCTGGCACAAAGGCCTTCAAGCAATCGGCCGCATTTCCGCCAATAGTTAATATGTATTTCTTATCTCTCTTTAAATATGCCTTTGCCCCATGCCACAAACATCTGATGCTCATTCTTTAGCTTTTGCTATGCTAGACATGGCTTCCTATGACAGAGTTAAAGCCGATGGCTTTGTTCAATAAATCGCTGAGCTTTGGCAGTATATCAAAATTAAATTTCGCAGCCCTTGTGAATTCGGCCAACATATTGTATTTGTTGATCGTTTGAAGCATTTACGCATTCGTGCGCAAGGATAAATCCCCTGCAATCATTTTCAGGCCTTTCAATTAAGATTTAGGCGTCATGTTACCTCGTATCAGCGGCTATAAGTTATCAGCACGTGCTGGCGAGAATTCGCACAACGATTTTAGCCGAGTCTCAACTAAAAGCCAAAACTTGAATACACTATGCAAGAAACAGACACAAAAGCCAACCGATTCACGTTAGGGGAAACAGCAGCACATTCCGCAGCGTCAATAGTTGCAGTTTTTCGTTTTCCTCTGGCAGGCGGCAGGCCAGTACGGGTAACCTTCAGGCAACTGTTTTGCTATCATGCTTGTTTTTTTTTTTTTGCCCGGATTCATTTCGAAGACTACTTAAAATGCCAGCGGCATGCTTAGCACACGGATGACTGCCACGGCGCTGGGTTCATGGCTGGCATAGGCAAGCCTGGCTGCACGTGGGAGCCACTCACAGGTAGCTGTTCAGTCGATGTCGCGCCTCTCGGTGCCATAAATCAATGGGTATCACAACCGACGAAAGCCATAAAGGCAGCAGTTTAATAAAGTTTTCAATCCACTGCCACTAGCGCAACTTACGGAATTCACGGAACTTACGGAAGTTATTGCCTTGTGTACACCCGTAAGTCACAAATTGACGTCAATGCTGGCTCACTTTTATTTTCACTTTACTTTGCCTTGCTTCGCTTTGTTGTTTGCTCGTTTCGTTTTTTGCTTTGCGATTCATTCGTTTGCGTTTACGTTTCCAAATGACGTTCGTTCATTTTCATGTTATTACGCGACTATGGATACTTTTTATGCATTACAAAACTTATCACGCAATTAGTTCCGAGCAGGCAACCGCTCATGGTCATAAATTAGGCACATGCAGAGCCCACAAACAAAAAGCAACATACCAAAACAAAACAAAATCAAAAGAGCAAAAAAGGGAAACAAAACAACAAGCAAAGCTATGAAAAGGAAATGAAAATTCGAAAAACAACACTTTGCCCAAATTTACCCTAAATTTTATATTTTTTATGCGATATTTTTTGTTGTTGCTGATTTTTTTTAACTTTTTGGTTTTTTTTTTTTTTTTGTTTTTTCTTTTGTATTTTGACTGCGTTTCGTGGCTGCCTGCCAATGTATGCTTTGAACTTCCATCACCGCTTTGCGTCTGTCCACCTTTGCAGGTTTTGCCTTGCTTAGCTTTTGTTTTCTTTCATTTTGATTTTTCCCCTGTTTTGTTTTGTTTTGGCATACGGTGCGTATGATTAATGCGTGCTAATAAAAGATGATTTGTTTCGCTTTGCTTGTAAACAATGCGCAAAAAATGTGAAAAGTCAACAACCACAGAAGAAAACCCCAAGGGAAAATTCATCTGTCGCGTGTTGGCTGTCGAGGTGTGCTTTGGCTTATCTAAGCCAAGCAATGCCAAGCAAAGCAAAGCAGAACAAAATAGTCGAGTGCCAGATGCCACATAAATTTTCTCGCATTGACATGTAAATTGGCTCCTGTTGCCATTTATGCCCTGCGTCTCTAATTTCACTTGCAAGCAGAAATATTCCGAATTAAATTGCTCTAAGCAATCAGAATGAGAGTAAGCACATTCCAATCGAGACACGACAATGTATACGTGTACGTGTACTTTGTCATCTTAATCAATAAGGAAATCCAAGTGAGGTAACAAGCCAAAACAACTCAAATAAATTAAACAAAACAACTCGAATTTAAATTGGCAAGTCACCTGCTGTGAGCTTTTCAACATCAACATCAACGTCAACGTTAGCGTCGGCATCGGCGTCGGTGTGTCGTCAGCGTCGCTTAACAAGATGACTTTCAGCTGCAGAAGGTGATAAATGTTTGAAATTTTCTAAGCTTATGTAATATGCTTGACGAAGGTGGCCGCATTCTGATTTGCCATGCCAACGGTGTCAATGCACCCAGAGCGACACAGTGCCTACCTGCTGTGTCATGTTTAATAAAAACTCAAATTGTTAGACTCAAACAATCAGATAAACAAACAGACTAGCAGGCACTGCCACTGGACAGCAGTACATTTGCTCTTGCCCTCGCTCTGACTGTGACTGTGGCTCTGGCTCATGCCCATGTCCATACCCATGCCATGGATCGGTGACAGTAATGTCATTAATAACAGCGGCAAACCCGAAGTTACAAACCACATTAAAATCACAATAAATCACACAGCTCCGTTGGTGGAAATCGAGCTTGGGTTTCGCCAACGGCTGCGGCGCCAGACTGCCAGACGGACAGCGTCACAGACTCAGCAACAGCAATGGCAGCAGCAGCCGCAATAGAACAAGCTTGAAGCCGTTTCCTGTACCATAGTCTTGGATTGGCTCGTGTCAGTTAACAACCTTGAAAAGAGTCACTTTTCCGACTTTTCCGACAGCTACTGGTAGTGCATTTATAAAAGATTCATTTGGTTCCGTTATGCCAAATGGGAAAATTGTTTAAAAATAATATACAAAAAGAGAAACCACTTATGGTTAAATGAATTAAACAGTGACAGCGTAAAATGCCGAAAAGGCAACTTTTCTTAATTTATATACGATTTCCCTGTTGTGACGTCAACCGTTGGCGCATGTCGTAAAAAGATTCATTTGTTAAACAGCCCAGGATGTGGGCGAATGTGAGGTAAACGAGCGTCAGGACGTTGCATCGCTGGCGAAAAGACGTCATTAGCAATCAGCATTCTGCTTTTGCCATTTCAAAGCTCTTATTCGCATTTAATCAATTCGTATAAATAAATTTAGCAAGATCAATACCATCCAATTGCCGGGCTTTGTCATGTTCAACCAGTTTTATCTACATATGTATCTAGTACATACTCATGTCTGCTAGAAATGAAAACAAATAATTTGGATGACGAAGCACTCTTTCACATTGCGGTCACACTGCAGCCATGACCATCATTAGCGTTAGGTACTTCGCAGTGTGCATCACTTCACGAAATGTAAATAAAATTAATTATCAGATGCGTCTTGTCATTCGCATTAAGTTAAGAAAGAATTTGGCACAATTCATTTCTGTTACGGTAAGAACTATTTATACGTATATGCCTATGCTTAAGCAAATTTCATGCGCAAATGTTGTACCATAATAAATACAAGCTTGAATGAGAGTTTCCTATGTTTAAATGTTTTGAGAATTCCTATAAATAAAATAATAAATATAATATAAGTATAAAATATAAGTATAATATCAAAATAAAAATACACATAAAATATAAATAAAAATAAAATATTAATAAAAATAATACATGCATACGCTATTGTTTTCTGAATATTGATAATACGATTAAATAGTCATTTATTGTTTCTGACCTACTTTTTCGTGTGCCTTTTGCAGTTATTTTTATTTTTTATTCTATTTGTTGCAATTGCTCAATTGCCGCCAGTCATTAACACCTACAAACAGCCACAGACCAGTGTACACTGTCAGCAGCAATAACCGAATGATGAAAGCAACAACAACAGAGCACGTGCCGATGGCAAAAACAACAATGCGTTATGCATACGTCATAAAAGGCGCCACATAATCAAATGTCGCAACTATGGTGCAGCCAAGCAAAGGCAAAAATGAAATGAATCCCATAAAAAATGCGACTATCACAACAACACCAACAACAACATTTACATGCATGCACGTATGTGTGTTTGAGTATTTATATGTATGTATGTCATAAACAAAACCTGCAACATTTTTGCTTTCATTGTTGTTGAAGCCGTTGGCCACGACAGCAACAACAGTAAAAACTTCACATAAAGCAACAAATTGTTTGCAAAGCGAATTATGGCAGGCTTCGTTTTCCGCTTCGGTTTTGATTAAATTTGCCTCTTCTTGTTTTTTTTTTTCTTGTATTTTCATTGTACTACTTGGTCGAGTGCCTCAAAGCAGGGTTTTATTTTCCGCTATGCATTGCATTCTTTTATTATGTGCATTTTGGAATTGCATTGGAAGTTTGTTTCGACTGAGTGCCATTTAAATGAAATGCACTTTAATTAATGAGTTGCCTGATAATTAGTCATAAAAAAATTATACAACAGCAATCAATTGAAGATTATATAAAACTAAACTAAATAGCAAAGCATGTCTAGCTATGAAACCGAACCCTGAATTGCAACATGAACACGGTCAAAGTCATTGCAAAGCCGAACTCAAATCCAATTAACAAAGTACAGCGATTGGGTAGAAGTTTTCCTGCTTTGCACACTGTTGACTTTTCTAGTTTGATTTGTGTCGCCTACCTTAAGCACGTGCAAAAGTTCAAGTTCACAGATATTCCCTTGCAATTCAAAAGAAATGTGTTTATTATTTTTCCTACTTTGTGCAAAGAACAACAAAAACAGTTTTCAAAGGCAAACTGGTCAGAAATTTGCCAATTAACCAACAGAAATTTTTCAAAGCATTTTCTATTTGTCTTAAAGTGCCAATCAAACCAAACACGCACAAAACTTTGATTCCACATTACACAAAAAAAAAAAAAAAAGAAAACAAATGAAATACAAAACATAAAATTTGAAGCGCTGAAATCTTAAAGGAAAATCCCTTAGACAGTTTAAACTACGAAAATTTCCACAAAAGCGCTGACTGGCTTTGCCGGAAACTTCTCTCAACTGCCCATCGACCCTTGTGCTCAGCCGTCTGTCCGCCCGTCCGTACACTGGCGCCAGTCTGTCTATCCGCCTGTCTTTGATTATCAGCTACTTTTCAGACTTTTCATACCATTTTCTTTGGCATGTGAATCATTTTGCTCTGTGCCCTTATCACAACTTTTTGTGAATAACATGCGTAAGCGTTTAAGCGATATTGACTTTGAAGCGAACCGAGAAAAAATACACAAGCAACTCATCGATGTGGCTGCAACGAAGCCTTTATACCCTTTACACAAAGTAATATTTGATTGATGTTCGCGATTCGAATAACAACTGCTGCCTCTCTCTTGTGTAATTAATCCTAGCAATGTAAGCACACATATGCGTAGAATTCGATTTGCACATCTATACCAATTATATAAAATTGGACACGAAAATTTTGTAACGCTTTCACACAAAATATACTGAACCGATTTTAATAATTTTTTTTCTTGAATCACATTTGTGCTTAAGAATTGAGTGGCATAATAACTTTTTAATTTCCTTAACTTAAATATTTGTTTTTGTAGTATTAAGTGTTTAAAAAAATAATAAACACAAAAACGTTTGTTCGTTTATTGCTTATTTTATTGTACGACGAATTTGTTGTCTTGCAGAATGAAAATCCGAAACAAAATTCGAACTATGCTCACAGAGCAGTATTCGTCACTGATTATATATATTGTGTTTGAGGATATTTAAAGGAATTACTGGACACAGAAAAAGCATGTGTTCTCTTTTTTTCTCATGCTTTTAACGGGTTAGACAGACGAAGATGGTTACACAAGCTGGTCAGAAAACATAAACGCGTAGCGAAGCAAGCCGGGATTGCTAGTTAAACTATATAAGATGTAAGGCTTAAAAATGTGTAGATAATATATTTAATATATACATATAGTATATATCAAAATTTAATATTGTTCTCATATATTTTGTATCGACTAATCAACGAAAACTTCATATATTGTAAATATAATTACACATAATTAATATGATAAAAATTTCAGCAAAGTGTTAGATCCTTAACATTACGTATTGAAGGGTGTTCAAAAAAACAAGAGTGGAAGAACAAACAAACGACTTTTTCGCAGACAATAGACGCCACTACGGATTTACCCTTTATTACATGAACAATTCTTTTCTTTTATTTATTTCTGTATTTTGTTTTTTTTTTTTTCATTTCCGTTACGATAATAGCGTAAATCCCAGTCGACATTTTTTTAAGTGCGAATCAATAAATATTCAAAATTAATAGCAAGCATTGCATAAAATTTCCTGTCATGGCTTGCTTGCATAATTTGATATCCTTCTGCTGCTTTATGTCGCATCCCATTCACTCAGAGAGTGCACAAAGTTTTGTGATTTGACACGATTGTCTCTAGGCTAGATTCGTTCACAGCTGGTCTGCCTATTTTTCAAAGTTTTCGTTGCGTAATTGACGCAAACAATCGCAGCAGCAAGAACAACCACAACGACAACGAAGACAAACCCCACCAGAGAGAAGAATACAAAAAGTCGTTTTAAATGCTGCCAGTGACACTCAGTCCTTGATAATTGAATCCATTGTTGTGTAAGAGTCCTTGGTCTACGCAATCCTTGCGCAGACATTTCCATTACATTTCGTTTCATTTGCTCATCTGCGCATACAAAAATTATGATTTTATTGTGTTCAGGCCATTGTTTTTAGTTATTTATTTTTTTGTTTATTTCTATTTTTTTTACAATTGCTTTTAATTTTTTTTTTAATTGTTTTGTTTTTAAATCATAGGAACTGCTGAGTGGGTGACGTTTTTAGACAAGAGCTTACTTTCGTCAGTCCTTAGGCAGTCGTGTAAAACTTATTGTAAAATAGTTTACTTAAACAAATTAAATTACCATATTTATGTAGTTATCTCAATGAATTTTTCAACTTAATTAAATTTAATTTATTAAGCTGACTGTCGGCAAAATCACGATTATACACATTTATTAGTATTTATAACCGACTGCGCATCATTGTATGCCTTAAATAAATAATGGTTGAGAAAACATTTTTCTTGGAAATTGCTTTAGATCTTTTGCTCTCTTCGATTACAGGATTCGTAATGGATTATACATATTTATATTGGCTCTAAGCTGAATTTTGCTCTTGTAGCGGCGGCAATGAGTGCCAAAGTCTTTATATGCTGCACGCAAATATCGCAAGTGATTAATGAGATGGGATGACACCCCGGACAGGCTGGAACGCCACAAATTAATTACAATTCCTCCCCCTGCCCTGCGTGCAAATCAATCTGTTCGTGCGCTCAGTGCTATGATTGCAATGTAATTATTTAAAAGCTTTAAGCGGATCTTGCCATTACAGATACGGTTAATTCGCTTACAAACGAAGCGTGTATACTTCGCTACTCGTACTACAAATTAAATTTCTTAAATATTTTCAAAAGGCGAATTTACATACTTACTCATGCGTGCATGCATACTCACATACATACATATCGTTGTATTTAATTACGCATACGCAACGTTATCGCCTTTGCATTGTATTCGTATTTAAACAAGGAGTCGAATGCATACAACAAGGCAGATCATTTAAATTCAACTCGACGCGTTGTGAAATATTGCACCACGATGTGTGTGTGTGAGGACGTATGGATCCTTACAGCGGCGTCCAGCATTCGATGGTGGCCATCAGCTTTCGACTTGTTATGCACGCAGCAACGCAGTATAAAGTGTTGAATGACGGCAGCGACGCCGGCGACGGCTGCACGCACACGTGAACGCTTACGAGGCATTCATGCGTATGGTTAGATACAGAACCCAGCTGTCCTCCGTTCAGTCGATCCCAGTGCTGGTCCGCTGTCAGTTGAACAAATGAAGTGACGGCATCTCTCCGCAACTCGCTCTCTCTTTTTCTTCTTGTGTCTGTGTGTGTGTATGTGTGTGTGTGCTCATGATTCAATGCCAACTCTGGATATTTATTTATTTATGTTCATTCACGTTCCTACGTGCTGCTGTCTGTTTGCGTATGTAAGCGAACACCATCGGACAGCCCAACCTCCAAACAATGGACACCGGACACCGGACGACATACGACGTACAACGGCCACCGAACTGGACGTCAGCCATTTATGGGCGAACATATTTAATCGCTTTGTCAGTAACTCGTCAATTGCGCCGTCCAATTTGATTAATCGCACCAACGGCGTCCAAGCCATGGCTTGTCCACTTCTATACCGCATATATGGTCAGCGCAATCCAACGCAACGCACGTCGCCCATGTGCCAGCTAGGCGCGAGCGTCTGTACGCGTTGGCGTTGGCGTTGACGTTGACGTTGACGTTGACGTGGACGCTGGCATTGGCGCTGGCGTTGGCATTGGCATTCGGCCTGTCTAGTCCATTACTGTCCAGTCGAGTTTGCCGATTTTTATTACGAAAATTAATCACAGTCGCCTACTAAAATATTATAACCGGCTACTTATTTACTTGCGCCTGATGGCGCTGCAGCGATTCTTTGCGACTGTGCTCGTGCGTTATCAACGTGTTTATCACATTTCAGCAACTCTGCACACTCGCCGTGCATAGCAAAGCAACAGCCAAGCAGCGGCTGACGACGGCTTAATGCCTAATTTCGTGTCTTTGGCCGGCAGGCAGAGATTAGCAATTCCCTGGCTTGGCTCTTCACATCCCTCTTCGCTGCAGATCACAGGCACGCTGCCACGCATGCTGAGCTCTTATCGCAAGCAAGCAACATTATTTCTCTGTTCATTAACAAGCCGCACATGCCCTGCCACTCTCCCCTACGCGCCAGTCAACACATGCCATTGCAGTGGCTTGGCGTCTGCTACTCGGTTGCCTCTTGCTAGCTGCTGGCGCTGATGCTTTGCTTTATTGTTAATGAGGATGATGGCAACGGTAATGGTAACGGCAAAGGAAATGGCCAGTAGTTGCTGTTGTTGTTGTTGCTGCTGTTGTTGGTTATGCCCAGCAGCCTTAATTGATTTAGCTATAGCCAGTTTAGTTGCTCATAATTTATGCTTGGCCAAAAACAACAAAGCGAAACCAAAGCGTGCAAAGTAGTCATGGCTGCCTTCGCCCCTTTTTCCCAACTCACCTCACCACCTTTCGCATTCGCTTTCGTATGGCTGCCTTTGGTCACTGGTACTGCGTCAGCTGTTCCCACTTCGGCCGTTGTCGTTGGCAACCTTTGTTGGCCAAAGGCTTCAAAGTGTTATGGAGTCCTGGCTGCGGTGGCTGCGGTCTCCCACACCTCATTGGCTTGCCTTACGCAATTTGCTGCTGGTGCTGCGGCTTCTGCTGCTGCGTGATGTAGATTATGTGCCTACATTGTCGGCAGGCACAATTAGCCAACGTGACTTTACTTATTCCTCCTGGAATGTTCTGCCACAAGTTGCAAAGTTATGGCTCTTACTCTTCCTGTTGTTCTTGTTCTTGTCATATTTGTTTGTTGTAATTATTATTGTTTACATTGTCGACCCCATGCGCTTAACTCACCTTTGGCTTATAAACTCACCTCTACGCAGTTCACTAACACCCACGTCGGGCGAAAGTTGTGAAAGTTCTTGTCTATATTAAGAAACATCGAAAGTTTGCAAACAAATCCGAAGACTTTAAATTATTCGCTGCAACAATTCAAGCAAATTATAAGCAAAATGTATACTTCAGAAATGAAGTGAAAATTGTAAAGCAAGTTGATTTAATTATCTTTTGTAATCTGAATCAGAACAAAATGCAGGGCGATTATTCTGGTCAAGTCTGTAGTGCTGTAGTTGACTGTTAACCGGTTTGAAGTCAAGTGTCGCTTCGCATTTGCATTGCTGACGACACAAACCGCGGTTTACATGCAATTACACCTCAATGTTGAGTCAACAAAGTCAACAAATCTGACGCCAACGGACAGAAGCCGCAGATCGCATTCTTGTCAAGATCGCGGCTAATCAAGCAACGCTAATGCGAAATTCCAATTGGAATGTTGGAATCGAATCTGCTCGGAAGCAAAGCCAAAGCAACTGGCTGCAGGGTTAGCTACTGACATAACAAGATATTTCAATTATTATTTATGCAAGTAATTTAAACTTATAAATAAAAGCAGCAACGACAACAACAACAAATGCCACAATTACACAAAACATAGTTAGACTTAACATTAACAGCAAAGCATCCAATCATTTAAATATGTATATGGAGCACACTTGGCTTTGCGGTGCTTTAGGTTCTGTTATGGTTATTGTTGATGTTTCTGTTGTTGTTGTTAATATAAATCTTAATATGAATGTTATTATTGTTCTTGGTAGTTGCACGTCAGTTGGGCATTCGCTCTCTCTCTGTTCCTCCACTTGGCAGTTCGCATGCAGCTGGCGCAATTAACAAGTCGAGTGCAGTTCGGTGTGTTGATTTATGCCAGCGCAGTGGAAATGGATCGCCCGCCCGTGCCTTGTATAGACAATAATTTTAATTAATTGGCTGGAAATTGCAGCCTTGCCTTAGCTTACCTTGGACTCTGATATTGCGGCGCAGATACGCGTTGACGTACCTTCTATATAAAGAAGAACTATGTGTCGCAGTGGATTCAGTTCAATTGCTCTTTGCTTGGGGCCGCATTTAAGCACGCAAGTGTTACTTAGCCGAGTGACACAGACTCCTTAGGGGATAAGCTATAATAATGAGGACTGCAGGTGTAAGTAGACTTTGTAGGTAATGCACGTGACATGCGATTTATTCTATGCTTGCTTAGGTGCTGCTGTTGGCCATTGTGGGCGCACTTTGGAGTAAGGAGACCGCTGCAAGTGTCATACCTTTGAATTGGCACAACTCTGGCTATGTGCTGACCGCCTATCCGCCCCTGGTGTTGACAGGTCCGCCGCCACCACCTCCGCCGCACACCGACGATGGCCTATGGAAGCAAATACCAGGTGTGGACGATGGCTCCTGGAAGCCACAGCCAGGCTTGGAGGGAGAATATGTGCCGGGGCCAGAAGCTGCAGCTGAAGAATCGACGGACAATGAGGTAGCCCCAGCTGCAGAGGAAGAAGCAGGCATTTCACTTTTTGTCGGTGCGGGTGGTGGTGCCGGCAGTGCGGGTGAGGCCGGTACTGCACACAGATCTGGTGAAAGTGGGCAAAATGGCAGTCCGGCTGATCCTAGTCCAGCAGGACCACAGCCTGATGGCGAAGATGGCGCCGACGGTGCGGATGGTCCCGACGGTCCAGATGGCTCAAAGGGCGGCAAAGGCGGCAAGGGTGGAAAAGGAGCGCGAAATGGTGGCGGCGGTGGAGGTGGCGGCGGCGGTGCGGCGCCACAACCAGGTCCAGGGGCACCAACTGCTTCCGACCCAGCACCAGTTTGGCCCGAACCAGAAACTATTGTCATAAGTAACCAATTACCCATTGCCATACTCAAGTAAGTAAATCAACTAGGCAAATCGTCAGTCTTCCAATTAGCTCATAAAAATTTCATTTTCAGGACCATCGCTGGTTAATAAACAGTCCATCGAGAACTTCAATGTAATTTACTATAATGAACGAAATGGAAACACAGCCAACCTCCTGACGACAACAGAGAGAACTCGAATAGCGTAGCCAAGTGCTGATCATGCAGCGTAGATACTAACTCTAGGATCGTTTTTAGTTTAAGTCTAGTCAGATTATCCTGCTAAGTGCCTGCAAGCGCATAATAAAACTCAATTATGCAAATTTATTTGTTGTCCCACTTTTGTTGTTGTCACGATTTGTTAACCGTGATACTTAATTCCAGCCACGTCCTTCGTGTCAGCCGTGTCCGTGAATGGCACACTCTTTCTCGCATGCGCTGACAGTAGATGGGATTCGGCTTCCAGTTGCTGTTTGGTCACTCCAAGGCGGCGCAGAGCTGTAAAAGCAATTTTAACTTTTTGCCCAATTACAACAAACAAATGCCAACTTGTCATACTCATACAATAAATTCTCTGCTTGACCCCTTTACACAGCGGAAATTGTTGTTTTTGTTAATGTCGTTGTGATTATTGTTATGTCTGTGGTTCTTGCTGTTGTTGTTGTGTTGTTGTTGCAAACATGCAGTGCACATTAGCAAGCTGACGACTTGACAGCGCGTGCGGCAGAGCAGGGGGCAGAGCACGAAATGGCACAGCAGCCAGTCTTGTGCTTCATTTAGTTGTGTGCACAAATTTATGCTTTACATATTTAAATGAGCAAATGAGTTTCACAGCTCTTGGCCGCAGCTAGAAAAGCGTTTGCCTAAAAGTATGCTCAGCGCCATTTTTCGTATTTATATTAGTTGTCATCTAATAAAATCTCGAGAAAATGTTTGACTAGCAAATTACAGCATTTTATTTTAAGGCAAACTTGCATTCAATTAAATAAATGACACTTTTACTTGACACTTCGTTTGCAACGTTCTCTTCACTTGCTTAATATTTTACGCGAATTTTAAATTTGGTTGCTTAGATTGATCCTGACTTCACTGCTGCATTACCCAAATGCTGAGACAAACAAACCCATGGCGTATGCCAGAGGCTATTGATCCGACACCGCAGACTGAAACATTCAGCTGCATGCCGGCAGTTAATTGCTAATTTATTTTGCTTACGCAGTTCAATTGCGTGTAGCTGGCAATTGCGTATGCCGAATCGATCCATTTGAATTAGTGTGTGTTGGAATGGTCATCGAAAAAGATAAACGAGTATTTTCGCAATATTTGCGGGTTCAGTGAACTACGAAATCAATTAGCTTTCGCAACAGGCATCCCACAAATGGTCGGTATGCATCCTCATATCACAGCTGCCGCGCTATGCCGCAAATAATTCATCAAAAACTGCAATAACGATAAGCGACGAGGCCGAGGACAATGACGACAACATCAGCAGCCAAATCTAACCACAAACTAAACCTGAAGTCAACTAATGACCCAACTAACCAAAAATCGAACGCAGCCATGATTGAACGGCGGTCGTGTGGCATCATTGCCATCATCGTTGCTCTGCATTAAACAACCGAAGTCGGCTGAGTTTAAATAGAAATCAATTTGCACAAAAATTATGTTGCTGCTCCATGGATCCATGGCTATGTGCCACTGGCTGCGGCTGTGACGGTGGCTGTGGCCGCTTCAATTTTGCGGTTGCAACATTTTTAATTCGTGCACAGTTCGCGTTTTACACTTTGTCGCAATTCGCATGAAATGCGGCGAAAAGCAGCTGTGGAACGCAAGAGAAACGGAAAATGGGAGAAAACGCATTCACAATTGTTTACTTAGTTGTGCAAATTTACGCTAAGCGATAACAATTTCGTGGCATGCAACAAAATGTTGCATTATCTGCCACAGATACATAGTCGACGCGTAACTGTGTCTTTTTTTTTTGTTGCCATTGTTTTTGTAGTTGTTGTTGTTACCATTACAAACTGCAACCGAGCAATGCGCAATTGTCGCTCTTCATTACGAAGATGAAGCTTGCAATTTTCTGCTCGTTTTGTCGATTTGGAAAATGCACAAAATACAAAGCACAAAAAACAAAACCAAACACACTCCAAGCCAATGCGCAAACTGAAAAACGGAAAATTATGCGAATTGGACTGTGGAAAAGCGCAGATAGACGCATATCGTCATGAATTCCAAATGAAAAATGGCAACTTTGTATATTCAATTAAATGCTTTAACTTTTTAATATCTATGTGATTTTTAATCAAGTATACAACCGTCTTGTCTTCACTTCGTTTAAGCCTTGAATTGTATTCATTTTATTAATTTTCCCTTTATTGGTTCCTCACATAAACAAAACAATTACAATTTGTTTATTTCTTACAATTCTTGTAAGGATTAACAATGGCTGCGCAAACATAAACATTATCTCCACTAATTTCCAGCATCAACTGTCTTCAAATCCCTGAAGCAGACCACGCTTTCATGAAGTAATGAAGCCAAATGCTGCCTGATTTAATTTTTTTTAATTTTAAATAATTTCTATATATATGTATATAACGATTTCTCAGTCTAACATATCCCATGACGTTGTTAGGCATATTATGCAACTCATTAAAAATACCCAAAATATCATATTCAGTTCCTGTGGGGCAACCTACGTTAGAAGTCAAACTGCTGCTGTCACTAAACCCGAAAATACTTGAACAGCTGCGCTAAACAAACTAATGACACTAATCAGCACTAATTTGGGACAGCTGTCGTTTCCATTTCTGGCAAAGGTTTCACCGCTTAACGCGTCCACTTGCCTTCCGTTTGTCGGAAGGAAGCAGCAATAATACTTTGCGGCAGCACTATGAAAATAGGCCACACGTGCGCCGCTTCACTCACACAAAGTATTCTCTGCATTGACGGTCAACCATGACTTTGTGTTTTTCTTTGCCGCAGCACTGAACTGTCAGCGGAAAACATTGTGGCCATTTGTTCATTGACGCGCCTAATGACACGTGCCTCTTCGCACCTTACATGCATCGCATGTAGAAACTGTGCAGCTAAAGCAATGAAGATTATTAAGGTTCTCATTTTAATTGAGTCAGATTCACTTGTATATTTCTCTTGTTTTTTAAACACACTAAGTTGAATCAAAGAAATATTTAAGACATTTGCAATGTTAAAGCAAAATATTTGTGCTGCGTTTCAAAATATTCAAATCAGATCAATTAAACCATAAATTAAAGTCTAAGCCATAAATTACCCGAAGAAAACGCTTGCCAAAACACCACGCCCACACCAGCAACACCAGCCGCCCACTATCTACGAGTAATAAGCAAAATTGCCATATTTTTTGTGCATTTCTGACTGCATTCGTACGTTCGTTGGCCTTTTGCCGCAGGAACCAAAAGGCATGTCGCAACTTGCAACCAGCGAACAACAACCACAGCAGCAACAAAAGCCACAACAACAACACTGACAGTCAACTTGCATGTACCATACATAATTTAAATATATTCACAAGTTGTGTATATTTATGTATATGTATAGATCTACACAACATATACGATATAGATTGTTATGTACGTATGTATATGCATGTATGTTTATTTTTGGCGCTTTTATTACTCGACACGATAGAAAATGTGCAAGCAACCGCAAGACACAGCAATTACAAGCGAAGCAACATGCGGCATTGCCACAGTTCTTAGACCACAAAACACTGAAGCAACAATCGACGGCAAGACCCCAAAGCCCCAGAGCTTAAAGCCAAAGCAAGCTAAAGCCAAACCAAACCAAACCATGCCAAGCCAAACTGAGTCGAAGCCAAACGAATGGAAGCGAGCCAAGCTGAGCTGAGCAGACTTGAGCGGTGCTGTGCTGTGCTATGCTGCACTGTGCAGAGCTGGGCGGTATGCAAATGAGTTCGAAAACGAAACGAAACGAAATTTCAGTCGAATGTGAGTTTGCAAACGACAGACAAATGAAATTGTAATAAACTTACCAAAACCAAATAACAATTTGCTGCAACAACAACAACAACGTCCGAGGCACATTCACTTTGGCGAAGCACATCGCCACCATACACTTGGCGACGATGGCTTTGCCACGCCTCTGTGGGCATGCACACGTTGAATCGTCATTAATGAAGTGGCTGCATGTCACTCAAATCCACGCCAAGCCGTGTCACTCGAAACCGGGCCAAGACGTCGGCAAGTTGCTCACCCGCCTGTGGCTGCCACAGCCATCAGAAGTTCTCTCCAAGCTTGGCAGGCGACGGCACGCGATGTTAATCACACCACATGAGCTCTTGATTTGCTTTATTAGCTGTTCTGTCTCTCGCTTATCTGCAAGCTGACGTGCTTCACACTGGCATGCAAATAACTTGCATAGATCAAGTCTGCATCTATGTGCTGTGTGTGTGCATGTGTGTGTGTATGTGTGTGTGTGGTAGGCAGCAATTACTGCCGCAAGCATTCGTCATTGGCGCAATGAAAACACTTAAAAATCAGCACGGAATTCAGTAGCCAATAACAAATGCTTGTTTTTTTTATTTTGTTTTGTTCTGTTGTCCAAAAGTGGCATTTAATAATTCTTATAAAATCAATGCCCCCTTCTAACGTATACTTCTCAACTGCCACGGCGCTGCTAAGCTCGGTTCATTCCTTGTGATCGACATGACTGTTGTTGGCCAAATGCGATTTAAGTGGATTACGGTGGCACTTGTTGCTAACCACTTTTCGTACCGAACACAAATTGCTCCTCAAGGCCACCCACAGTAAATGGCCGCCCGACATTAAAGTTCGCAACGTTGAAATTATCTAAAAGGCAGACAAGTTTAATGTATTGTATCTACTTAATGTGATTTCTTCAATGTATCTGCTAATACGTATACAACATCAGATACGAGGTCAAAGTGCTTCTTTGGCTTTGTCTCGGCTGTCCCAACTGTCCCAACTGTCATTCATTTTCGCCTTCAAAAATTGACACATGCCAAACACACCAAAAGTTCAATCAAACTTAGCGCGAATTTATTTTGTTCCCTCTCCTGCCGTTCCCTTGCTCCTCGGTTCACCTTGTGTCCCTCGAAAAGGTGAGAATCCGACTGCCTTGAGTTGCGGCCACGCCATAAAAGAAATCGTGCGTGCATCGAAAACCACAAAATATTGCCCTGATACCGAGGGGCCTTCCTAGGATTCATGCATATTAAAATGATGTATACATGCATGAGTTCCATAGATTTTCGCTTAACTATGTTGATGAAGATTATTGCAATAGTCCGAGGCAAAACATCCTGAATAATAAATAAACGATAATAAACAGAGAATTCTGATTAACATGTCAATTTATATGCCATGCAATTGTTACATAACTGCCCTCGTGCATGGCATCATTTGTCGGGCGTGTTCCTTGCGTTGTTGCTGCTTTGCTTTTGAACTTGTTGATGGCTACACTTTGTTTTGTTTTGCTCCTCTGTGTAATTCTCGTACGTACACGGATATTTCGCATTTCTGTTGAATTTTTTAGTTGTTGTGTGTGCGTTGCTTTGCTTTTATAGGCAGCCATCGATGACCTTCGCGTGTTAGGTCAAAATGTTTAATTTTTAATTAGTTTCCTGCCTAGCTAGTTCCCAAGTTCTCTTTATGCATTTTGTTCTGCGATACGTTACGATGCGATAACTATCGTGTAAGTATAAACTGAAGGCAATTGTGCTAAGGCGCAAAGCGCTGAAGCATATTGATTGTCCACTGAGGCCGAGGTTAAATTTATTCTACCAATTTGCTGTACGGAGGACTCGCAACGTCCTTTTATATTTACACATATTTTTGACTATGAAAGTTGCGCACTTCTTCATGTGAAACAAATAAATTTCGAACGCGGTTGCTCTGCTGTTTGCTTCACTGATTTAATGGAAATCATATTCAAACTTTACAGACTTGATTTATTCAATTTATGCAATTTTATTTTTTTTTTTTTTTAAACTCAATTTACTAAAAGGACAAACAACCAAACAAACAAGCAAAATGAACTGCACTCCATGATGACACACACAAAACAAACCAAAGAAAATCGATAAATTTTGCATTTGATTATATATCGTTGCTGACGAGTCGAGTGTCATTGGTGCATTGTTTTGGATGCTGAAACGAGTATCGAGAGTCAAACACAACTCAACTCAGCTCAACGCAGCTCAACCTAAATAACTTGAACGTTAAATTAACTTTCAAGGGCTGAACAAACGCTGAAAAACAAAATGTAATTATTATTAATAACGCTAATTAATTGCAACTCTCAACAACTTTAAAGGGGAAATACCAACTTTAAAGGATACGTTTTTAGTAGCAGCCAGAATCCGTTTAAGCCATGTAAAGTCCTCTGGCAATATAATTTACATGGTACTCAGACCGAAAGCAGACAGACTTATATTTCTACGACCAATAGACTTTTTGAGATCTAACAAATTTCTTTAATTTTCAAGCTAAAAATATTTATACGATATATCGACTATTTGAAGTCTAATAAGATCATAAGACTGACTCTAATGCTCGTCGATGCTCATAGCACTTTTGTACACCTTTAACTAAACCAAGAAAAACACGATTGTTTCACAAGACTGTTTCTCTTTTACTTGCCTAACTCATCTGCTCGGAGGTATGAGCTGAAATTTGCATGCAAATATGCTGGCAGCTGTTGTGTATCTCGTTTTGTACCTCTTTGTTTGCCTTCTTTTTTATGGACCTTTCCGTCTGTTTTTCTATTTGCCACAAATACACAAACACTTCAGTACACAGACGCACACAAAAAATCACGTTTACAAATTGAAAAATAAAAATGAAAAACGTACGCAAAATGATAGCTTGGCAGTTCCTTTGCTGAAAGTCAATATCAGTTAAGCAAATAGGAAAGACAAAATGAAGCTGTCACTGAGCCAGACATAGGCGACGCACAAACCATTGATTGATTGTTTGAGTACATGTGAGTGTACTGGGCCTGGCTAGGAGTGTGTTTGTGTTTTTGCTCTGTGACTACTTCCTAAGACACATGTCCTTTGAATGCTGCACTTAACTATCTACTGCATTGCATTTGTGTAATACGATATGCGAAAGTTCAATCGATCGACTAGAAATATGTTCATCTCTTCCAAACGCGGCTTGATGCAGGTTTTTTTGTTGTGTGTCTGCCTACAAGAGTAATCCAAGTAACATATCCCTATATTTGGATTACCTTGCAGACACACTTAGAATTCTACTGCCTTTTAGTATGTTTTCTGGATTCACTTTGCATTTATTCCATTTTTTTCCAATGCTAGAAAAATGTTGAAAACACTGGAAGAGAATCCGTCTCAACGTCATCGGTAACAGTAGAACATTGTTATATAATGTTATGTGATAGATGAAACTTACAATTTGTATCAGGATGCTCTATTCCAACTTACTTTGATAAATTAAGCAGTGAGGGTTCGTGATCAAATAGTTTTTGCAGTTTATTTGTCTGTTTGCAGTTTGCTACAAATAATAATAATTTTTGTTTTTTCATATATATAAGAGTACAAATGTATATATCAAGTATACAGTTTATCAGTTATTTACAACAATTCACAATCGTTGAGGGCGTAGATGCGGATAGCATTAAAAGAATGTTGCGTTCAAATGAACTGTGGAATTGGTAGACTTATCAAGTGTAGAACATTTCGCGATTATTTCGTAGTCAGGCAGAGGTTTTCGTTGGCAGTTGGCAATGGGAGTTAGTCGAAGAATTGAAAGATAGAAACAGATATGTTGAGTAGAATAAGTTGAGATAGAGATAGATTAGGAAAGCAAGGCACCAGGCAAGAACGTATTTCTTTAGACTACGCTCATCTCCAAAGATGCCTGCGGAGCATGTGTAGTTTCCTTTTATTCGCAGAGTTGAAATTAATTAAAGTTAATCTTCAGAAAGAGTTCGAGAAGTGAAGTGAAGTAGAAGTTAAAGTTGAAATGCAAGAAGGCTTTTGATAGCCTCGAAAGACAGGGAAGAGTTTAGATATGCTCGTCATTAAGAGAAAATCCTTTCCGTGTACCAAATCTCAACTGCTTAATAGTGATCATAGCCTGAATGGTATTGGCCATCATCCTCGTGTCCATGTCCATGTCCATAGTAGCCACCATGGCCGGCGGAGTTGTGGCTAGCAGCAGCTAAGGCATTCAGATGAGCGGCACGTGCATGTTGCACCTCAGCGGGTTCAACGGGGACACCATTGTGAATAACTGGTATGTGAATGGGGCCTTTATGCGCATAGCCAGAGGCATAAGCACTGCTATGGGAAGCACCGTGATCACCGTCCCAGCGACCATCGTAATGACCCTCATCCCAAGAGTCGCCATGTGAGCCAGAGTGACTTGCCTGAGCAATAGCAGCGTAGTGGGCAGCCTTGGCATGTTGTACCTCAGGTGTTTCCACGGGAACTCCATTATGAATAACGGGCACATGATAGCCATGGGCGGCGTGAGCATGTCCAATTGGGCCAATAGCATGACCGGAACGGGCGGCAGCATGGGCAGCGAAATGAGCAGCCTTGGCATGTGCTACCTCAGGTGTCTCAATGGGAGCGCCATGAGCATGTGCAGCCTGACCCAGAGCCTTGGCATGTGCAGCATAGTGTTCCGCCTTGGCAGCCTGTACGTCGGGTGTATCAACAGGAACTCCGCCGTGGGTCAATGCCACGGGCGCAGCATGTGCAGAACCGCCATAGGCCCAAGGATTGCCATAGATCGAACGCTTGTACAGATGATGACCATGTCCGGAGGCAGCGGCTGCGGCAGCATGGGCAGCTGCATGTGCGGCTTTGGCGTGCTGCACTTCGGGTGTATCGACTGGCACACCCTGATGAGTTAACGTGGGAATGTGGATACCGTGCGCGTATGAATGCGGCGCATATGGCACGTACGCGGTATGGGTAGACGCATAGACTGGGGCGTGGTGTACCGAAGGTGCCTTTGGCAGATTGGTGCCAACAGCGTTGAAGCCATGATGAGGATCAGCAGTGTATGAAACGGATTGTACATGGCCGTGACCATCTACGTACGAATAGGAGCCTTTCACGCTGCCATCATGTGAGCGACTCTCGTGCTTCTGTGAATTCGGATCAGAGTAGCCATAGGCATAGGTATGGCTATGTGGGTCCAGATGCGCATACTGTGACGAGACGGCGCCGTGCCATGAGGCAGAGACCGTCGAGACGAGCAGAGCGGCGAAGATGAACTGCAACGAGTTGCAAAGCAAGAAAAGAGACTTTTACTCAGTATTCAGTACATTAGCCACCACTTTTGCTTGCCAGAGTGCTGGCCTCACGTAATCCGTTGCGTCAGCTGCGATGCGGCGCAGTCGCAATTGCACTCGCATGCATGCACACAAATTGCCAAGCAGACAGACTCACATACATACAACCGTCACACCGTCGACCTGGCATTATATGATTTGCAACGTAACCGCCAACGATACACTTTCCCGATCTGCTGACCCAGTTTCGCTTTGCGCATGCCCGCCCCACTGCAACTCATTCGCCTTCATTCACTCACTCATTACTGCTAGCAGTCAACCGTTTTCTATCTCTCTGACAGTCAATCCGCCTGTCTAACTGTCCATCTGTCGAACTGTCAGTCTTCCGATCTATCACTTGTTCGTCTACCCCCAGGCCTGTCTGCCTAGCCGGTCCGTCCGTCGATTCGACAGTGTGTCCACCTAGCTCGGCGCCGATATTGATAGTCTAAGTGCTCGATGAACGTTTTCACATCGCTCAAGCATGATTTCCTCTGCGATTGCAACCGCAGCAACATTTATTATTATTTTTATTACTATTTTAAAAGCATTGTACAATTATTGTACGAGTACGAGTCCAATAGCCGCCTAAATGCTCTCAACCGTAACATTTGCTTTACTTAAACGTTATTACGGCATCGCGACTTTACCATTGCCCACACAACGGTAGCTTAAACATTTGGCGCCATGTTATGTGGCCAAAAAATATCCTAGACTGATCCGTATTTGGTTATTTGTTATCAGTAAATTATTGCCATAAAAAGCTGTGTTCTCGTTGCGAAACCTGATTAGAGGAGTGTCTGGACAAGGCAATCTGATTAAAGTTTACAGAAATGTAAGCTAAACAAAGCACTCACATTTATAAGGAGTTATCAAGTTTCTATATATCTATAATACTTCAAAATCCGTTTTTATATTAAAAATTTTCTTCAAATGCAATTAGATCACAAGTTTACTGGAACAAATATTGAAACTCCTAGTTACGCAGTTTTCGGATTATAAACAATGAATACTTGTCAACTTTTAAAGTAAATCGATAATGATTGATCATGCAATACTATCTGATACTGCTGCACTCACTAATTATTGAGTCTTGAGGTAAGTCGAATTTTATGAACATTTAATAATTGAAAATATCCTCTGATTAGTTTTTATTTAACATTTAACACTTAAACAATTCAACTAATAAATTTACTTACAAATGGTTTCATATTTAAAAATTAATCACAGGAAATTCTCAAATCCAAAAAAACACGAGCAACACTTTTTTGTTCTGCGTTTAAGCAATTGTAGGCACAATCTAACAGGAAGTCCTGTTTCACTACTTGATGCCAAAAATAAAAAGAAACTACACACACTCGGTTGAGGATTAGTATTATTTTTTGTTTTTTTTGTTTTGTTTTTTTGTTTTCTTTGTAGGTTGAACCTCCTAGAATCGCGACTAGGACTGTTAACGAACTGTGCTGACTGTGGGCACGTTGCTCTAATATATACCACAAGAAATGCCGACCAACAGTCAAAGACACAAACACCGCAACAACAACAGCAATAGACATTGGCAACATTTGCAGCAACAATCTCAATAATAATAATAATAAAAGCAACAACAACACCAACACAACATACACATGCCTTGTAAGCAACAAAGAGTAATCGAATAACGACGATTATCGCAGCTCAAAGCAAGTTTTGGCCAGAGAATGTCTATCAACAAATGTATCAATGAGCGAACGAACGAACAAGCGAACAAGCGACCACCTTACGAGTGCACGAGGTACCAGTGCGCAGTCACACAGTCGCGCAGTCGCTGAGCCGCTCTGCGAGTCGCTGCGCAGTCACTGTGAAGGTGCGCCACCTAGAGTCACTTAAAAAAGTATCGATCACACTGCGCTTGGAATACTCGGTTGCAGTTTTGCTAGCAAAGCATTGAAATTTTGAATGTAAGACAAGAAAATACAGAAATGATTTCCTTTTTTTTTCAGGAACGTAAAAGAATCATTCAATTGCAATGCATGCCAGACACACAGACAGACAGACTCTTAGGGGTTTCCGTTTGAAATGTTAAAACATTACGCATTAGTGCAAAGTAGTTGCCATGTGTACACAGTTTGCACTCTTTTTTAAGCGCAATGTGATCGCTACTTAAAGCGCATGCTGCGGGCGGGAAAAATAAATTCGATTGCATTATTGCGCAGACGGAACCGAAATTGTTAAATAAACGAGCAAATTGAATTCAAATTGCTCTGCCTAACGTTGAGGTGCTGAGCAACACTTGCGCTAGCAACATGTTGCTAGCTAGCATGAGTATGTATATACGAGAATGTTGCCAGCTACGTTTATTGACGCTAGTTGCAAAATGTAATGACAAACGCAAATTGACCTTGCTTTCGTTTCTTTTCTTTTATTTTTTTTTTTTTTTTTGTTTCGAATTTTTTTTCTGGTGTTTCTTCTGTACAAACGCTGGAACAATAATAACTATAACAAAGACACAGGTTTATTGTTTAATTGTCGGCTTAATGTACATTTTTGACGCTGCCTTTATGTTGTTGTTATTGTTGAATTTTTTTTATTGTTGAATGGAATGTCTTGAGATTGATTTGATTGTAAATGCGCTAATTTGCTTTTACATTCTATTGACTAAATTAAACTGAGAAAAACTAATTAAAAAATTAAATTTAAACAACCAGAGAAAAAATCTTAAGTTGTCGCTTATTACGTAGAACTGACAGCCATTGAATTTAACATAATAATTGCTTGGCGAGTCTGCGCTCGAAGCCAAGTCGCGCTGACATGTATGTGTATCTGTCTATCTTGAGATTTAATTAAAACTACTGCAAAAATCTTAGACAAAAGTTTACTATTAAATTTTAATCAATTAAACGTCACCGACCTTAAGTGAACTGAATCGAATTTTTAAATTAGGAAATACTTTTACAAACTAATATTGTATCGAAACTTCAAATTCCAATTAAAGTTCAACTAAGAGCTGGCAAATTTTTATATAGTATGTCTTAAATTTTATTTCTTTAATAATATATTTTTTTTTTATTTATTTATTTATTTTTTTTTCTTATTGCTTTTATTAATATTGAATATGGTTTAATGTCGACATTAAATAATAATAATCAGTCAACAAACCACACTCCAGCTAACTGGCAGACATTATCAACGAAATTAAAGCCAGTTTAACTTTAATTTAATGATTTCGACAATACATCTATATTCAATATAGCTACTGAATATTGCAAGTAAAAGTTCAACAGTTTGTTAAGAACCTATCTACCGTATTATAGGCCCCTTTAATAAATGTATAAAATACAATATTGCAATGTGACTCCAGCTTGAAATTCTTGCAGCTTATGCTGAAACATTTCAGACTCTTATACTTTCTATGTTTACAACAGTTACAACATTGCAACACCAGCAACAACCTTAACAACAGAAAAAAACAACCATTGCGGGTAGTGGGTAAGCTTAGCTGGAAAATGAATTTTATTTGGGCGTTTGCCAGTTAATCATTGAACTGCATCAAAACAACAAGAGACCGTTGTAAGCCAAACCACACCGCACCGAACCAAACTGAACTGAACTAAACGAATCGAATTGCATCGGTTGAAAGCGAAAAAAGCGCAGAAGTGGTTTGTGGACTATCGAATGCGCACTGCCACCGTCATAGCCACCGCCAACTCCATCGTCATAGTCACCGCCACCGCCGCAACTTAAGCAGCACATGCCGCATGCTATGTACCGCATGTTGCACTGCACTCGCGCTCGTCCCATGCACATGATGCAGCACATTTCTTCGAATGCGAAACCGAACACCAAAAGCAACTGCCAAAACAACATAGTCGAAAAATAACACTATCTTGATATTGCAATTGGCATACGCTGCCTGTGCCATTGTTGTGAGCCTTTTGCCAATAACAATTCGGCACGGACGCCACGGAAGGCACGAGCATAATACGTTTCTCGTATAAACATTTAATAATGAGTCTGATCACTTGAGTTTGATAAATTTCTGAAACTAATTCTGAATCGACTTAACCACTCCAGCTTCAACTGCAGCAACTTCAACTGCAACTGCAACTTAATTTGTTTAACTTTTCTTGGTGCTTTTGTTTCGCTACGGTGGACACTAAGCCAACCTAGTAACCGTGTCAGAGTGCAAGCATTTCGGTCCACACACATAATATACATTTATACAAGGTGTGTTCCAAAGTAAACAGGACTTTTTGAATCTAGCGCCCTCTAGTGGCGCCATCTATATGTCAACTGGTGCGTTAGAATCTGCTATCGTTTATCGACTTCCAGTAAAAATTTCATGACATTTCATCTATTGGAAGTGAGGTTATTGCGTTTTAAGTGTCAGTATGTTTTTGTCATCGGTGCGAGAAGATGGAAGTTGGCGTTTGTTGCACGATAATGCGCCGTCTCATCGATCGACGCTTGTGTCCGACTATTTGACCAAAAATCACATTTTAACCATCAACCACTCCCCGTATTCACCTGATATGGCACCGTGCGACTTCTACCTTTTCGGAAAAATGCATTTGCCGATGAAAGGAAAGCGTTATGCAGACGTAGAGGCCATTCAAAAGGCTTGCACCGATGACAAAAACATACTGACACTTAAAACGCAATAACCTCACTTCCAATAGATGAAATGTCATGAAATTTTTACTGGAAGTCGATAAACGATAGCAGATTCTAACGCACCAGTTGACATATAGATGGCGCCACTAGAGGGCGCTAGATTCAAAAAGTCCTGTTTACTTTGGAACTCACCTTGTATACTTATAGATAATTTTTTTTGTTTTTTTGGTGCATTTTTCGAAGGCAAAATTCGAGTAAATTGTCACAAATTTTACTTCCATCGGCAGCACTGACCTTATTATACCTTTTTGTGTACCATGAGTGAGTCAAGTGAAAAGCCATGATTTAACTGAGTGGCTCCAAATCACTCAAGGAAGAGCTGCGCGACCTGGCAAATAAGCATCTCCTTACTGTTCTTCCAGTGATGATCATAAACGACTGTTGCATTATCTACCCTTTGAACTTATCATAACTGAAATACCCTACAAAATCCCACTAGAGTTAGTTGCAGCCAATGTTGCGGGTGTGTGGCATTTTTGTCGCATGTGTAATGTTTATTTTTTATGGTTTTCCTTTTTTGTTTTGTCATATTGAGATAAAGAAAACATGCGGACCAAGGCCTCAACTGCTTGCGCATGCATTTTGTGTCAATCGAATTTGTGTTTACACTTGCCGATTGATCAGTGAAGCCGTTAAAATAAATCCTCACATGAATATTTATTATCAGCGGGTCGAATTTTCAAATAGTTGCTAAAAGACAAAATATGCTATTTCACCCGCTTAATCACTCGGCTAACCTCATTAACACACCGAAGTTATTCAAAGGCATGTTATGAAGATCATTATAATTTGAATTCAACTGAAAAGTGAGTGTAATTTTGAATGGTATGTTCGGTTTATTTGCCTAATTTAATGCTTTGGCTTAGCCTTACTGATTTCGGCTTTAACACTTGTCGAAGCAACATTCCAAAAATTTGAACGATGTTAACGAAGACTTGTACATACGAGTCAATTATTGTTAGGTATTTATCAAGGTAATAAATGTTTAAGTGGGATGGAAATAATCTTAGTAAATCTATGTAAATGTAAGACTTACTACAAAATTAAGGCCACACATAATTGCTTTCTCATTTTTTCCCTATATGTGTTCTCATTCAGTTAAGGAACATGTTAGGTCAAAAAGTATTCGAGATTGAAAATTAAACGAACTTTAATAAAGCTCATGAGCACATTATTCTAAAAAAAAATTTATGCATCGATGATTTTGCAGAAAAATATTTTTCTGGTTTAAAAAAAAATGTTTTTCAAATATGTATAAATTCCAAATTATTTATTATATTTTTTTATATACATAAATTTATTTTTATTATTATTATATATAAATAGAAACAAAAATGTCTTAAATTTTTTGAAAACCTCCAAATAAACAGCGCTAGTCCATGGTAAAGCAATAAATAAACAAAATTAATTACTTCCTGATTGCAAAACAATTCTGTTAAAATAGGTTTATAAAAAATGTAATTGAAATCAAAAGCAGCAGGTGTCGCCATTAAATAAATGGACTGCCTAACTGTTCTTATCACGCGCTCGAATCAACGACCAAAAGCAGAAACAAAAATAAAAGCAGAAAAATTCACAAAAAAAAAGTAGTATATTGCAAAAGAAAAAACAAATGCTGTGCAATGTGCGAATTATTCATAAGCAAATCATGTTTAATTAATTGCAAATGTAGTTAAACATCATAATTAAGGTAAAACGATTTCGTATGACAGCTGCAACAACAACTACAATAACAATAAACACAACAACTGTGACTGCGTCTGGAACGGGCACGGGTACGCAGCCGGCGACGACAACAACAACAACAACGACAATAAGTCATTAGGCAAATGAAGCATGCATGTTAACATGTGTGTACACGCCTGTAGCCATGCCTGAACACATATGTATGTATGTGTACACATTCATACACATGCACATGTATGTGTATGCAGCTTTTTTTTATTGGACTTGTTGCGGCAACACTTGCGCCAATTAAATTAATTTATTCAAATACAATTGAAATAAAGCTCGCATTAAATTACCTGTGCGCGCATATTGTGTCGGCATATCTATCGAAAAGAAGAAATCAAACCCATAATATACAGTTATGAGAAGCAAACGTCTGAAATGCGATGCGCGCAAGGTGAACCTACGCAACGAACTGCCAACACTGCCGATTGCCGACTGCCGACTGCTGGACTGCTCACAGTGAGCTAACAGTTGAATGCCGCGACGCCTCCTCAGCATTTTGCGTCTTATTCCGTTTCCATATTTGGCATTGAAATTCTTTTGGTACATTGCTGTTGCGTCGTTGTTGCTGTTATTATTACAATATCATTACTGTTGTGGTTGCTGCTGCCGTTGTTGGCATTATTGTTATTACTTTTTTGTTGCTAACGCCAAAATGCTCTGCGCTGCGTTTCGCCGACTGCGCTAAAATTGCTCCAGTTTGGCTGCTCACCCGCCGCTATGCTGCCAAGCCAGTCAAGCGTGAGGCGTTGAAGAACAAGTTGCCAAAGCGGTTCGCCACCTGGCTCGATTTCCTCTCATTGCATTTTGCACGCCCATTTTTGATGTTTTTTTTTTTTCTTTTGTTTTTCGTTTTTTACTTGCACTTTTTGTTCAGTTTTTTTTTTTTTCTAGTTTATTTTGGCTCTTTGCTTCACTGTGCTGAGGATACCGGTTGAAATCGTCCGATGGTTCTTATTTCACTTTTGTTTGGTTGTTGTTATTGTAGCTCGGTGCACTTTTGCTGCTCATTATGGTGCGGCCAAGCGTGCTACGTGCTTCGCAATTCAGTTTGGTGCATTTTGTAATAAAACCTGTTGCCCAAATATTTAAACCAAACTATCAAAACTAATTATTTACTCAGATGTTTACCATTTAAGACGATGTTAACGTGGATGTGTTGGTTAGTTGCAACTTAAGACTTATATAGTGTCTTGATAGCATAATAACAATTGCTGCGATTTATTTATATATAAAGTCAAGACAAAAGCTGCTCATCAGCCTTAGTCTTACCCATGAGCACAACAGGTGCAGATGTAACTTCACTTTTCTTTGAAAAAATCAGTAAAAGATTTAAGGGTCTCTTAAACGAATAAGAAAATATGATATTATCCAGTATTGATACTTAGTACACTGTACCATTGATTCGTTGAGCACCCTGTATGTGAATTAATGCAGTTAACCGCGCATGTTTCGCGTAAATAAATAATTAAAATTTATGATTTTAATTGGTTTGGATTATTAGCAAGCAGAAACACCCAAGCGAACAAGTTATTTCCGAACAAGAATGTGAAATACTTCATTGGATTCAATCAACACGGTCACTCTAACATAAAATTATAAAAATTATTGCATTATAAAGTGCACGCAAACATGTCATTAAGGTGTAACTGGCAACAGTGCTTCCAAAGCTTGCAGACTGCACACCAACATTGTGGGGAGCGTCCACGCCTGCGCACTTAACGCATTTGCAATGCCGTATTGGGAATGCATTAGGGGCGTTCGAATCGATTTGAATTGCATGAGAACAATGGCGCATTTGTCAAATTGAACTGTTCAAACTGAACCACAACTATCAGAATATTTGAATTTTAATTATTTATTTCCTTTTGTTTATTATATTCGCTTTGCACGCATAAGTCAAATTATGGCTTAACTATTTCAACTCCACGTTAAGTGGTTTCAATAAAATGCTTTAATTGCTTTTAAATTATCACTTTGAGTTAGCAAGCCGGACCTCAGTTAACCGTATTCACAACTTTGATTTGGTAAACACTTTTTGCGAAGGAGGCAATTATTTGGTCTCTTCCTTTTAAAAATCTTTCGATTGTCATTTTCGCTAACGAATTCTAAATAAGGTTAATCAGGAATAATTTAATTATAAAAGAAACAGTTTACAATATTTTGCAGAGTTCATAAAAAAATTATTTAATACATGCATTCCAAAATCGATTGCCTTTTGCATATCGGCTTATCTCACTTTACTAAGTAGTTCATTGGACATATTTTTTTAACAATATGCTTGCTGAACTACGTCTAAGTACACATTAAATGTGTTTTCAATTTTTATTTGTTGTTTTAATTTTTTCCAAAAGCATTTCTATAGTAACCAACTTAAAGTATTTGGTTGGCTGTTCGAACTCGATTCGGTTCATGTGGCATTCTGACTCGATTAAATTATGTGCCAAACCCAAATTCAAACCGAAAGCTTCAACTTGTTTTCCGCTCCTCATATCCGCAAACACAATGAACCCAAAACTCAACGACGAAGGAAACCTAAAGCAAGATTTGTGCGCAGCCCAGACCAACACCAAGACAATCGCATTCTGCGCCAATTAAACCAAACCGAAGCTCGTTCAACATGTCTGGCGCTCAGATTTCGTCTGCGTTCCTTTATTCGTTGCTTGGCATTTCGTGGCTTGGCGTTTGGTCTTTTGTCAGTCCGTTCGTCTTTTCGTTTGTTTATTCACTGTCCGGTCACTGCTTGGTGTTCGCTTATGCGCATTCGGTAATTTTAGTAAATAGTTTCATTAATTTTTCATGCGCGCCTAAGTTTGGCTTTAAAATGTTTTTCTTCTAGACAACAACGTTCAAATACGTGACAATGCCTGAGCCGCATACTTCAGAGAATTTGCAAGAAAATCGAAAAAAAAAACAAAATATAATAAATAAATAAAAACGCGACAAGCAAACAAAGTCAAAAGCTGCCGTTTAGGTATTTGTTCAATTCTGGCAGAGTTAATAAACTAATCAAATTTCGAATGCAACTTAATTTATGACAATCCGTGCAAGTCCTTTCGAGGGCACAAGTGTCAGCCAAGCAGCCACCGCTGCCAGCGCCGGCACCGCCGACACCGCACCCATCAGCGCCCGCTAAGCGAAAAGTTGCTGTATGTGAAGTCAAGCGCAAATGGTCAAAAATGCTGAAAATTGCCAAATCACCATCAGCGAATGCTGGACGCTTGCATGGCGTTCAAATTTAATGCCCCGTTACGCTTCACTGTCACCGACAATAAAACCTGCTGACCGACCGACTGACATACCGACCAGCCGACCAACCGTCCCGCTGCCCGAACGCCCGCCGAGCCAAAGGCAAGCCATGGTGTGGCCCACTGCCGGGCGACTGCGCCAGCATAGTTTGCCGTACGAGCTGCTCCATGTCGCGCTGCGGTTGTTTGCTTTGCTGCGCCTCGGCTTTATTTACACATGCGACCCGGCGCTCATGTCGTCGCCATCCAATGCTATGCTGGATGTTTGCTGCACGTTGCTTTCGCTATGGCTCTGACTATGGCTATGGATTTGACTGTGGCTCTGGCTCTGGTGTGGCCAGGCTGGACAGCTGACTTTTGTTTTTCATTTTGGTTTGGTTGCGTCGCTTTCAGATACTCGCCATGAGAAGCATTGCATGAAAGATTGTTGCTAATTCGCTTTGGTTTCGTTTTATTCGGTTTGGTTTCATTTGTTTTTCCTTTTTTTGTTTTTTTTTTTTTTTTGACTACTTTTTTGGAAGTTTAATATCCATTTTCAACTAAAATGCTGACATCATTACTGACTTGTTCGCTCCTATTTTGCTCGACTATGAAGTTTTGTGCATTTCATAGCCGCGATTTTTCCCATGTATATATATGTATTATACAATTTTTCCATCCTGCTGATGATTCAGATTATATGAGAGTATGCACACAGGACGTTTAGATTTATGAACATTGAATATGTTTATTTAATGTGTTTGTATAATATGTAATATGTACATATGTATTTTGAATTTACGGTGGCAAACCACACGCGTGCAGTTATTGCAGAAATAAGGTGCATAAATATTTCAAAAAATGTAACAAACTCTGCTTGAAATTTTGGTTTATATTCAGATTTGCTGTTGAAAAAACTATTACTGTAAATGAGCGACTAGTTGATATAAAATAAGCCTTGAAGTCCTTTATGTATCTAAGAGCGAAGAAAAATGTCAATGTAAGTAATAATGCTAACTTAGATTCATCAATCCTGTGATTCATCTTCTGTAAACTACATGTTTTCTTAAATGGTTTATTCTTCTCTTCTAAAATGCGTTACAGCGTCAATAGCAAACAAGCAAAAGTAAACTTAATCAAGGCCAACGCACAGCTGAGTTTCACGCATTTTATGTGCAGCAAATGGCCACGACATTGTCTTGGCATTGGAGTAAATTCCAACACTTGCCCGAGACAACCGAGACAACTGAGTTAACCGAAACCAAGCGACGGACACGTCGCAGCCACGCGCCAAAAACAGGTTGCGTATACGCAATTTTTACACACTTGCCATTAACGTTTCTCGTTTAAGCGCCGCTTAGCCGCGCCCCGCCCCGCCATTTGCCATCGTAGTGATCAAATGATCGAACGATCGAGCAAATGAACGCATGTACATACTTCGACGAGTATTTGGCATGATTAGCGACAAGGAAAATGAGTAATTGAGTGGCGCGCGTGTGGCAGAATCGATTTGTAAAACTTGTCACCGCTTTGCTATGCTGCATGGCGAGTTTTGCACTTTAGGTGCGCGACACCACTGCCGTCGATCATGCAAAGACTGGGCGCCTTAACTTGGCTCTGACTTATAGGCAAGAGCCGTGACAAATGCGACAGCGACTTAGCGCAATTGGCAACAATGTTTTCAGTGAGCTGCCATTAGGGAAATGCATGCATGCATTTGCATAAGCTTCAATGATCAATATGGCAACAGAGCCAGTCAAACAGAGTCCGAGCTCCTTTATGGCCGATTGGCGCTGCTATGCGTTGCATAACGCTGATAAAGTCACATTGAAAAATTCCATTAAGGACGAGGGAAAAATCACTTGACACAGCAGAGGCAGGCAAGCGCATCTTCTTTTGCATAGTTGTGTCCACCGAAGTTGTGTCCATAGCGTGGCTGCCATGTCTGCAGCCGACTTCCACTGACCCACTTGGCATGCGAATCGCCCACGCAAGCTGAAATCCGTTAAGCAATCGGAAGAAAAGCGCGCCAAGTTGAAAATTTTAATGCCCAACTAATGCAGCGTATAAGTCGCATGTAATGCGCCCGACAAACCGACAAACCGTGCAGCCAGGCAAGCTGCCCCCACTGGGCAGCCACCCACCAGAGGCAACCGCTTTGCCACAGCGCGAATGGCTTGCAATGATTTGCACTTAAAATGCGACGCTTAATTAGTTTTTAATTTTTATTTCTGTACTTCGTTTTTCAGTTTTTTCCTCTTTTCGTTTTTCTTGTTTTGCTGTTTTCAAGTTTTGTAAAGTTTCGGTACGCTACTTGGCCGAGAGCCACTAGTGATTGGCATCTTTACCGAAACCACTTACAACTTTTTCTCAATTTTATTTCGTTGCGGTTGAAGTTGTTGTTTTTTTTTATGTTATATTTTGTAATTTTTTTGTATTTTTTTTTTATTTTCGTGGCCTGGTCATGGTCTCATAAAGCGAAATTCGTTATCCATAATGGAAGCTATCACAAATGCAGCTAATTAACCTTGAGTACGACGTCAAATGTCAACTGCGCATTTCCACCTGCTGGGCCGCACCCTTTCCCTTTCGACCATTTCATTGCAACAGCTACTGTCTGGCTGCCAGGGCTACACTGTACCTGCGCACGTTCCACAAAAGACATGTACACGTACACGGCTTCGTTACCTCAATCAATCAATTGAAAAGTTGATTTTTTGACAAGAATGTGACCTTTGTTATTTGTCTTCTATGTATGTCAGTTTTTATTTCCTTTTTTTCTTTTTTGTTTTGTTTCCATTGCTTTTCGTTTTATTTCTGTAAGTATTTTCCAATACCACCCGCGTTGTCCACTGTGCTCTCTGTGCATGTACAGCTGTCACTAAACGTTCAAATCGTCAAAGTAAAAAAAAAAAAAAATAAAAAAAAAAACATTTCAAAGTCACTTCTCAGCTAAATAACAAAAACAAAAACAAAATTACATAATTTCCGTCCTAAACTTTATTTTTATTTTCTTATGTTTTCTTCCTCTTTAATCCCTATTATTTTCATGTACTCGTTGCTCTTTGCTTTATTTTAAGTTGATAAAGAAACTATTTTCATAATTCTTAACTTGTTAAAGTTTCACTTCTGTAGGAGTGTAGGAGCGTATAGCTCTTCATAGTGGACATGGCCAAGGTAAATGCGCAACCGAGTGCTCTGTGCGGGTTATTTTTATTTTCTATGATTTTATTAGCCAGACACATAAAAATGCACGCGCGATTCAAAGCAAGCGTGTCTGTGCAAGAATCTGGCCAGCGTCGCTAATTGGATCCGTTATTGGTCACAAAGTTTATGACTGCTACACAGTTTCCTACAGACTCGACAACTATCTGCTGCAGGGGTTTGCTATTTTAGTTGTGGTTTATGTGGTTGTTATTGTTGTTATTGTTGTTGTTGTTGTTGTTGTTTTTGCTGTAACTGCTGCTGCTGCTGTTACTGTTGATAAGTGCAAGCGCAGAAAATGTCACATAAAATTGTCGCTTTTTATATCTTTCACTAGAAATTAACACTTGGCAAATTGCTTTTAATTACCGCAGCAAAGTTTCAAGTCGCTTTTCACTATTTGCTGCACAGGTTAATGGCAGACTTTGAAACTTTGAAACAATGAACGAGTTGTTTATACAAGTAAACAACTAAAACTCAATAAAAAAGTTTAAGAATCTAATAAATACCAAACGGAAAATTTTCGGACGTCGTGTCTTTCGAGATTTTATACTAAGTGAATAATCAAATATTAGTTAATATATAAAGTATCCGCGGTATTTCGCTACGTATCTGTAAAAAAAATGATGGAAATTGAACATCAATTTTAAACAAGTGCATATTGGATTCTATTGTCTGTGACATTTTGGCCTTTTCAGGTAACTTCATAGTTCTATTGATTAAGTAGTGAGGTCGGCTTTTTCAGTGTCTGGCCGATCAGAGCGAGGTTCATCTTTGTCATCAAAATTTCTGCAACAGACTAGAGCAAACCAATCCTAGGTTATGTATTCACTCATACCATGTTTTTTCAGCGGTCTTAGTAAAAAAAATTCACAAAATGAAAAGAAGTGAAAAAAGTCGGATTGGAATAAGACAAACCTTAATTAACAATATTAAATTTTTATCTTTCAGCAAGCCTCGTTGCTATTATCTTTATCTTTATCTTGTCAAAAAAAAATTGCCTGAAACTTCATCTTTCAAACAGGTGTTCGTTTAATCGATAGGTATTACCAAAAATCTACTTTTTATACCAGCCAATATTTGAAACTTTTAGAATTTATCGCATAGAGCTTTTCATAATAACTTAAAGAGAAATCCTCGAAGTAAAGTGACTAGCAAATCAGCAGTGCCCAGTCCAGTTTGGATTAAATCTACAGAGTACAGCTCTGTCGACTTCACATGCGTAGCCAACTTTCAATAATCAAACTGCAGAAGCCAAGTGCAACTTGCTTTAAGTGTTTAGTTAAATATTTTTTCAAGCTATAAGTATAATGAATACAAATCGATATTGTTTACAAATTGTTTTATAAATATTTAACAAAAATGTTTATTTTTTCGCGTAAAATTTCAAAATAACTGCCAGCTCTGCTCCAATCAAAATTGGTTATGCAAGCGGCACGAGCAAACGCGTTACAAAATTCTTTATCAAAGACCGTGAGTATCCATCGATGGAATGGTGGAACGTTTGCGCGAAATAAACGCGCCTTGTCGGATTTGGTATGAGACTCAGGTAGCACAGCATGACAGAAAACGAAATTGCTACAAAAACAAAAAAAAAAATATAAATCTAATCTAAAACAATCCAACAACAGCAACAAAAAAAAAAACAAAAAAGAAAAAAATCATAAACCAGAACCACATGAAAATCTAAGCAGCAACACCTTTGCCACAATCGCATGCAGCTGACCAAAGCAATAAAATCACTTGGTTCAACTAGCCTCTGTTTGGCTTGGCTTGGGTTGGCTCAACTTAGCTTATCCATCGTTTTAGACGCTGCTTGAGTTTGATTTCGTTTAAAGCGGCACTCGCTGCAAAGTGCAAAGTCACGGATGAATGAACTGCATGCATTGCATGCGAGCATTGCAGCGGGGCACAAGTTCTTGCAGCAATTTTAACGCCAGCCACAGTTTCAGCCACCACCGCCAAAGTCGCTGCTGCAGCAGTCGCAGTCGTCGTCCCTGGCGTAGTTGATGTTAACGTCCACTAGAGCGTCAGCAGACAATTGTGGAACTTTGCTTCGACGAGTTTTTCAATTAATTTTTTAAAATATTTCAAGATATATTATGAACTATCGTTCGAGTACGTATGCATATACATAAACAATTGTAAATAAAAACTTGTGCATTTAATACGCACCACTGACGCTTCGAAGGTGTTCAAATAAATAAAATTAAATTTAATAAAATATGCAACTGCTTAAGCAACTAATCTTATTTGGTTCAGTTTTTCCTTTTCTTATTTTTTTTTTTTCTATTTGTTTTACCTGCCACACTTCGCTTAAGAAACAAGCAAAAGTTAGTATGCAAAAAAGTTGAGAGCAGCATTTGTTGCTAAACATTGAGGTAGCGACTGTAAGTTGTTAATTTTAAAGTTAAGCATTTGGGCCAAATTGTTATTTGCATTTATTGTAACAGTTATTTCATGCTTTTGCTATAATCGAAGCTATATATATATACACACATATATATGTGTATCGGTTGTGGTTGTTGTTATTGTTGTTTTTGTTGTTGATAATATGCTAGTTTTTGTATACTGCATCACCACGATAGCAGTTTGTATACATTTTTAAACTAATTCGCAACTGCAACGCAAATGTTTCTGGCTTTATGCTGCTCTGCGCAGCTCTGCTCTGTTGTCATGTTTCTATGCATCTGGCTGCAATGTTTAGCAACATTTGGAATTTTTTTTTTTTTTTTTTATACTTTTTTTTATTAACAATCTGTCCTTAGGACAATAAGTTAATTGTATAACAAAGATGAGAAGGAATAGGTAGGTCTCCAATGAGACCATCTATTATACAGCTAAAATTATTTCTATAATACATATATATAATATATCAGAAATGTTCATTAAATCTATAAGGAAAATCTAAGTTATGACAATTATTATTATCTTACATATATACATTTTATTTACATATTTACACTAAATCTACAAGGTAAGTCTAATATATGATACCTATTCAGCCGTCTGACAGAGTTTGGAATTTGAATGGTTGAAAATGTATGCAATCAAAATTCTTGCGGCACCCAACAACACAACTGCTAAACTTTATCGCCAATACAGCAACAACAACAACAGCAGTAACAACATCGACAACAACAACAACTACAAAAACAACGACATGCTCAATTGGCATTAGTTGTGGGTGCAATTGTAATTATCCTAATTTATGCTTTGCGTCAAAATTAATGCAGGTGTGTGCAAGTGTGTGCGAGTGCCTCGCATGCCTGCAGTTATGGACACACACACATATTCACATTGTTTGCCTCCTTTTCGGATTGGTTGATTGGTTTGGTTTGTTTAACAATGTATTACATTTACATTTTTGTATTGTATCTGTGCAGTTATGTTACCTGTATATATTTGTAGTTACCTTGCATGCAATTCTAATAAGAGTGCAGATTTAATGGTAATTATCTGAAAACCTGACACTGATCGATAATATCGAATTTATGGCCATAGCCAGTTTTATGCTTGCTCTTGTGCTTTAATGCATTATCTTTAAGTTTGTTTAGCCATTCCTATTTGGCTGTGTATGTGTAACATATGCTCTGCTGCAAAATATATGATGTTTGTAATTAGTTAGCAATGTCTTCGCATTAGTTGAGCACGTTTAATTTTGTGTTGTGGGACACAGCCTACCGAAATCTGCCGGAAAATGCACATGCGTCGTTAATCACAAAACTTTTGCATGATTTATGTGAAATTAATATTTCTAAACAGGCGAAAAGCCTATGTTAGCATTTACACTTTCTCTTTTGATTTAGGTAATTATTATTTTTTTCTGTTTTTTTATTTTTTTCTTCTTATATTAATACTCTTATATAATTTTACATATATATCTGCATACCACAATTAGTCAAGATCATTAGATTAATAATAAGAGACTTGTTCTTACCGAAGTTGAGCCTAAAAATCAAATTTAGCCATTTATAGTAAAAATGTTTTAAATCTTATTTTTTTTTTCTATCTACAAAAGGAAGCCAAACAGGTTTCTTCAAAATAGCAAGGCAACAAGCAACTTACATTCATGCACGAGTATTTTTCTCATATCAATTAATTGCCTTTGACTTATCCTACACAGATTATTTTGGTTGATACCGTGTAGTTGTCTTATTAATGAGATTTTTATCACTCAAGTGTGATCCATAAGAACTTGGCATTCGTATATTGCAAATAGTTTTGCGATATCATTTATTTAAATTAATAGCCTATAGCAATTAAGCGGCGTTAAACCATTGCAAATGTGTTAACTCGAGAAAAAGCAAAAGTGGTCAATTAGGAAAGACTAATGTAAACTCACATGGTAAAACAATTAAACAGAGCACAAACAAATAAAAACCAATCAATCAAGAGTTTTTATTCCGGTATGTTCGTATGTTTTCCCACCCAAATTGAACGATTTTGTGCGCCGTATTCGAATGCCTTAACAACTGAAATGATAAACTAACAGAGCGGACAGATAAATCATTACCATATCATAACAAAATGAATACGTTTACTTTGGCTATGTAATAAAAGCCGGAAAATCGTTTACTTCAATTAGCGTTGAGCAAGTGTAGCCTTCACAAGTAATAATTGACGACACAGGGGTTCTTACAGATAAATAGCCATTTAACCCTTAAAAAAATTAAGTGATACATTTGAAAACTTTTAAAGAAATCCATAAGCATATTAAATCGCAAAGAAACACATAATTAAAATTTTCTTGTAGATAGCTCATATTTTTTATTCATATTCATACGGTTTCAGTAATATTGTAAGTTTCTTAATGGTTTTTTTTTTTTCAGACTTTTTATTATTTAAATAATAATAATACTATTTAAGTTATAGTGTTCAAAAACCACAAGTCCAACTGAATATAAGTCTCTCTACAAACTACAAAAATTTGCTATATCGTCGCAGCTGCCAAAACGTCTATCACTCGATTGTCGAACGCTACACTAAAGTATTCATTTCTCAGTTTTATAATTATGAAGTTCTCTTATTTTGTTCTAAAACTATTGATATATAGCACTGAAATGTTTTCACTATACCAATCCTTTTTGTCTTTAACACTTGGCACTTAATGACATAAGATTAATTTTTTCATTTTATTTAGCGAATGTATTGCGCATACGCCATGTGTACCAAAGCCATTTCAAGTTGGCAATAACTTGTTGGCAAATAGTATAATAACCATGCTTATTATATTAAAGCTTTTACTTTGTATGCAGCTAAAAAAATAAATTATGGTAAAAACTTGTTTCGCCATTAAATATGCGCATTTACACATAAAAAACACTCATATTTCAAAATAATTACTCAATTATTTTGCATAGAAATGCGCAAAGCGAGTTATTAGTTCCTGCACAATACATTTTTGACGTATTTTTGCATCTGATTGATTTTCAGTTTAGAAATCGTAAACACTTATGACAAACTCGCCTCGGTTACGTTTTATTTTACAATATAAAGTTGTAAATAAATTTAAGCAAATATTAACATATTTATTATAACTTGTAATTACATATTTAAAAATCTAATAAAAAGTGTCAATCAATGCCAAACACCTTTTATTCGTTTTATCACACTTATAAGACAACAATTCGCCCAAGATTGTCAAATGATCTTTACAAACAAGCGAATTTTTTTTGAATCTCAAATATTTGATTCTATTTAAATAAACTGTGTCATGCAAAGGCTACTGAGCTTTAAAAAGGTTAGCTAAATGTCAGTTACCTCTGGATATGATTTTCGATAATGACATATGTAAATTTATTAAATAAAAATTATAATATCAACAATATCAAACACTTACAATAACAACAAATACATAAAATGTGCACATTTCCAGTTAAAAAGCAATAATCTTGCGTAAGGTTAGTGTACTAAAAGTGTGAAGTGTGAAGTTGATTTTTTATTATTCATTAGAATGAATAACTTTTAACTGTTGTGTATTAATTAGTGGCCACAAGCATTCACCAACAACAACGAACAACGAACGGCAACAACAACATTAGCGAGCCAAAGCATTAACTCAAATAACAAAAGCGAAAGCAGCTGCGACAGCATCTTCAGGCGACAACACGACGTCAGCAGCGGCGACGGCGGCGGCAACGAGTGACGAAGCGAAACTGTCACGATCAAGCAACGACCTGCAACGGCAGCGCCAACAACAACTGCCAATTACAACTGCACTAGCAAAACTCCAGCAGACGAGAACAGTCGAAGTACTGTCGCTTCAGCTGCCACAACAAAAACAAAAGTTCTTCAAGCTTCGATTTCCCGACTTCCAATTCAATTTCAAATCGTTTCAAACTTTCAAAGCACAAACAGCGTTTTCCTGAAAGCCGCTGCTCAATTTGTGGTTCGCGTATTCTGGACCAAGAACCTTTGATTAATACTCAGGCGAGTCGAGTATAAGCAAAGCAGGTTGTACAGACACGTAAGTTTGCAATGTTGTTTTTCCTATATTGTTTTTGGTCGATTAAAGATCTTTACGTTATTTCACAACATAAGCCAGTGCATCCGCCTGCGTGTCGAATCACTTTGGTTAACCGGTTTCTGCCGTTCATAAAACAGATAAACCCATTGCATATGACTCAGTCTAGAATTACAATATTAGAAAAATTGTGACTTGATTTATGACCAATTTTATTTAAAGGCACTTTACATATTTTTTGCACAAACGTTAAAACCGACTTCAATATATAAATATAAAACCAGACTTTTGCTGGTTTGGCAGTTCGGGTACATACATATCTTTATTTTATATTAACGGACCCGGCAGATGTTATCCTATCGTTTGCGAATATACTAAATTTCATCAATATATATCAAATAGTTTTAGAAATATGATGAATTTTGATTTTGTCTTAAGTATGGGAGCGTGACCCTCTTCACTTTTGATATGCATCTTATTTCTCCCGGTTACCTTTGCATATATACCAAATTGCATCCACCGACCTTAAATACTTCAAGATATGTATATGTACAACGAATCCAGTTTTTCGCTTATATGGAAATGCGTTACCCCGGCAACTTTTTTCATCGAAAATTTCATACAAAATTATTCCTAACAATTACAAACACAACAAAAAACCATAAAGCAGGGCTATAATATACACTCGACTATAGAATACACTGTACCTGGTAACCATGCCTTGAAAAAAGGGGTTTTGGTATGTGGTCTTTCGATCAACGTTATAGATTGAATATCGAAAAAAATAAATAAACACGTTTACCTATGTATAGGAGAATCTTCGTGTCCAATTTATTTCTCTCTAGCCGTCGACCCTCCTTTCGATGCTGATCAAGAATATATACACCTTGTGGGGTCTGTCACGCCTCTTTCTGCTTGTCACATATTGTATTTGTACAACTTTAATATACTTTTTACTATTTCTTGATACACGGTTTAGAAAGTCAGCCAAATTTACGATCGGTCATGCCGAAATATATAAATTTATAGGTTTTCAAACATACTCCGGGGCTTCTGTATTCCTTTACTAGAGTAATTTTCTTAATAATGACATAGGAAGAAATTATTCAATACACCAAACAAAAAACGCAATTGTTCAGTTTTGAAACAACTTTCATATGAAATAAGGGATGCTATGTGCTACTTCATTTCAGAATCAACGCTTAATTAAACAATTTCAAAACGATTTTTTTAATTGCAAACATTTAAACAAAACATTTAAATAAATAAGCGTCATCACTGTACTCTTTTCACAATGGCAATAATTAGTAGGTTGCGTCCGTCCGCACGTCTGCTCATTCATGCGTGCATTCGTTCAATTTGGATTTGAATTGCTCATTGATCGGCCGATTTTCTGGGCTTGACGGCACACTTTCATTAATTGATTTACGAGTTTTCTGAGTCTCAGTAAGTCTCAGATGTTTAATAACCGTTTGCTCAGCGTAAGCGTGCTTTAACGCTTAAATTGAAACGTGATACGTCTATTAACAATACTGGGTCATTTATATATGAATTTATGTACGTATTGTGGTAGACACAAGCTGAATTGCCAGTTAAATTATTGTAGATAGCAGATATGCTTTTTAGATCGAATTACAGACCAAATTAGATAAATTAAATTCATAATATAATGGCTTAAAATGCATGGAAGCGTGCAACGACGAGCGGGGAACAACAATTGACGAGCTTCCATCCTTTGTGAACTTACATAAACTAAATCAACGTCATGATAAATAAATTTCCATATTTGCCAATCTCGGTCATAGTCACTAATTAAAAGGTTTAAGGCTAAAATTTGCATGCGAGGCAATTCAAAGTGACAGTAACAGCAGCAATAGCAACAATAACAACAAAAACAACAACAATGGCAAGTGCAATGTATAAACAAAGCAATTGTATAGGCTTTGCCTCAATTCTAACGCCTACAGACCCACATGGAATCACACATTACACACACACACACCATACACACGCACTCACACAAACACGAGCCCACCTACGTTCATTCTATAAGTCCAAGCCCACAGCATAATTTTTCGCATAAGCCATACGCCGAGCTTCTCGAGTGCATTGCATGCCAGCAATTACCCGCATAATCTCATATTGTATGTAACGCAAGCCCAACCGCCGCAGCTGCAGCCAAACCCCACTTGCGCCATCCCAGCCCATCAACTGGCTTATCACACACTCGCTGTCGCCCAAACCAAACCGATCAAACCCAGCCGAGTTGAGCTAAGCTGAAACAAGTTAAGTCGCCCGGGCGGAATCTCGTGTGGACAATATGACAACGGCAATTAGTCGTGCTCACAGCCCAACAACGGCACCGCAGTCAACGTCAACGTCAACGCTAACTTCGGCGCGTCGACGTCGACGCCACCGTTGTAAAAATAGGCAAATTAGTTTACTTGAAAACAGGCGCTTAAAGGTACTGATGCATTTATTTTTCAACAACCCCTTAGCCGTCTGTCCCACATCACATTACCCACACAACTACTATTAACCAAGCAGCATTCAGTACACATATGAGTACATGCGTGCATATGCACATGTATTGCATACCTATGTGCTTGCATCGGCAGAATGCTGCTGAGCGCATCATGAAACGCAACATTAGAAGGCACATACATGTGCACATACTACACATAGATGCCTATGAGTACCTCCCGTACCTCGGCGCAGGCAAGCATACACGACGTCAGCTTGAATTGGGTAACCACACACTTATTGTGTACATTTTGTTTCGGTTGTTTATTTTTTAAAATTAAATTGAATTGATTTAATTTAAAGACAATTTAGTGCCGAGCCAATGGCGGAGGTCAATGGTGTGTGCCCGCCTAACATACGAGTAATTGGCACAGGTTGCGCTCTGGTAATGACATTTATCTCAGTTTTCTCGCCGCCCATACTATCTCGCACCGCATTGCCCTAGTTTGTGAAAAGCGCTAGCTTACATATTTATTACAATACGTAGAATTTACATAGGTAAGGGCTTCGAAACCGGAAACAATTTACTAAACCAACCACAATTGTTGTGGCTTTTGTTGTTCTCTAATTTATATAGTTAATGATTCGGATATTATTAAAATACCAACAATTTTAATTTGTAGAAATTCTAGTATAAAAATAAAATTATTAAGTCATCTTAGTTGTTTTCAATAATATTTAATAATATTTACTCATAACATTTAACCACATCAATTGAAGTTGGGATTTCTTTTGAAAATAAATAAACACAGATGCAAACAACTAAAGCTGAGTAAATCATTAATAATTTCTTCATCATTATAGAAACGATTAAAGATTGAAAGCTTATAGAAGGCGAAAGGGAATTCACACGAATTCTCTTTAGTGTAAGTTTCTATAAGCTTTTCAATCTAATCTGCTTTATAAGTTCTAAGTTTAAATTTAAGGCGGATAGTACGTTTTGCTTTGCAAGGCAGCAAATATAACATGAAAGTATTTTGAGTAATTCTTAATCGTAAACGATTTGACCCTATCATTAAAACATTGACCTTATCCAAGATGTGTCATGGTTTTCAAGTTAAATCATTTTTTACTATGATCATGAAGTGCTTTTGATAATCTAGGAAGGTCAAGCACTTTCAAGAAAAGTAAATAACAGATGGTTTTTCTACATAATCTTATGTTGCATGGGCTGAAAATGTGTGCGTATGTTTAGTGTCTATTAAATGGCGCACTCGAGCATTGATGGAGCACACGCTCAAAGAATAAAACCGTCTCCAAAGCACAAAGCGCAATTTAACTGATTGAAGCGCGAACCCACCAATAAAGATTCATATTCGTCGTTTCAAAAATAGATTCATTCCCGCCGCCATCGAAACGTTTCCACAAATATTCATAATGCGCAGCAAGTTCTTCACTATACGACGGGAACAGACATGACATATGCGCCTCGTCATTGCGCATCGTCAGTTTAGTGCCCAGCGTACAAGCGACACTCCGTCAGTTCCAATGGCGATAAGTCATACGATCGGTCAGTCAGTCAGTCGGTCAGCCGACCGCTCTGTCGTCCGGTTTAGATGTTCGACTAATTGCCGCGCACTGAGATTGCAGCAGCGGCGGCAGCTGTCAGCGCCGTCCGTTTGGGCAGCAGTAGCATCACTGTGAAATTCAGAAGATACTCGTACTCATAATCGCACTCGTACACAGATTGGCTGGCTTAGACGTGTTTCGCGCTTTCAGTACGATATGCGCGCGCGACCGATGCGCCCGTTTCGATCGTCCGTTCTTTGGTACGTTCGTTCGACACGGCAATCAGTATCAGACCTCAGCGCTCAGATCAGCTCAACTGATCCGAAGCGAAAAAATTGTTACTCATTTCATAGTTAAATGCGCTTCGTACGGTGGTTTACAAATTGCGTTCAATTAGTAAATAAAATGCTGAGAATAACAAGAAATTAAGCCAAAAAAAAAACCGAAAAAAATTAAAAAAAAAAAAACAACAAAAAGTATACAAATAATAAACGCGGTGTAGATAATAGACGTGACGTCGTGCAACGCAGTTATGAGTCGCAATACGCATCTGAATTCCGTTAAAATCCTCAAAAGCAATGCGTATCCGCTTCCTCAAGTACACAACCCCGTAGGCCAAGTACATGGCGCCACGGGCACATCCAGTGGCCGGCGACGCCATAAGCTTGGCCTTGGTGTGAACGCGCACACTGGTCGCTTACAATGGTGTCCGGGTTTTACATGTTGTAAATTTTTGATACTACTTCCAGTTGTTATGCTGCCCGTCACGTTGGTGCTCATATTGCTGATGCGCATGGATGGCATGTTGACGGCATTACATCTCCAGCAGCAGCAACAACAAGATAATCAGCAGCAACTCTTTAGACAGGAGCTTCCAACCCTCTTTGACGACGACTATGGCAGTGAAGGCTCTCAAAATTTTAATGTGCTGCGCGATGAGCAATTTGTGTTGCCGCAACTCCCGAAGCAGCAAAATCTTATTGACATCAGCGATATGGAGCGTGGCAAGCGTTGCATGCCATATCGGTATGGCACAAGTGAAACCCTCGATCTTGAAGATCGGGAACTAATGAAGGATGCGCGCACTTCGTTTCTGCCGCCACATATGAATCCAATACCAAGTGAATGCTTAGACGTGCCTCATTATCGCAATACCCAGTATCAGAGCCGAAATGAGCAATCGGATTTCAACTGGGATGTGAATAATGTTTTGACAGAAGCAGCAAGACGCGAACGTACACGACGTACATCGGATATGGAAAATGAAGGCGACACCTTGCCAGTGGTGTCAGCGGATGACAGTAGAAGTCTCGAAGCAGACGCCGATTCGGAAGTAGGTACCGATGGTCGGAACGTGTTCGATTTACACAACGATGACATCGACGCTCATATCATTGAATCTACCGCCACACTTCAGTCGTTCTGGAACGAAGAGGGTACCCGGCAGAGTATACGCAGTGCACAAGCTAAGACCATGTTGAGGTATATGGACCTGAGGACAGATCCTTGTGTAGACTTTTACAAGTATGCGTGTGGCAATTGGGAGAAGAAACATCCGATACCGAGAGACAAAGCAGGCTTTGACACCTTTGAGATGCTGCGCGAGAGCCTTGATTTGGTGTTGAAACAGTTACTGGAGAGTCATCAAACCAATTCAACATCAACTTCGCAGGAAAGAACGCCATTTCACCAAAATCCCATTAAGGACAACCACTACGAGACCAACCCGAAGTCAGAAGTAGACATTGCAGAGGCTGGTGTCACGAACTTAGCTGCTTTGACCAGGGATAGAAACGTTAACAGCGATCATCTGAAAGTGCTGGATCAGGAGCTGAAAATAAGAGCCGAAATGCTGCGCAAGGAAATCGTACGCAAGCGAAGGATGCTGAGCCGTATTTTGACGCGTTATAAACGCAGAACCACAAATACTAAACGCAAACGCCTGATCGAGCCACCGCGTGAGACACAGCCCAAACAAGAGCCTGCCAACCCTACACTCAAACTCAACGAGACGGCCGGTAATGTTCAAATAGCCGAACCAATTCCATATGCTGAATACTTGAAACCGCATTATGATGCACAGGTAAAGGCGAAAAACCTGTACAAATCCTGCGTTAACTCACAGCTGCTTAATCGTCGTGGCCTGGAGCCACTGCATCAGCTAATTCGAGATCTGGGTGGTTGGCCTGTGTTGAATTCCGATTGGAACGAACAGACTTTTGATTGGCAGCATTTGGCGGCAACACTGAGACGCTACAACAACGATATACTCATCGTACAGTGGGTAGGTCCCGACATTAAAAACTCCGAGGAGAATATTGTGCAATTCGATCAGACCAGCTTAGGTCTGCCTACGCGGGAGTACTTTCTGCAGGATTCCAACTCCAAGTACTTGCTCGCCTATCAGCGTTTCATGTCTGAGATCATGCACAAGATGGGCGCACGTAAAACGGACGCGATGCGTACGGCTGCCGAACTAATCGCCTTTGAAACACAATTGGCCTCGATAACGGCGCCAGCGGAACAACGCTTGAATGTCACAAAGCTCTATAAGCGCATGAATCTCAAACAATTGCACATGATTGTGCCGCAGATCAATTGGATGCGCTATTTGAGCACACTACAAGGACGCCAAGTCAAGGATACAGAGGAGCTGGTCATCTATGCGACCGAGTATATGAAGCAGTTGGTGACGCTAATCGCTGAGACCGAACCACGCACAGTCGCCAACTACATGATGTGGCGATTCATACGACACAGAATTAACAATGTCGATGATCGTTTCGATGACATTAAGCAGAACTTTTACCATGCACTGTTCGGTCGTGAAGAAAGCCCCCAACGCTGGAAAGTGTGCATAGCACAGGTAAGCTAATCACATATAATCCAACCGCAAATCCCATTTAAATACCGTACCGTTAAATATCGTACATCCCTCCTCCGCACAGGTCAATACCAATATGGGCATGGCAGTCGGCTCTATGTTCGTTAGTCGCTACTTCGATGACAACAGTAAGCGTGACACGCTGCGCATGACGCACGAACTGCAGCAGGCATTCCGCGATATACTGAAGACCACTGATTGGTTGGATCACAATACAAAGACGCTTGCTGAGCAAAAGGTCAACGCCATGTCACTGAAGATTGGCTACCCAGACTTTATACTCAACACCGCCGAGCTAAATGAGAAATACGCCGGCATTGACGTTCACCCGGATCAATACTTCGAGAACACGCTTAATGTCCTCCTGCACACGTCCAAAACTGAGCAAAGCAAACTACAAGAGCGTGTCAACAAAACTAACTGGCAGACGGCTCCGGCAATAGTCAATGCCTACTACAGTCGCAATAAGAATCAGATTATGTTCCCGGCCGGTATATTGCAGCCGCCTTTTTACCACCGCTACTTCCCTAAAGCGCTGAACTTTGGGGGCATTGGCGTCGTCATTGGACATGAGTTGACACATGGCTTCGATGACAAGGGCCGCCTGTTCGACAGCAATGGCAACATTCACAAATGGTGGTCCGATTCAGCCATAAGAGGCTTCGATGAGCGCGCACGCTGCATTATTTCACAATACAGCAACTACACTGTGGATGAGGTCGGCATCGCATTAAACGGTGAAAGCACACAGGGTAAGACAATATAATGTATCTATAGAGTTTTCTACATAACTTGGCATAGAGAACACTAATGATAGGCTGCATCATAACATAAATAAAAATAAAAGGATTTTAAAGTGTGCATAATACTTGATGTGACCAAGGACAACCTGAAAGCGGACAACTCGAATATTATAAAGATTACAATATGGTTAATGCCTAATAAGATTTTAATCACAATTACAGGTGAAAATATTGCTGATAATGGAGGCCTACGCCAAGCATTCCATGCCTACAAACGTTGGCTAAACGACAATCCAGTGGAGGCTGCAGAGGAATACTTACCCGGCATAAATATGACCGGCCCGCAATTGTTCTTTCTCAACTTCGGTCAAGTCTGGTGCGGCGCAATGCGACCAGAGGCAATACGCAACAAGCTTAACACAGCCATACATAGCCCGGGACGTTTTAGAGTTATCGGTACTTTGTCGAACTCGTATGACTTTGCGCACGAATTTCATTGTCCCTCAGGCACACCGATGAATCCGTTCCACAAGTGTAGTGTCTGGTAATTGCCACTTCGCTAATGATGTATGCAAATTGTAAGTTTTAATTGAACGAATATCTTGAAAAATTTTCAGATCCCTCAAGACCCTCACACACACACACACACACACAGTTTACAAAACGCAGAAATAGTTTTTAAGATTGTCCTAAATAATTTATCATTTAACATATATTGAATATTTTAATCAGAGAATAGTCATATTCGATCATTACTCCCTTGTCGGTATTTATTTATACATATCTTCAATCTTTAAACTAAACACATTGGCGACTACCCAATTAGCGCCTTGCAAATGTGCTCCGTCGCCTTGCGAATTTTTCATTAATTGAAACTTGCGTTCCAGCCACTATCTAACTGCAGCATTGTCTTGCACAAGCGACACTCTATATGCTCCTAAAGTGCCTTAAAGGTCGAGAGATGTGCATTCATTGAATTGTTTTATCAACAGAATGACGCATTTCGTTAACGAACTCCAAGCGTTTTATTAATGTTGATTTATGCACTGCGGTTAGAGTAACATGAAGGCGGTCTCAATCAGAAAAAGAGTTATTTCAAAGAATGGTGAATATTACAATAATTTCTATAAATGTTGATTGAGAGATAGTCACTCGTTTAAGCGTTTTCACTTTGGCATTAACATTTGGTTACAGCTGTACTCCTGAAAATGCTGAGTTTTATACATCTTTAATTTCAATTTCATTTTTTATTTAAATTTCTATTACAGCTTCATAACAATAATATCCATGCGAAACGAACGATGTATCCTTTTAATAGTTTTTCCTCCAAATTCCCAGATCAAACGTAGCGGCAAATGTCAATCGATTCAAGATGCATTCCCACGTTTGTAACAAAAATACAAACTAGCCATAAGAATTCTCTCAACAATTGTGCCAAATACTACAAAATATACAACATATATTTTTTAGTTAGTATTCTAGTTTCTAGATAAAACATGTATTTATGTTTTACACATGATGATTACACACAAATGTATAACGATTTGTTGTCACATTTCGATTTAGGCATTATTTTATTATAACTTTATTATTTTGTGATAATTTTAAGAAAACCTTCACGTATTTCAAAATATGTTCATCATATGATTTGCCACGAACCAATAAAAAATATATCCTTAAGAAAACATATTCACTTTAGTTTTATTATTATTGCAACTGTTTCTGAGGAAAATCAAAAAATTCAGATGTTCACAGAAACGGTCTTCCAGAACTTGAAAATTCCCATGAGCTTATGAAGCTTTTTTGTTGAATAAGAAATCATTTTTCAATATCTCAGAATTCCAAAACAGTCGAAGCTGTGAACGCGACGTTGGCACAACTAAAAAAATTGGAATCGCAAAAGCGCTTTTGGAAAACACTCGAAAAAAACTTGTCTCGCATAGCGGCACGCGATTTATAAATAGAAGTCAATATCCAAAGTTATAGGCAAAGATATGTCTGCGTCTTTATTTTCACCATAACTGAAGTGACATTTTTAAGAGTTCAAAAGAATTATGCGATTCTGGCCAATTTGTTTTGTTTTATTGGCTCTTCCACGACGTAACTGTATTGCTTTCGAGTCGTATGGATCGAGCAGCACAAGTACATCAGGAATTCCTATAGGTAAAAAGCATTGCTATAAAAAACAGATACTTTTATGTTTATGTAAACATAATTCAGGACTCATCACGGACGATGTCTCAGACAAGATTCGTCAAACATTCGACTATGCGATCTCTGCGGTGAACACAGAATTGAGCATCCCACTAATCGGCTATCAGGAAAACGTGCCCAATGGCGATTCATTGCAGGCCTTCGGCAAACTCTGTAAACTTATGCAGGTACATCATTGTAAAAATCGAAGGTATTCTCTCTATAACGTGCTTTTCATGTAGAGCGGTATAGGCGCGATTTTCGGTCCTTCAGCAAAATATACGGCCGCACACCTACTGAACGTTTGTGACTCAAAGGATATACCTTTTATATATCCCCATCTCTCATTGAATCCCCATACGGACGGCTTCAACTTGCATCCCCATCCCATCGATATCGCTCGCGCGCTGTTTTCGATCATCAACGAACTAAATTGGTCGCGCTTTGTTTTTCTTTATGAGTCATGTGAGTCTTTTAAAGCTAAATTATCTTATGTGACAAATAAAAGAGCTCAAAAAATGCCACAGCTGATTACCTTAGCGTACTGGATGCACTCATGAATCTATATGGCACCGGTGGACCCGTAATCAACGTGCTACGCTACGATCTCAACTTGAACGGCAATTACAAAGCCGTGCTAAGACGTGTACGCAAATTGGTTGATAATCGTATTGTTGTGGTCGGTTCTACTCCCTCGATAGAGGAATTTCTAAAACAGGCACAACAGGTTGGCATCATAAATGAGGACTACACGTACATAATTGGTAATTTGGACTTGCATACATTCGACTTAGAGGAGTACAAGTACAGTGAGGCTAATATAACCGGTATACGAATGTTTTCGCCGGAACAGGATGTGGTGCGGGATTTAATTGTCCAATTGGGTCATTTCGAATACGAAACAGATCACATTGCCAATGGTTCATGTCCTATAACACTCGAAATGGCACTGACTTATGATGCTGTGCGTGTTTTCGCAGAGACAACAAAGCATTTACATTATGAACCACAACCGCTGAATTGCTCTGAGAAACATGAAAACGTACAGCCAGATGGTTCTACATTCAAGAACTATATGAGATCGGTAAAATAAACAACAACTAATCTAAGTAAAATTATTTTAATATTTTTACTGCAGCTTGAGCTAACTGAACAAACCATCACGGGTCGTATATTTTTCGAAGGTCACATACGAAAAGGTTACACATTCGACGTGATCGAGCTACAACCTACAGGTCTTATCAAAGTCGGCACTTGGGAGGATGGAAAGAACTTTACATTTGAAAGACCACCTCAGCCCATAACCTTAAATGAAAACGACGACAACTCTTTAGTGAATAAAACCTTTAAAGTTCTCATATCAGTGCCGGTAAATACAACCATCAAATAAGTAAATTCACACAAATTTTCTCAATGTCCACCTTCTGTAGAACAAACCATATGCCAGTCTGGTAGAAAGTCATAATAAACTAATTGGAAACAATCAGTTTGAAGGCTACGGCATTGATCTTATCAAGGAACTAGCTGAAAAACTTGGCTTCAACTTCACCTTTGAAAATGGCGGCAATGACTACGGCTCGTTTAATAAGACCACGAATATAACAACAGGCATGTTGAAAGAGATTGTTGAAGGTGTAAGTTTCACTAGCATTGGTATTATTGATCTTAAAAAAAACTTACTCAGCTTTGAGAATATTAAATACAGCGCGCTAACTTGGCAATAACGGATTTAACAATAACATCTGAACGCGAAGAAGCAATCGATTTTTCTATACCATTTATGAATCTTGGTATGTTTTTAATCTTGACGCTTTAAATGCAACCAATTCATTTTTTTCTGTAATTCATTACAGGCATTGCAATTTTATATGTCAAACCAACAAAAGCACCTCCGGAGCTATTTTCTTTCATGGATCCATTCTCTTCGGAAGTTTGGATATATTTAGGCATAGCCTATCTTGGAGTTTCATTGTGCTTCTTTGTGCTGGGCCGTCTATCACCCACAGAATGGGATAATCCCTACCCTTGCGTTGAAGAACCAGATGAGTTGGAAAATCAGTTTACAATAAACAATTCTCTGTGGTTTACAACGGGCGCTCTACTGCAACAAGGTTCGGAAATCGCCCCCAAGTAAGTCGCATTTTTTTAACTATGAAGTCGTCTAATCAACGAATTTCTTATCTCAAGAGCACTCTCCACCCGCACAATCGCTTCGATCTGGTGGTTTTTCACGCTCATTATGGTCTCCTCCTACACCGCTAATTTAGCTGCGTTCTTAACCTATGAGAATCCAACCGGTCTCATCGATAATGTCGAAGATCTTGCCGAAAATAAGGGTGACGTACAATATGGTGCCAAACGCACAGGTTCAACTCGTAATTTCTTTTTGGTTAGACGAGCAGAGCTTTTAATTAAGTACCTTAAAATAACAAACTGCCATCTTTAGACCTCTGAAGAAGATACCTATAAGAAAATGAATGAATATATGTCGAATAATCCGGATTTGCTATTCGAATCTAATCAAGAGGGCGTCAACAAGGTGCACGAGAGTCAGGGATCATATGCTTTTCTTATGGAATCTACATCAATCGAGTACAATACCATGCGTTTATGCGATCTCATGAAGATCGGCGATGCTTTAGATGAGAAGGGCTACGGCATAGCGATGGTGAAAAGTTCGTAATGATTCCGCTGAGACCGCTAATGGCAGATTAATCACTAGCTTTAATTGATCGTATTATTTAACTAGATTGGCCATACCGGGACAAGTTTAACAATGCATTGTTGGAACTTCAAGAGCAAGGTGTACTGGCTAAACTTAAAAACAAGTGGTGGAATGAAGTCGGTGCCGGTGTCTGTAATGTATGCATGTGCCTTAACAACTACTAATAATGGGTTCACTTCAAAGGGAAATCAATTGTTTACAGGCTAAACAAGATGCTGATAATTCACCACTCACGCTGGCTAACCTTGGTGGCGTTTATTTTGTGCTCGGTGTCGGCAGCGGATTCTCACTACTGTTCTCTTTATGTTCCTGGTGTCTGTATATCATTAAGAAAGCAAAGTACTATGAGGTAAATCATTCCAGTCTAAGGCTGTTTTTCATATAAATTGTCAAGATTGAAATATTATAAAATGAACATGATTTCAGGTGCCATTTTGTGCCGCACTCTGGGAGGAAACGAAAATTGTAGTCACTTTTTCAGACAATGAACGTGCACTGAAGAGTACACAATCGGTATATTCCCGCAGTCGTAATTCATCACAATCGATAGAGTCAATTGAAACCGATTCGGAGGGTAGCGTGCAGGACGATTGATTAAAAATGTTCTTTGAACTGATTTTGAATTCAATTAAAAAAAAAAAATTCTTGAAATATTTTTATATACAAAAAAATAAACAAACAATAAAAACGTAAAAGTTTGAAAAAAAAATGTTTTCAAAAGCTTAAGATTCCACATTCCAAAAGTTTTTCCAATACTTTGATGAAAGCATAAAGAAAAGTCTTTATAGCTGACAAATTTCGACAGTCTCCGTTTTTCATTCAATGCGTGCAAATCTCCGGGCAACCTAAATTTACGTACCGTCGTCAAAACTAAATACATATATGTTTGCATAAATACTTACATATATACATAAGTTTGTTCTGATGTGGAATTTTTGAAAATATTAAAATAGGAAGCACAAAATGCATCCAACTCTTACCATTTTGTGTTTTTTATTGGTTAAAACATCTACACAAGTAATTTTAGCCCAATTCACCGCCTACAATAACTACGAATCCAACTTGGAAAGTATACCGATCGGTATGTTTTACAATGTATTCCCATATTTATGTGTATGAGTACCTTTCGAAAACAGAAGATATTAGGAAATGTGTGGCGCGTGGCTATACACAAATCATTTTATTTTTAAAATTGCTTTCTATTAGCTATTGCCATAAACAAATACGTATACTTCAGCAATTCATAAAATCAAAAATCTTTTGAATGGAACACCTGCGGCAGTTGTCATTTTTTTTTTAGTTCACGGACGCTCATATTAAGGTCATTTTATTGTTTACAAACAAACCGCTTACCGGTTTTTACAAACTCTAATAAATACTGAATAACTTTACCCATAAAATTGTTAGAAACAGTAATTATTGTAATAGTCGCATAATTTCGGTTTTAATACTAGGCCTACTAACCGATCAAAATTCGGAGTCTATGAACATTGTATTCGATCATGCAATAGAAGTTGCCAACTATCAGCTCGAAATTCCATTGACATCCATTAAAGATGAAATCAATTATGGTGATGCCTACCAAGGCTATGGGCGACTGTGCAAAATGCTGGAGGTAGATATATGAAATTATTTGCTAATATCATTTCTTATACTCTCGATTGCGAATTGCATCATGATAGACTGGAATTGCTGGTGCCTTTGGACCCTCATCCAGACATACCGCTGTGCATTTGATGTCCATCTGCGACTCCTTGGATATACCACATATCTACTCGTATATGAGTGAATATCCAGAGGGCTTTAATTTACATCCACATCCGGCAGATCTGTCCGAAGCGCTATTCGACATAATTACGGCATTTGAGTGGTCCCGCTTTATATTTCTCTATGAGTCCGGTTTGTTTTTGAAACCTTCAAATGAATTTGCAATAATTATCTTCTCCATTCTCTTCCCTTTTTGTAGCTGAATATCTGAGTATTCTTAACGAATTGACGTCACTCTTCGATAATAACGCGCCCGTAATAAGCGTTCTTCGTTATGATCTACAACAGGATGGTAATTACAAACCAGTACTGCGGCGCATACGTAAATCTTTGGATAACCGCGTAGTAGTCGTTGGCTCAACCGACACAATACCAGAATTCTTAAAACAGGTTCACCTCGTTAAAAGATTCGAATGTTTTTTGTGTATATTCTTATTTCTGCATTTAGGCACAACAAGTGGGCATAATAAATGACGACTACAGTTACATTATAGGCAACTTAGACTTTCACTCCTTTGACTTGGAAGAATACAAATACAGCGAGGCAAATATTACTAGTTTACGCATGTTTTCACCAAACAAACTAGCTGTGCGCGAACTAATGGAGAAATTAGGCTACTCAAACGAACAAGATGAATACAGAAATGGTAAGAGCAAACGCTTTTCTGAACATAGTAGGACTATTCTTTGCAATTGAATTCAATTTCGTTTATAGGTTCCTGTCCAATAACTGTCGAGATGGCATTGACCTACGACGCCGTACAACTTTTCGCTGAAACTACAAAACATTTGGCATTTCATCCGGTATCACTCAATTGCTCCGAGCGTACTGAAAATGTTCGCGACGATGGTTCAACATTTAAGAATTACATGCGTTCGGTATATATTGCTGATGCATCTTTTTCAAATTCCTATTAGCTTTACGTATCATATGCTTTAGCTGCGCCTATATGAGCACACATTGACTGGGCCTATTTACTTCGAGGGGAATGTGCGTAAGGGTTATCAGTTCGATGTCATTGAATTGCAGCCATCGGGCATTGTGAAAGTGGGCTCCTGGAATGACAATACTAAATATGTGTCACAACGCTTGGCTAAGACAAATTCACAATTTGACAATATCGACAACTCACTATCAAATAAAACATTTGTCATACTGCTTTCGGTTCCAGTAAGTGCACAAAGTTTATTATTTGCATTGCATATGCAACAATTATAAAAATTGTTTATGTATGCCATCGATCTCTTTGATGTGTTCTTAGAACAAACCATATGCTAGTTTGGTTGAAAGCTTCAAGAAACTCGAGGGCAACAGCCAGTTTGAGGGTTTCAGCGTAGATCTTATAAAAGAATTGGCAGATAAACTGGGTTTCAACTATACATTTGTCAATGGCGGCTCCGATTATGGATCATACAATAGGACTACCAATGTCACAACGGGCATGTTAAAGGAGCTTGTAGAGGAAGTAAGTATAAACTACATACTTGAGACCCTTATATTTTAACTCATGCAAAGTTTATTCGTAATCAAATTTGAGTAGCGTGCCGATTTAGCTATTACTGATCTGACCATAACTGCAGAACGTCAGGAGGTTGTCGAATTCTCAATACCCTTCATGAATTTGGGTGCGATTTAATATGACTTCATCACTGTTTATCCATAACTCTCATAATTTTTTCTTTGAAGGCATTGCGATACTGTTTCTGAAGCCAAAACGAGCTCCACCTGAACTTTTCAGTTTCATGGATCCCTTTTCCGGTGAAGTTTGGGTCTATTTGGGACTTTCTTTTATTGGCGTATCGCTGAGTTTCTTCATCTTAGGACGCCTATCACCTACGGAATGGGATAATCCATTTCCATGTATTGAAGAACCATCGGAATTAACAAATCAATTCACGCTTGGCAATTCGGTATGGTTCACGGCGGGTGCCTTGTTGCAACAAGGTTCAGAAATCGGGCCTAGGTAAGATTACTTTTCAGATACTTTAATTACAGTATTAACCTATCATTCCTCTCTAGAGCTTTATCTACGCGCACCGTAGGCACTATTTGGTGGTTTTTCACATTGATTATGGTCTCCTCTTATACGGCTAACTTAGCTGCTTTCTTAACCATTGAAAATCCAACAAGTCCAATAGACAACGTAGACGATCTGGCTGAAAATAAGGGTGGCGTTGTTTATGGTGCGAAACGAACGGGTTCAACACGTAATTTTTTTTTGGTAAGCTTTGTATGCCGCAAAGTTTATAGAAATACAGCTTATACAATTTTAACAAAACTATACGTAGACATCCGAAGATGAACGCTATAAAAGAATGAACAAATTTATGATTGAAAATGAGCATTTACTTACTGGATCAAATTTGGAAGGTGTTGAACGTGTTAAGTCAAGTAACAACTATGCTTTTCTCATGGAATCCACATCTATAGAATATAACACGATGCGTGAATGTGATTTGAAAAAGATCGGCGAAGCCTTAGATGAGAAGGGTTATGGCATAGCTATGAGAAAAAGTACGATAAGCTTTTCTAGCTAAATGGTATATTAAGTAACGGACGCTCTTTGTCATATATAGATTGGCCACATCGTGGCAAACTGAATAATGCAATGCTGGAGCTACAGGAACAAGCCGTATTGGAGAAAATGAAGAACAAATGGTGGAATGAAGTCGGTTCCGGTATCTGTCCTGTAAGAATACATTTCGAATCGAAAACACTTGTAACAATTAATTACCTTGTTTACATTCACAGACTAAAGAAGATGAACCAGATGCAAAGCCACTAGCCATGGACAATTTGATGGGCGTTTACGTTGTGCTAGTGGTCGGCAGCTGTTCAGCATTGCTGTATGGTATAGTGAATTGGATTTTGTTCGTTATAAGGAAGGCGAAACATTATCACGTAAGTATTTGTGATTTTTAATACTTTTATGCTAAAGGCAACTAAACAATCTAACAACGCATTCTACGTCGTAGGTACCGCTCAAGGAGGCCTTTAAAGAGGAATTCAGGTTTATAATCGATTTTAGCACATACACGCGCGTACTGAAAAGTTCAGCTTCGATTTATTCACGCAGCCGTCAATCCTCAATGGCCTCCGTGGAGCCAATCTCAAAAGCAAAGAACTATGCAGATTAATTTATTCATTTATTCTAATTAATTAATTAAAAATTTAAATAACTTGCAAAGTGGAATGTAATCAATTCGCCAATAGCAGTCAATAACATTTGAAGCAGTATGCCATTTTGGCAAGGCCGGATATCAACTCCTCAAGATGTTGTTGATTTGATTCATATAAAACTAACCAAGAAGGTTAAATAAACAAGTACAAAGAATAAATCAACATTACATATTGGCATAAAGCTAATCGAAAACAAAGTGGCTAACTACGGTTTAAAATGCACTTAAAACGTGTAACACGGTTTATATCCTGGTTCAAGTCCAATTCTTTGCGCGCCACAGCAGACAATGTATATGATTATCCATCTCGGTAGGTATGAGCTTACTCGCCGACTTTCCTGCACTATCGAAATGCGTAGGCGTGCCGACATGATGTCGCGGCGTTGTTACGGATTCAGATCCATCCATATAGCGCGATATTAGCGAACGGTACCGACGACCGATAGTCGCAATAAGCGGCACATTAGCATGAGTGACGGCAATAATAGTTTTGATCTGGTATCAAGCACATAAAAACCAAATTGTAAAAATATGCAACTCTCAAAGAATCTCCAATTTTGACTTACCTCATTTTCATATGGTCGGAATACGGTAATCGGGCGAAGTGTCTGCACTTCGGCGATAATAAGGCAACCCCAAGTAGTGCCGATATACAGCTCTGCATTATGCATCGCCAAAGCCGATATCTGGCATTTTATCAAACTCAAATGCTCATCGATAGCAATGCTCTTAAGCGACTCGGAGCATGGCAACAACTTCGAGCAATCTAGTTTGTTTTCAATTTGCTTGGTGACTACGTTCCATTGATAGACCATGAAACCGGGATAGAGGCATGTGAAAACATGTGTGTCGTTAGCGCACATACGGGCGACCTTCACATCTTTTATAAGATTCGGTTCATCGCTGTGACACAATGCCTGGTGGCCGCTAACGCCAGACTCGTTGAGCGGAAAAACGTTTATCTTGCCCGCAATCTCGCCACACCAGAGCTCGTAATTACTGAAATTTTCATAAGAAACCGACAAATGCAACCAGGTACTAAAATTGAAAGACTTACTCATCAGTAAATACTGCACAAGCTGCATGCAATACAAATCCGGAGCAGACCTCCGTCAGCACAAAAGATCCTTCGGCGAAAGCACAATTTGTAGGTACTTTAGTGGCATCCACAAGGAATACACGACCATTGTGCAAGCCAACGGCCACGCGTTCTATTCGTGGCATAAAGACTAGACTTATCACTGGTGATTTTATAGCTGGATCGAGCATATAGGAAAATATATGCGTATAATTTGTTGTGCTGCAAGGCAAAAGTTGTCATTAACTGAATACTTCTAAGTTGTCGTGTCCAACTCACCTGTAGGCATGCAAATTACCGGCCACATCACCCATCCAAATAGCATCGCCAATAATACAGCAACAAAGCATATTTACTCTGGGCGGACGCGACGCTGACCGGGCACGTGTCATGCCACCGTTTTCTGGCGTTTTGGGTGTGCCCACCTGCAACTGCTGGCCGCAGAGTATGCTGCTGCACTGCAAGAAACTACCTCCCAATGAGGTGTCCAGTATATCGATGCGAGAGTTGTATGCCGGCAGCCACAGCTCGAAGCCGCCACATTCATCCTCCCCAGTACTCAAAGCGTTGAAAGCACCACAAACTACTTTGTCACTATGCGGCATTGCAATTACGTCTAGCAAATGTATGCACTCTGGCGCTGTTAGTATGGAAACTATTTGACTCGCCGAGGGTCGCTTTTTGGGCAGCTCATTCCAACACAGCACCATCAGATCCAGGCAGGTTGTGGGAAACTGTGCCTCACGCTGCGTCAACGTCGGCCGACTGCCTTCGAGTATGCATTCCTTGATAGATTCGTGACCCTCGAATGGCTGTCGCAAGCTGATGTTCTCATAGATGAACATGCCAAAGGAGAAGCAGTCCACCTTCTCCGTGTACTCTTCCTCACCATTGTAGCGTATTATTTCGGGCGCCATGAAACCCTCTGTGCCGCCAAAGCCCTTTGAGCCACTTGGCGCTGTCTGTCGACTAATGCCATAATCGGCGATCTTTATATGCACCATATTACGTGGACTATCCTCTCTGTCAAAATAAATTAAATCAATTAATAAGATAACTTCAGCAACACGCAAATCAGACTCACGCATGCGGCTGTGGAAACTCCCAGACGAGCACATTCTCTGACTTTAAGTCGCGATAGATTATGCGTCGTCGATGCAGATATTCGATGGCACGCGCTGCCTGCAGCACCAAAATCTGAAATGTGTGAGCTCCAATGTGCGCTCCACTGCGTCGATACTGGCGCAACAAGGTGTCAAGGCCGCCCATTGGCGCTAGCTCAAGTACGAGAGCCAGCGGTTTAATGCATATGCCAACAAGTGGCACAATATTCGGATGCTTAAGCGTCAACAGTACTGCGAGCTCTTGACGCGCCGTGCAATAAGCTTTGCATGCATGCTGCAATGGATCGCGATCCCATTTGCCAAGGGCTACTTTGTACGCCAACAATGCGCTCTGCAAGATAATAACAAAAAAAAATTGTAAATAATTAAATTTATAAAACAAACACAACAACTGCATCCTGAATGAGATCGGAACCTAACCTTGGTGCAAAAAAAAATACACTCACCTCTTTGGCTCTTGGTCCTGGCGGCACTGGCTGCAACATCTTCATGGCGACGGCTTTGAAAGCGCGGGCACCCTTGATTTTGCATGTCGCCTTGAAGACGAATCCAAAGGCACCACGACCCAACAATGCGCCTTTAATTATGCTTTCCGAATTTATTGTATAACGGTCGGGTATGTCGGCAAAGATGACATCAGGTGCCAGCTGCTGCATACCCAACTCTAAATGAACCGGACACGATATCTTCGTCTGATTATAGACGGCAAGTATGCACTCTTCGATCATCCACGCGTAGCACACATTCGAGGAATCGGGCAGATTGAAAGCTGGATGACCATCGACAGAGGTATTGCGCGATGAGCCAGCCGAGTCAGGTCCAACGCCAGAGTCCGCATCTGACAGGCAAAGTGAATCCTCGGAACGTCTCTCCTGTCTGCGTGCAGTTGCATTTAAGTAAGCAGAGAAAACGTTCAACGCACCGTCGTCACTAAAGTCACCATGCATAAAGAACGTGTTTCGTTTGCCATTGCGATTGCTTCGGCTATTACTTCTGCTACTGCTGCCCTGACTGTTAAAGCCGGCGGCGCCCATTTCACGCGGCATAGTGCCATCGTCAGCATCTTTGCCACTGCCAGATGCATTAGGCATGAGTTTCTTAAGGCATTTGGGGCAGACTACCAGACGTGTTATCAGAAAACGACCTTCCGATGTATGAACGAAACGAGTTCCCAGTGCGGGATACCAATCCTCCAATAGCAAATCAATATGATCCACTGCCAATGCCAGTAGTTTTGCAATTATAGACATATTTGGCACAATCTCTGCCAAAAGCTCACGTTCGCCGGCATCCAACTCTTGATAAACGCATGCACTCAATAGTGGAAAATAAACCTCCAAAATGCTGGAGTTCGTTAAGTTTACATCACTCCAAATACCATCCAGCTTCAGTTTGTATCGATTCGCTGGCGTGCGAAAAGGCAATGTACGCTCGGCAGATTGAAAAGGAACCTCCCAAATTTTGAAAATTAATATAGGACCAAAATAAAGTGCGACGCCCGTTTGCCATAGATTCCACTGTGTGTCCTGTTCAAGCGACGTACGCAAATCAAAATTAAGGCATTTCTGTAGACGGGTATGGGTATTTGATTATTTGTATTTGTACTTTATATTAGTTGCAAAAGTAGCTTAACTTACATCATTGGCTGCAATATAAGCAGACTTAATTGCCTCCGTTATTTGCTCATCGGCCAGTATTCGTGTGATAAGCCGCGACCAAAAACCTGAGGGAAAGTAGGTCATCATAAGCAATCGCCGCAGTCCCACATCCAGGCTTGAAGTGCATTTAACTTCCTCATAAATTAAATTGTTCAAATTGATATCGTTTGACACCGAGCAACCCAGATTCAGATTGCGATTACGGCCGCGCTGAGATAACTTCACATTTGTGCCCGCATATGGTGTCACAGACTCATTTGCCGGCAGCAATGACGGTATGAGGAGAGTGCGTGAATCCCAAGTCAAAGCAACCTCAAATTTATTCAACAGACTGACAACATAACTGAAAATAAAAGTTTAACATAATCACATAGCTAGGAAGATAACCGACGCGCAAGTCATCAGACTCACCTGCGATTACCACTGCTATGCGTGTGACCCGGAGTTCGAAAGAGCAAGTTCAAATCATCCAACTTCATAATACCTGTTGGCGCAAAGGGATTAATCTCCCGCACTGTGACGACATGCGCAAGCATATCGCACAGCCACTGTGGATCAAGGAAATAGAAATCACGCAGCGTCGCATCATCGTAATGCAGAATGACACCATTGTCATGTAGGAACATGGTCGCCTGCTGCAGCTCGGCGGCATCACGGAAGCTCTTGTAGTTGTGCAAGCGCATCTCCTCGGTAACCAACTGTTTATACTGTTCCGCATCGAGCACCGGATCTAGGCCGGCGTCACGCAGATTACACGAGATTACGGAAATAATGTCCTCCAAGGCAATATAACTGGCAGGAATCTTTTGCAGCAGCAGCGGTTCTTTTGAGCCAGGTGAACGCAGCATAAAGGCCGTATCGTAGATAATGTTGGCCAAAAGGCGAATGTTGTGCATGGTACGGCAACTAATTTCAATGGAATCGATGACACGTGGCAATCCGATTTTCTCCGCATCCGGTATGGCAATGAACTTCTCGCGTATGATCTGTTGTAACTCCTCGGCCTTTTGCGCAGAAAACGTTTCGCCAACAGCATCAAAATGTGTACCCACTATGATGACTGGTGAGTTTGGAGCGCGCGCCTGTATGTTACCCAGCCACTGCAAGAGTTCAGCCAAACCCTGGTGGCCATCGGATATCTTCCAAAGTACAAGATACAAACTTCTCTTTGATAGGAAATACTGATGCGTTGCATAATATCTAAAGAACCAGACCAAACACAATGAATCCTATTGCAAGCAAAAGATTTAATCCGTACTCACTCCTTTTGACCACCGAAGTCCCAAGTGCGAAAGATAACAGGGCCATGCGAGCCGGGTGCTTTTTTGCGTTTTTCGCAAATCCACGTGCCAATATCTACACCTACAGTAGAAATGTTGCCAGCAGCTCCTCCACGGCCCGACTGTGCTCTGCTCAAATTCTTCGTATGACCCATGCGCTTTGCCCAATGATTCTCTGAGGCGCGCGACTTTTGCGAGCCGCCACCCTGCCGCAGCAAATCCAAGAGCGTTGTTTTGCCAATACCCTGCACACCGACCACCATGAGCTTCATGCGCGCATAAGGCTGTGCATCCTCGTAGATCGACTTCAAATAGCCAATAATATCCATGGTCTTGTATTTCTTACTTTCGATCATTGACTTAAGCGGATCCTGCAACAGGCAACCGCGGGTGTTTAGATTCCAAAGACGCGTGAGTAAGCCCAAGTGCGGTGGCAGATCCGTCACATTGACGTTGCCGCTTATATTGAGCACACTCAACCCATTTAGCTCATGCAACGAGGTAGGTATACTAGTGATGCAATTGTTGCTGATATCCAACATGGATAGATTAGGAAATATCAACTTCGATTTAGTCAAGCCGACAACGCTCCAATCGGAATCATCAGATTCATTGAATAAAGTCGTCACATCATCCGTTGAGAGCTGTATCCGTGTCAGAAGATTATCGGCTAAAATAAGAGTACGCAGCGATTCCAGGCGCAAATGTCGTCGATGTCGACAGACGCTTTTAAGCACTGAAGCGCGAAATGATGTAGCTTTGCTGCTGGCAGACTGGCGGCTACTAAAAGTGTGCGCCTCATCATTTACGGGCTCCGAAATGGACAGACGTTCTATACAACTATAGCAGAGCAAGTGCGGATCGGATTCGGTTATGCGTGGCAAGCTGGGCCAACAGGAAATCTCATTATGACTGAGATCCAACTGCTTTAGCGTAGCAGGATAGCTGGTGACATGCCCCATCGAACGCAAACTATTGTAGGACATATTTAGGCGTGTCAGATTCACCCCTAGACAAGGCAGCGCAGCCGGTATACTGGTGAAGAGATTATTTGCAATATTGAGACTGTTCAGCTGTGAGACGCCATCGGCTTGCTTCGATTCATGCCACTTGAGTTCGTTATCCGTTACGTCCAGCGTCGATGACCAGATATTGCGATGCATAAGCTGCTGAAAACGCAAGTTCGGTGGCTTGCTGCTGCTCTGTGCTTCCGTCGACGATGACAAAGCTTCGTAGCCCGCATAAGTTGACAATTCAAGTTTATCCAGGCTAAGCTGTGAACTGGATGTCTGCATGGGTGGCACCGGCAAGTCTTTAAGCAAATTAAACGAAATATTTAGCTCTCGCAGTTTTGGCGCTTGCCACATATCGAACGGCAGCTCCTGCAGTTTATTATTTGAGATGTCGAGTATGGTTAAAGCGGGTAAATGAAATATGGCAGCGTGTATGCACGTCAGTTGATTATCCTGTAAGAAGAGCTCGTCGAGCACAGGGCAAGCATAGGCAGCTTTGTTCAGAGGCACCGGCAGTTGTGTTATTTTGTTCTGAGCTAGATTCAGATATCTGATACAGAAAGAAGAAAGAAAATTGATGCTGATCTCGTAAGGGCAATTATAGAATGCTTACTTGAGACTGACTAAATTAAACAGATCAATGGGCACACTGACCAAAGCATTGTGCGAGAAATCAATACGCGTTATCGCGGTCAATGCGACTTCAGTTATTTTAGGATGACCTTGCAGCTTAGGATTTAATTGGAGCACGCCATTCACTAGCCAATTGACACGCACGAACGGCAGCTGCACGTTTAGATTATTGTGCCAGTCAATGATTGTGGGCACATTGGGAAACATTGTACTATAGGATATGTTGGTTGACGAAGGCAGAAACACATTCACTTCAACGGGAGTGGGCAGACCTTTTTTGTTTATCTTATAATCCGAATCTGGATGAACGCGTTTGGCCAACAAACGGTTAAGTATGGCTTCGTCTTCAGCAGCAATAGCGACGCTTATGGCAGTGCCATTATCATCTCTTGCACCATACCTGAAAAACGCAATCAATCGGTCAGCATGCCATGTAATTACGGTGCAATAAAAAACTTACTTCAGCAATAAATCCACCATGGGTAAAGAACGTTGCTTGCAAGCCTCTGCAATTGGTATATTACTTAGTCCGTAAATTTCCTCGCAGCATTTCGGATCGTTATGATCTTCGACGGGCTTCGCCACAATGTTTGGATTGGCACCGTGTTGCAGCAACGCCGTCACCACATCGAGAAAGCCGCCTCGCACGGCAGCCAATAAAGCTGTTTCACGAACTGCACCGCATAGCAAATTAAGATTTACCGGACACTTCTCGCATTCGTGCGCCTCAGCACCAATCCGAAGTTGACTTTCGCCATCACCAGAGATATTGAGCTTTGACATAATCGCTTGAATGCCGAAAGAGATACGTTTCCGCGTTGGCGTTATCGGTGTGCTCTGCGGACTCTGGCCAGCATTATCACTAAGGGTCTTGCGACACTTTAGCTGCCATTTAAGCAGCACGTTGACTAGAGATTTATTGCCTAGAATACTCGCTATGTACAAACTTGTCTGCCCAGTCACATCCTGAGCATTAGGATCGAAAGGCATGCGCCACTCCCAGACTCCTTCCTCATCGCGATATGTGGTGTAGAGGTATTCGGGATAATTGTAATTGATCAGTAGCTCCAGCAGATTTACATGACCATTGATGCACGCGGCATGCAGTGGCAGCCAACGCTCCACCGTCGGCTGTTGTATGAGATCGGGAAAACGCTCCAGCAATAGTTTACAAATATTGTAGTGACCATGATGGACAGCTGCGTAAAGCGGCGAATATTTGGTCACCGCGTGCGAACGTCCATCAGCGCCAGCGTCCAGCAATCGTTGTGTAATACTCTCATAACCCGACTGTGCAGCGCTGCGTAGTTAGGCACAAAACAGTTAAGTGCACATATAGTTGTCAAAGTGACTACTTACAGAAAGAGCAAAGTGTTGGCTCCTGCTGGTGCCATGTTGACGATAATCTGTCGCTCGCTAGCCAAGGCCTCAAGCAACACACGCACCGTGCGCTCATCGCCGCCGGTGACGGCCTGACGCAGCTCGCGGTGTTTGATCAGCCGCACCTGTTCGCGTGCATCTGAAAACGAAAAACACAACAACATGTTATACGACAGCTTGGCATATTGTTTATTTTTAGACGCATTGAATAAATTTAGTTATGATATCTACTACCTAGACCACGCGAAACCTCAATGACCTCATCGACGAAATAGTCGCAGGCATCCAATGCCGTTTCTGTGCCAGATTTCGGCTTCTCTACGAAATTCCAAGCCATGTTTCAACTCTTTTATTGCATAATCCTTAGTTCCTATTTAAATGCGGCTTAAAACTTTTTTACAAAAGTCATTCAAATGAACTAATCTTTTTTTTTTAAGACAAAAAGAAATTCTGTATGCTAATTTGCTGCAATTTCCTTCACCGGCGGAACAAAGCACACCTAACTGGACCGAACCGAACCGAGCCGAACCGAAGTGGTGCGTTGAGCAAATCCAACTGAACGATTTTATTTTGACGCTTTTATTGCTGGGTTTTCGTTGTTTGAAAAATCGATCGATAAACTTTTGCCACGTTGTCAGTCGGCTTTGACGGCGCCGCATGCCTCGTCAGGTCCTGTCTCTCTGTCTCTGGCTGCGTCTCTGCCGTCAGCCACTGAAAGTTCATTCATCCACAGAGAAGCCACGCGCGTAATACGCGCCATAGCAGCCCCACCCACCCGAACAGACGTGCTCACCGACCTCCATTGGTTTTAACTTTTCTCACGGCCGTCACACTGCGCAAGACATGCAAATCAACTGTTGCACGTGGTCATGGTTGATGGGGATTATCACTTCTGTTATAATTTTTGCTTTGCTTCAATTTTGCTTTGTTTTTGTTGTCATTTCATGCGGAAATCATGTCAAACGGTTCAAATAACAACGCAAGCACCAAAGCCGCAATCACGATTGGATAGTGCATTAATACCTGATTCAACGTGAGCATTATTATTCTCACTATAAAACCGACGTATCGATGCCATTTGTTGTCGTTTCATTTTAATTGTTTTACAATATTTTCTATAAACAATTGCCAATTGCTTTATACACGTATTAATTTCATGCACTGCTTTGTATTGAAAGCCCAGACTTACGCACTCTTGTGCATTACCATAAAATCAATTAGCTAGAATTACGTTTAAGAAAAAAGATTGATATGTCTGTGAAATACGGTGTCAAACATATTGTAATACACCCAACTCTCTTATTACACGCTCTTTTTTACACAATTTTGAAATAACACGGTTAAAAATTTAGAAAAAAAACAATTGTGCTTTTGCACAATTTTGAAGAAATAATTCAATTAAAAAAACATTTAATGTTCATTTATTTATTTATTTTGTGTTAGTTTATGTTATTTCGATGGAAGCAAAAAATAATATTTTTGATAAATAATCTTAAAAAATTGTAAAAGGACATTTTGTTTAAAGATTTAAAATCTATGTTGGCTTTGCCAGTAAAATTTTTATGGCGAACTATTTTTTTCTACTAAAAAATAACTAATTTTGCACGGTTCGTTTGGAAAATATTTACGATCTTTTCATCTTACACGATTTTTTAAAGCTGTAGAACATATCCCCAAATTTATCATATGTCGCATTTATTTTTTTACACGATTTTTTTTGCACGGTTTCCTAAGGAACGCATCTACCGTGTTGAGTTGGGTGTAATTTCTGCTTAACCTACTACAAAATGATATCCATATTGGCTGAATTTCTTAAAAAAAGAGGTATAAATGACATCTTACTAAAATGGCAGCCTTTTGCCTAACCCACTAACCACTTAGCCAATGGACATGGGTGTAAGAACTAACAATTAAGAGTTTTTACGAAAATCGTTTCTGTATCATTCAATTGAATAAAAGTCACATAACAACAGATTAGCTGTATAATATTAGTAATGATAAGTAATTGTCACTTTAAAAGCTGCAGCAAGATAAAGCATACAAAATAATAATTCGAAGTCAGTCTGAGTTCAATAAGCTTATTTAATTTTCCGGTAGCAAATATTCCAATGTAAAAAGGCGTAAGATCCTTGCAATATTTTCAGTTGTTGCATAATTAATCGCAGATGCATTGTCGTACTTCGTATGCCATACCTTAGGAAATGGCCATGGTATTATATGCAAAATGGGCACACCTTGTATCAAAAACGGCACATGATCATCTAAAATGATCTCTCCGTCCAACATTGGGGCTTGGAAATAACGACTGAATTCATCATGCTCTGCACCATTGCTGACATGATGCAGTAATGCCAGCTTGGAAAGCCGTTCCTCAATTCTCACTAAGCGTCCATACCACACGGCTGTGTTCGAAAAGAAACTATAAAATTTGGGATCGGACGCTCCAATCAAATCCAAAAGCACCAGCATATCGATGCGATCGAGTAGATTCAATTGCTTCCAATGCATAGCCAAATTTCGTGAACCAACAGCTGTGTCTCTCGCCATGGATGAGCCAAATGATTCTTCGCCATCGAAGAATATAAGCATGAGACTGACTTTGGTTCGGCGAAGCGGCTGCAATTGCTGGTGCAGAACAAATGCCAAATTTAATAGCATAGCACAAGGGACGGCAGCGTCGGTGGCTCCAAGAAACTCTGGTACATCTGGCATGTACTTACTGTCGTAGTGACAAGAGAGTACTAAATATCGCTTCGCATCTGAATTTAGTGTCGCGATTATATTCTGCAAATGCAGTTTTCCAATATTACGCACATCCCCGAAACTGCTGTGTACGTCAACAGCCCAATCAAGTCTACGTAAGTAATCCACAATGTACTCTCTCACTTTTTTATGATTCTCTGTGCCGACAACACGATGCAGCAATATGTTGCAGACGGCCTCGTGCAAATGGGTAGTATTCGAAAGTGTGCTGAATTCCAGAAAACGCAACTCTTCAAGCTCAATGACATTATAGGGTATCTATTGCAAAAACTTTTTAACCTCAAGATGACATCTTTCGCAAACATTAACTAATTACCTGTTTCGGACCCACTAAATAGCGGGATGTGTTTAATTTTGTACTTAAAACAACGACACTATAAAGAAACAGCAGCAGAAGCAACCAAATCGAGGTATTCATTTTGAAATTTCTACAACCGTACCATCTGCCCACGAAAAACTGAAGGACTTACTCGAGTCAACCACAAGTGAAAAATGATAAAACGAATCAACCTGTTGGCTAACTAGCAGCTGGTGAAAGAAATTTGGGACGCGAACAGAATATTAAGTACACATAGTTTGTAACTAAAATATTAACATAATGCAAAAACTCCCTTATTCAATATTATTTCGATATGGTTCCTATGGAATAGTAATAATAGCAAGACAGACACTGTAAAGATGAAAAAACTATAAAACTAAAAATATATGACTATACTTCCTTCTTCAAGAATTTAAAAACCTTTCTACAAAAGATTTCAAAAAGTGTCCTCATCGGAAATTGATATGCTATGTAACAGTATTTTTTTTTTTAGAAACAATATGGAAATGTAAATGTGGAGAACAGTTAGTAAACATAGCATATAAGATTTTCAATTTTCATAACATCACAAACCAACTTATTTTGTAATATAACTTCTCATTGTAATATTTACGTAAACAATGATTACTGATGTGCTCCATGAAGTTTATATTTTTTCGATGGAATTCACAAAAAGCAACAGTTAACACTTTATCCGGTTATTGAATAATATCCCTTCCATCGGCTTCTTAATTATTAACTGTTTATTTTGACTTATTTACTAAAAGTACAGGTGTATTTTTTTAAATATATCGAAGTAACTGCTAATTCGTAAGTGTTTATATGTTTGCAGTCTGGCAACACCAAATCATTGTTGAAAAGCCAATAAAAGTAAAATTATACTTTTTATCAACAGAAACGTAAACATAAACAATTTTGATTTATTTAATTTACTTTCAACAAATCAAACACTTATTTATGTAGATGGTAACCTTATAAACACTATTTCGTAAATAAACAGAAAAATACCCACCCTCGTCAGAGTCACAGTCACTCATATCACTTATGTTTGGTCACTATTTTTGAAACAAATTAACTGCATTTGTATAAATTAGCACCAAAACCATCTTGATTAATCACTAACATACAGTTCGCACTTTAATTTTTGTATATTTAAAATAAAATCAGTTCTCATTCAGACGGTTGTCGTTCTGTTTTGCACATTTTTTATTGTGCAGACGCGCAGCTGTGCGAAATGTATTAGAGAGAGAGTTTATCTCGCTGCTCTGCCGAGGAGAGCTACAAAGCTCTGATTGGCTATCTCTAAAGTGTCACTGTCATAGCCTCCGGGCTTCGAAAATCCAAAAATGAACCCCGGCGCTGAGTTGGTAGTAAGCCTTTCTCGCTCTGTGTTGTATTGTGTTAGAGCAAGAGAGACTGGTTTCGTGCTTTGCAAACTCTTTCGCTTTCAGCGTTGCTATTTTTATAAATCTGTTTTTGTAAACTGTTATGAGGTTTAATTCTCAATATTTGTTTATTCTTTTCTTATTCTTCAGAAAAATTTTTTAAAATTATCTCTAACAACAAAGGAACGTTCAGTAAGACAACTCTTGCAGAGAAATAGAGTTTCTCTCTCACTCACACAACAGCTTCTAAGGACTGCGAGCAACAACATTGCGACTTACTCCGACTTATAGTCTAGGTTATGGCGTTATTTTTGTTTCTTTTGCTTTGACAGTGTGCTTTCTCTTCGTTTATGCTTTTAGCTTTCATTTTCGACTACCGCTTAACTTTCGCAGCTGATACAGCGTCATGGTTGTCAAGGTGTAAATATGGGTTTGCGCACAGCAAATTCGGGGTTAAATATACTGTGCCCAGTGCAAATTGCGCATAAACAAAGAAGGATTTACGTTGTTTAGTAATGCATTTAGTGTTATTGACAACGAAAACACAACGTTCGACACAAATATCGCCGTCACCGAATGGCGTACAATCTGTTTTATTATTGTTTTTATTTATTATTTCTTAAATATAATTTTTGTTGCACCAGCAGCAGTGCGTGTTGTTGTTACTTCAATCACTTTTTGAACAACAACCAGTAATGAACAACGTTACTTGTTCTATGCTGCGCGTAATAATCTGTAATAGCAGTAGTTGTGATGATCAGAAAATAAAGAGAAAACCATTTAAAAATATATTAAAAATATTCGGGCGCCCTGACAACCATGGCGCAATGTTTATTTACGTTTTGTTGGCAGTGAGTGCAAGTCAGAAGAGAGGCGAGCTAGCATGAGCGTGAAATGAGATTTCGTGCTCTGCAAACTCTGCTCCGCTTTTACCATGTTGCCACTCATATTAGAAATACGTGTACATGCAATTGTAGAAGATACCGTCATTTTGTTAAACGGTGCATAAAATAAACTTTTTCCGATGAACATAGATGTCAAACCTTGTCAATTTGCTTGGTGGCGCTCTAAGCGTAGGTTTCACATACGGGCGAGGCGACAACCACAGCCACGAAACTGTGGTTTCTCACTCGCACACAGTGCGTGGTTAGTGCTTCTCTCTTCGTCATTATTCGCCAGATATTGATAACTCAACCAACTCATTCGAACTAGACGTCGTACGTTATACGACCTTAGTAAAAATAAAAAATGAGGTGCTAAATAAGTTCGTTTTACTGAATAAATTCAAAACGGGCCGGTGTAGAGCAAGCAACAAGAAAACAAACTATTTTTAAAACACTTAGTCGCAGCAAAACCTTCGCAATATCCGCAACATATTTAAACAACTTTCTCAGTTTTATTGTTATGCTGCAGTTTTTCATTGTTGCTCGTCAAAGCAAATCGTCGCGGTATTTTTGTTTTCCACGTACATACGTTGCTTATTATTGCCTGATACAAGCATATTGGTGGCATAGTCAACCAAACGTGTAATATTTGCATGCAGCATTTTCACCTGTCTGCTTTACAAGCACATAAAATATCTCTGTGATTCATGCTAAATTCGCTCATTTTTCCGTGTGACTATTTTACAGGCTGTTGGCTACGGTGTGCATACAAACCCATCGTGCAGTCACAGCAAAATTGAAAGTGCGAATATATTGACGTGCCAGCGCAAATTTATGGTGTATTCTTCTTCGTGTTAAACAAACACATTGCCGGAACGAAATTTCGTAAGCTGAAATACGTTGGGCAAACACACAACTGCCCCGCCCATTGCGTTTTGCATTAACTTGTCTTCATTTTAAAAGCGAAATATAATAAATAGCTCTGATTGCACCTAAGTTTAGCCGGAAGTCAGATTTTCCCATGCTTAAAAGTCATCATTAATAAACAAGTTTTGTATACCTTGCATTGGCTTTCCGTAGATCGAGCAAAATGACTAAGCGAGGAAGAATGTAAAGCAACACACAACAGCACTCGGCTTCAATTCGACAACACATGCAGTTGGAAAACCATGTAATAACAAATAATATAAGACGCGTACCAAAAAGAAAACAAAACAGCTGCAATATTTATTTTTGATTATTGGTAAACATAAGCCGCGGAAAACGTTTATAAAGAGAAAATTTATAAATAAGCAAAGTAACGCATGTAACGCCTCTCTCTCTTCGTCGCTGAATTGCGTGTGCGAATACGGTATCAACAATATAATCAAAGCAACAACAATAACAAAAAATGCCACCACTAGCCAACACGATGTTCGCCATCGACACCTGGAAGAACGATCCACCTGATTTGGTGGATCTAACATGTTTCTTGCCTAACGGAGTACTCCTCTACATGAAAATGCCTTCAGTAACAACAATCAGGGAGATCAAAGCGGTAAGTGTTTACGCCTAACAGGCTAATTGGCATTAATCTGACTCAATTGTTTTATGGTCATTTTGCAGGAAATGATCAAAGAGTCAAAGTTGTATCCATTGCACCATCTCATTAAGGATGCCTGTGAATACGAGATTAGCGGCATCACGGCCTTTGCAAATATTGAACCCTTTACGGATGAAACGAAACGTCTCTGCGACTTACAGCCTTACTTTTGCCTACTTAGTCTCGGCAAGCGAAGTCGAACATCGACGATGTCCAGCGACTATGAACTCTCCAAAATGGTCAGCAACATGATTGGCAAATCTCTGGACGAATATAGTAAGCAAAGTACACCGGAAGTTAGTGATTTTCGACGAAAAATGACGGAAATCTGCGACAAAATCGAATTAGAACGCTCCTTCTACACGTGGTCACAGAAACTCATCTACGAACATCCAATACGCTTAGCCAATTCGCCTTTCATGCCTGAGACCATACGCAGTCGTCTGCCAAATTCGAATTTCCTAATCGTGGTCATACTTGAGCACGATCAATCGTTTTTCACGTTATCTGCACATGAATTCGATACTCCACTCAATCTTATTGAAATGGTTCTACTCAAAATGAATCGTTCACAGATCAAAATGAATGATCGCGCAACTGATTACGTACTCAAAGTGCGCGGCCGTGATGAGTATCTGTTCGGTGACCATCCACTCATACAGTACATTTACATACAGGAAAGCCTTTTCGATGCCGATGTGCCTAACGTCGTGCTCAAACCGGTGCACACACTACAATCGTATATTAACTATAAAAACGAGCAAAGTGCAGGGATGAAGCGACAGCCGAAGCGTGAAAATATGCGCGCCGATTTAATGCCGGTCCAGAAGCCTTCCAAAACTATTTCTTTGTGGCGTATGAAAGAGCTGTTTGCTCTGAGACTTCATAATATCGATAATGTTAACTGTGATATGGGGGCTTTTAAGGTGGGTGTACACCTTGGTCTCTACCATGGCGATCGCAAGCTGTGTGCTCATCATTCGGTCGATGTGCCGAACGGAGGTACGAGTTCCTTTAGTATGGACGAACATATAACATTTGAAATACAAATGATGAACCTGCCGCGCATGACGCGCCTTTGCATAGTTATCTATGAGGTTACGAAGATGTCTCGTTCAAAGAAATCATCGAATACGAGCAAGGACAACATCTACAAGGACGTAAACGTGTACAACAATATCAATCCGCTGGCGTGGGTCAACACGACGCTCTTCGACTATAAGCATAAATTACGGAACAGAAGACTCACGCTCTACACATGGACATATGCTGATGACATACAATCCGATGAGATCTTCCATCCGTTGGGCACAATCGAAGCAAATCCTCGCAAGGATGAGTGTGCCGTTATGCAACTGACATTCCATACGTGAGAGTAGTGCGCCTAAACATTTATATAATGTAAATAAACTTTCTTTTTTATTGCTTTCAGTTATGGTGCCGAAAACGTGGTCTATCCTAGCGAAGACGCTGTACTTAGTTATGCTACAGAGCTGGCACACAAGGAAAGTATGAACCGCGAGAAGACTCAAGAACCGCCAAAGCCACTGAATGAAGTACTGATGCTTTATATGGGCATCGATAAGCTGTATGAAATGCACGACCAAGATCGCAACGCGATATGGGAGCGTCGCTATGATATACGCCAACAATATCCGGAGGAACTGTCAGTGATTCTACACTGCGTCAATTGGAATGAACGCGACGATGTAGCCGAAATTTATAGCATGATCAAACAGTGGCCAGCCATATCGATTGAACGCTCATTGGAGCTGCTGGATTATGCCTTTCCTGACCCGGCAATCCGTCGATTTGCAATACTCTGCCTGCGGCATTTAACGTAAGAGAAAGCTTCCTGAATCCTATTGTAAATTACATAAATATTCGAATTTTTCTTTTACTCAAAAAGCGATGAAGAACTTTTACTCTACCTGCTCCAGTTGGTGCAGGCCATCAAACACGAATCTTATCTCGATAGTGATTTAGTTATATTTCTATTGGAACGCGCATTGCGCAATCAACGTATTGGTCACTACTTCTTCTGGCATTTGCGATCTGAGATGCAAACACCTTCCATGCAAACGCGCTTCGGTTTACTGCTCGAGTCCTATCTCAAAGGTTGTAAACAACATGTGGCGCCACTGCGTAAACAGCTGCTGGTGCTCGACAAATTGAAGCAGGGCTCAGAAATTGCAAAGAAAGGCGGCAAGGAAAAAGTGCGCAGCCAGCTGCAGGACTTTTTGCAGAATCAGCGAAACAGTGGCATCTTTCAAAACATACAGAATCCATTAAACCCGAGCTCGCGGTGCAAGAGCGTCAAGCCAGAAAAATGCACAGTAATGGACTCGAAAATGCGACCACTCTGGATTGTGTTCGAAAATGCTGATCAGAATGGCAACGATGTCTATATTATATTTAAAAATGGCGACGACTTACGCCAAGATATGCTCACTCTGCAAATGTTGCGCGTCATGGATCAATTGTGGAAGAACGAGGGGTAAGCTTTGACAACACATCGCTTGCTCATGTTGATCTTGACCGATTATTTCATTTTGTATTCGCAGCATGGACTTTCGTATGAATATATACAACTGCATTAGCATGGAGCGACATCTCGGCATGATCGAGGTAGTGCGGCATGCTGAAACTATTGCAAATATACAAAAGGAGAAGGGCATGTTTTCAGCGACGTCGCCTTTCAAGAAGGGTTCCTTATACAGTTGGCTAAAGGAACACAACAAAACCGAGGACAAGCTGAACAAAGCGATTAATGAATTTACGCTTAGTTGTGCCGGATATTGTGTGGCCACGTATGTGCTAGGCATCGCCGACCGTCACTCTGATAATATTATGGTGAAACGCAATGGCCAGGTAAGCATGGAAGCCTGATAACCTAATTATTGAAATATCGCATTGTATTTGTTTCCCTTTAAGCTCTTCCATATCGATTTTGGACACATACTCGGCCACTTTAAGGAGAAGTTTGGCGTACGCCGCGAACGTGTTCCTTTTGTGCTCACGCATGACTTTGTTTACGTGATAAATAAAGGTTGCATTGATCGCGAAGCGGACGAGTTTCGTTTCTTTCAAAATATGTGCGAGCGGGTAAGTCTTACCTTGCCGCCAAAAGATTATTTCTTTATATTATAACAATTTTTGTTTTTTTTTTCATAGGCTTTTTTAGTTTTACGCAAGCATGGCTGCCTTATTTTGTCACTTTTTTCGATGATGATTTCTACAGGACTGCCAGAACTAACATCAGAAAAGGATTTAAACTATTTAAAGGAGACCTTGGTAAGCCTTTAATGCAAAAAGCCCAAAAAGAAAAACAAAACTAATTTGATTTGTCATCACTAGGTGCTAAACTATCCTGAGAGCGAGGCACTCGAACACTTTCGTACAAAATTTAGCGACGCTCTAGCCAACTCTTGGAAAACATCACTAAACTGGGCGTCACACAACTTCTCCAAGAACAACAAACAATAAACTGTTAATGGAACGATCTACTCGTATTTATAAGTCACAACTGCTTCAAAAAAAGAAAAAAAAAACGGAATATTTTCTTCAGTTCAGAGTTTACTCTCGTTAAGTTTCTTCTTTGATAAACATAGTACAATTTTGTTTAATAGAAAGTTCAAAACATTTGTGTTCAACACTTTGTTAGGTCTAATCCAAGCTACAACTAAACTGCAAACCGAGTGAGTCAGGGTGCTGCGAAGTTATACTTCTTATAGATGTGCTTTGTATATCGTTGGGCTCGTTTTGCCTGGATCGCAGTGTGACATGCTCAATTGGCAAAAAATAAAATAAAAACGAGTTTCTTGTAAAGTGTCAAAAAATATTAAGTATTGCAACAAGTGAAACTAACAAGACAGAAAATGTTAAACAAGGTGTTTGCATACTCTGTCATGCAACAGGTCAATGTTTATCAAGTGATCGGCTGATTCAGCTGGATTATGTGTCGGCAATAGTAGCCTTTCAATTTTGTGGTGAGATACGATAAGCATATAGATGGGATGAATGTGGGCACGTATTCACATTTAAGTGCTTCTCAACTTCATGCTAAACTTTTCTTTTCAGTCAAGTTCGGCACCTTTAACATACATACATGAACCCATTTAATCTGTTGACATTTACAAGAACCAAATTTATGCAAATATTTATCGAATCAACCTACATTATCGAAATGTTCGTATTAAACCTTTTTTGTGCACTTTACTCTTCTCAAGTGAACGTTTTTAGTCTTATTTTTGTTTTTTCGTTTAGCTGGTTCACATCGGTTCGAAAAACTTCCTTTATACACCACATACACCCCTTTTATACACATATATGCATAAGAGAAAAAATCATGTTTATTTTTATATATACATAAAACAAGAGAGGAGAACTTATTTAAATGAAATGTGTCCTATTATGATGTTTACGTGATTTCTTCTTAAGCGTTACATATTTTTTGATATTTTTAAGTTTATATTATCGTCATATATACTACATATTTGTGTATGTACGTATAATGCATTGAAGCGATTATTGAAGCGAAACATTTATATTTTGTTGTAAATTTGCACTATTATTTTTTTTCTTGTAAATGTAATTGTAAATTTATAATGTCGCACACTATTTGTAATTATTATTAATATTATATATCTATATACAAGAAAAAAGGAAGTGAAAATGTATTCATTAACCGAAATTTAAAATATAATGCGCTTCTAAGACAGACTGTATTCAAAATACAATGTGTTTCAATTAAAGGGAGTCAACAGATAGTCGGATCGCAGTTTAAATTTATCACATCGACGGCCAAAGGCAAAATGAGACCGAACCGGAACAATTCAAAATATATTTACATTTTTTAGTTTTTATCCAACATAATATTTCTGCTTGAATAGCTGGAAGATGAATATATTAAGAGGTTATAAGGGGACCTGCGCATTTATAAATATAATATATAAGTCTTCAATGCTTTAAATTTTTTTTTGTTTATATGTATGTATAAATATTCGTTTGTGTATTGGCGTCATTTATGGATCAGTATGCCGATTATCCGATTTCGATGAAACTTTAGTGAGTTGTTCTGTGCATGCCTGGGAAGGCTTCTATGATATTTCCGATGAAAAAAGTGGACGGGTTACGCCCTTTCCATATAAACGAAAACCAAAATTGTTTATATCTTGTGAAGTGTTGGATGATGAAATTTGGTACATATATAAAAGACACCGGGAGAAGTAAGATGCATATTAAAAATGTACGGTGTGACGCCCCCATATGTAAGAGAAAGACTGAATTTATAATGTCTGAATCTATATTAGGCGGTGCTATATCCCATATAAAAGATAGAAACAAAGTTTTTCATATTTTTAGGCATCTTCCTTAATATGATATTAAGAGGATGAAAGCGAATGTTGCTATTTCAGAATAAAACACAATAAAAATCAATATGTTTGTAACGGATACTTTTGGTCATGATATGCTCCATGAAAATTTAGATTTTAAAATCGAAAAAATATCACCAACTCCTACATGTATTTGTAGTTAAAACACAAATGAACTGATTTATTATATGTTATGTTTGAAATTCCACAGCTGCGATGTCTTTAGAATCATTGTATCCTACATGACCAAAAGATAAAGAGACGACAGATTACTTTCTGATCTCATATCCTGCATTCTCAAGGAAAATAAAAACAAACGCGACAAGACGGAAGGATTAACAGACAGATTGTCTAGTCCAGTTGAGGAAAGAATAATTTTTTTGTATATTGAATAGATTTATTTGACATCAATATAATTATATAAAGTAATATATTTTTTTATATAAAATATATTTTAGTTCTTTAAACAGTGTTCTCTCTTTCTTTTCATTTACATTTAAGTCATTACAATAGTATGTAGAGTAGACTAAAATCTATAATTATAAAAGTTTATGTCTCACACAAAAATTAAAAAATAAAAAAAAAACCAAATAAAAAACATAATTTCGTACATAGTACATATGTAATAGCATTTTACGTTTATGAACTAACTAGACAAAATGAAATACGGAATTATATTGGAAATTTTCTTTGCATTCAAATTAAATTATAAAAATATGTTCGCTTTAGTTTGGTAAGCATAACCTAAAAAATAAACATAACAAAAGTATATTTTGTATTATTATTATTTTTAAATTTATATATATGTATACATATATTTGTTAAAATTTTAACTACGCATTGTGCGTTTTTTTTTTCGTAATGGAATTGTTTTTTGTTTTTTTTTTTAATTAATATACATAGTCTAACATCTTGCCAGGGAATATCTGCTTAGCCATAACGTAGCTAGTATAAGCAACAACATTCGTCACATATATAATTCAATAGTTTGTCTTTGCGTTTTTTGTATTTTTATTTTTTTGTTTTTTTTTTTTTTCGATTGGCGTCATATTCTCATGCAAGTGTACTCTCCGTTTTTAAAATCTTTTACAAAAATATCCGTTTTCTTTTTTTTTTTAATTTTCTTCTTTTAAATATATAAAAATACTATATTTACAAACTTTATTTAAAAAAGCCACTTAAAAGATAAGATAATTTAGGTTTAATTTTATATGAGAAACCTTATCTTTGTCTTTTATCAATTATTTGTAGGAATATTTTCATTTAAGTTTATTAATTGTACAATTTTTATGTATTTCAATTCAATTTTTTTTCTTGTCACTGCACAAAATTTATTCTGAATTTTCAAATTATGTATTAATTTTTTTTTTTTTTTTTCAAATTTTGTACATTTCAATTTTGTATATTTGTTACATAAAATGTTTGTGTAGGTAAATAGTTTTAAAAATTGATATCAACTGTATTCGGTAAAGCTGAAATTTGTCTGGCTTAGCATGGAAATATTTTAAACTTTGGCTTATTTATCAAAAAAAAAAACAAAAAAATTTTAATTAAAATAAAATTCAAATGGATTTTACAATTGAACGTTAACAACTGGCGAAGCGAAGTACTTTAACATACAATTTTAAGATGCATTAGGATGTTTATTTCGATTTGAGCACATGAACTGACAAGCGAATTGCAATAGGTTATTGATATTTTTGTACTATAACCAAAAAGCAATTAAGCGCTTTAAGCCACATTTAATAACAAAACAGGAAATTAAAAGTCGAAAAAACGAATTTACAATTTTACTATTTTTTTTATTTTTAATTTAAAATGAAAAATTATCTGCATGATTTATAAGATGTACTCAACGTGAGTATTGTTTTAATTTTTTGAATTAAAAATTGAATTCGTTATTCATAAGCCCCATTTAAGTGACTATACATAGTCACTTAAAAAAATGAATGACGATATTAATTTTTAGAAGCATAAATCAAATCAGATGCAAAATTAAGTGCGTAATTCACAAGCTAAACTCAGCTTGAGTTACGTTTTAATTTCTAAGCCTTTTGTTCAAAATTCCATTCGTTATTCATTAGCCCCACTTAAGTGACAATGTCTATCTTAAGAAAATGAATAACAAATTGAATTTTTAAAAGCATAAAAATAACTAGAATAAATATAAAGTTAAATATTTCCACGCAAGCTTTTGAATTAAAAGTTTGTATTATTTTGGTCCTTTTTTGCTTGTTTATAACTTTTCAGTTTGATTTCCTTTATTTTTTATTAATGTTAATGTAAATATTTTTTATTTTGTTTTCGAAGGCACACTCTTAATAATGGTAGTGGTTTTTAGTTTTTTTTTTTTTTTAGATCGGTAACTGAGTTAAATATTCACATTTATGCAGTGTCTTTTATTTCTAACTGTTATTATAATTTTTTTTTTTTCAATTTTTTATTTCATTTGCAATTATTCAGTCTGTTTAAAATGGAATTTTAAAAAATTCAATTTGCATTGAGATTCTTTAGAGAGAAGTTTGAAAATTCTTTATACTCCTTCTTAATGTAAAATGTCTATAAAACCATTTCTTTTGTTTTTGAAAATTACATAAAAATAAATTCTTGGGTGCTTCAAATTACTTGTAAAAACTTCTTTACCATTTTTAGAGTTTATTTCGTTTACACTAACACACAGCACAGACACACATAACGGACAGGCAGACACAGTCATAAGTTTTAGTTATATATATATATATATTTTTATTTTTTTTTTTTTTCGGTAAAGAAGCTTTCAGCTCAGTTTTAGTTGTATACAATAAATACAAAAAAAACATACATGTTACACATTTAAAACGTTTCTTCTTGTAAATAGTTTCACATTTACTCGTAGTAGTAAGCATTTTATATAAATTTTGTAAAAATTATTTCCCGCTTACGCTAGCATTTCTTTAATTATCAATTATTTTTGTAAAACAAATAGTTCTTAACTAGGGGGTTTCTCGTTTTCCATTTCTATAAATAAAAACTAAAACTAAAGCACTTACACTTAGACGCAGTTACTTGAAGTCGCCTTAGACACTATTAGTAGTCTACATTGTTGTATGTATTTACGCAACGTGTTCATATAAACATAGAACACTCCTGGGCCAATTGTTGCCGAATTGGAAATGTGTTTGTCTCAGTGTTTCGACAGGTTTAAGGGTACATCTGTGAAAAACAAAGTGAGTTAGAAACATATGCTGGACACCTTACGGTTTTGAGTAAGATACGCACCTGAACTTAGTTCATCCCTTAGGCTGCTGTGATAGTGAACAGCTGAACCACTCGAGTTTGTTGCCAGCGGTGCAGCCATTGATGTGGCATAGGAGCGCGCTAGCGAAGATGAGCCGCTACTGCCACCACTGGTATCAGTCAATTTTGTGGGCGTGTGATTTCTATGTTCAGTTGATGCGGAAATAGTGCTAGCATGTGTTTGATGTTGTAGGCTTTGTAATGCCGCCGAAGAAACGGAGTGAGGTGGTGGTGGAGCGTTATGTAGCAAGTGCGTAGCTGATGGTGGTACCGTTGATGGATGTTGACCAAAGGCAGCTGCTGCGGCAGCAGCTGCGACAACGCCATTGTAAGCAAAGGGATGGAATGGCGGCGATAAGCGATGAGATGCAGAAACGCTTGGCGTCGCGGCCGCATGCGGATGTGTGGGTGGCATCAGTGGTGTGGGACCAGCCTGATAATGATGCAGCCACAGTGGATTGTGCCGCAAAGCTGCCAAAGTCGATATATATGGATGATATAGTGAGGGCGTTACTACTGATGGAATGTAGGCAGCGGCTGCAGCAGCCGCGGCCGCAGCTACAGCAGCAGCAGAGTTGCTCGTTGCAGGCGGTGTGCCCAAGATCGGTGGTGGTGGGGGCTGCACCGCTGACGTTGATACTGTTCCAGCATGCGGACTTGTTGCGCCATTCGATGGCGGCGGATACAAGTAATAGTGCAAGGGTGAGCCGGTGGCGGTGCTGGTTTGATGATGCGTCGTGTTTACCTTACGATCCGGCGACGCAATTGAACGATCGCCAGGAGATGGACAACTCGTCGCAGTGCTGCTGTTACTGGCAGTGGGTGATGCAAACTCACGACGTATCGATGCAGTCTTTTTGGGCACAGTACGGGGCGTGGTGGCAGGCTCTCGTGGTGAAGCCGTCGATGCACGTGGTGGTGATAGATCACGCGAAGCTAACGAATGTGGTGGAATGTGTGGTGATATAGTTGACGATATCGTTGAGGCCGGCATCCGCGAAGCATTGACCGCCATGGTTGGTGAATGTGCTAGGCTTTGCGGTGGCACATATTGTGGAGACATGGCATACGGCGGCGGATAAAAGGTCTGGTGGTGATGGTGATGCTGCTGCTGCTGCTGATGATTTGCTTGTTGGATCAGTTGCATTTTGTACGCACTAGCATCGGGTGGTGTGCGCCTCCCATAATCTTGAGACACTGTCGGACTGCGTGAATGTGTTTCATGCATGGGTGAAGTGGCGACATAAGGCGGTGAACGTTTCTTGTTTATAGATGCATGCGTCGATGGTGACTTACCGCCACCAATGCTGCTCGTATCTGGAGATTTTGGCGATGTCAAAAGTGAGCGCGAATACGCAGAGTTTGTGTATAACTGAGCAGCAGAAAGTTGCTGTTGCTGCTGTTGCTGCAACACATTGCTTATGATCGTTGCCGGCTGATCATTGGTTTTCTTTGATGTTAAACTGTTGCTTCCACCCAACAAAGAGTGTATGCTATAAGAACTATTCAAACGTGTCGATGGTGTACTCGTTGGCGTTGCCGATGTTGGTTTCGGCGTCATCGTTTGAATGTTGCTGCCAGTTATCGTTGTTGCTGCATTCGCTGAGGACATTGGCGAGGCGCTGCAGCGCGAAGGCGATGACTTCGCTGTAAAGCCCCCCTTTGCACGACTACGCTTTCCGCCAGCACCGTTGTTCACATTATTATCCTCGAGTGATACTTTTTCAAATTCACGTAGTATGCGCTTGCGCGGCGATACATGCTGCTGATGATATGATTCGACTAGACGTGATGCAGCCGACGTTGGTGGCGAGACCTTTAAATTTATATATATAAACTTTAGAGTATTCTAACCGAGCGTTTTTTATGACTTACCTTATGTGTCAATGTATGACTTAGACTGTTGATAACCCCGCTGCCACTGCCGCTGCCGGCTACCGCCATGTTAGCCACAGATGTTTGCTTCGATAATTGTTCTAAACGCGCTGGTACGCTGTCTATCAGTTTTTGTATAATTGTTGTGAGCTTTGCTCGCGATTTCGTTTTCTTTTGCTTTATCACGATGGGCTCTTGAGTTTCAACTGATCCATTGCTTTTTGTGCGATTACTGTCATGGTCATTCGCCACTACCACATGGTTGGTTTTTGTTTCAACTTTACCCTCGCCCACCGTGCCATTTAATGTTGCTTTCGGCGATTTTCTTAAATGTGTCTCCTCGTCTATATCGGTCAACATTGGAGTGCCGTCATCACCTCCGCTATTAGTACTCACTTTTTCAACCTCTTCCTTTGTCACATCATCATCTACAGATTTTATTTCGCAATTGACCTGAACTGCCTCATCCTCTACTACAGATGCTTCTTTAGATATATTTTCTGTTAAAACATCCTTACAATCGCTTTCGGCGTCATTATTTAAGTTACTCTGAACTCTTTCGTCTTTGATTATATCGCTCGGTTTTATTTCATTACTATTTGGCTTTGTCTCAGCTTTATGCGACACTTCTGAAGCTTTTACATCTATTTCGGTTTCTGTTTTTATTGAGACATTGTCTTCTGTGCAAGTTTTATTTAAATTCTGTTTCACATGTTCAAACAGTTCGGGCGCAGTCTTTGTGTTCTCATAAGGTTTCCGTCGCTTTTTTGCAGCCGTTTTGAGACCGCATTTAGTCAAAACTAAGCTCTTTGGACGTTGGTAGAAAAGTGACATTTCTTTGGAGATGCCACGACGTGGCCTTGACTGTTTCCAGGAATGATCTCGTTGCCATGGAGATGACTGAATTGAACTGTTATCATCTGAAACTATTATAAATAAATTAAATAAGGGATAAGAATTTTAAGCCAAATTGTAAAAGGTTGCACTCACAGCTTAGAGAAGTAGAATTCTCATTCTTTGGATACGTTGCAGGCGCAACAGCAGCCGACGTCGGCGTCACTGTCGCCGATGTGGCAGCTGAGGGCGCACGAAAAGTCTTGCGCGGGACAGAAACCCAGCCACCTTTTTCGCCATCCTTAGACCGTGCTAATTCCAAAATAAACTTGCCATCTGAAACCAAAATCAGATTAATAAATCGGCAGGACACAACTTAGAGCAGGAACTAACCTTTGAAAAACTGCAATCGTCCGCCCAAGTTGCTATTGCTACTTGCTGTTGATAACGGTTGCCTGCCCGTTTCGTAGTGGTTGGTCGTCGTAGCTTTTTCCAAACTGTTGGCATTTTTACCGATAGTTGGTGTAATGCCGACACCACCAGCGCTGCCTAGTGTGTAGTCGAGTACCCCAACCTCTGCCTTCGGCGCTGTAGCAATTGGTGAACTCGCTGCTGCAGTTGTCATTGCTCGCGCGGATGGCGATGATGTTGTACGACTGTTTGTGGGGATTGTTGTTACAAAAGGCAGTAGTCCATTGGTTGCTGTTGCTGCTGCTGTTGTTGTTGTTGCCGTCGAACTTGCTGAGACGAAAAGTGGCGGTGGCGCGGGCAATTGAAATGTAGCAGCAGCTGCTGCCGTGAGCAATGTCGCCGCGGCTGCTGCATTCGTTCCATTTAGACCATTTTTTAATAAAATTTTTGCGGCTTCTGCGATTATACGTTCACTGTTGTTATTGTTGTGATTGTTGCTGCTGCTAGTGGTGCTGACAACATTACTATTATTGCTGCTACTGTTGTTATTGTTGATTTTGCTGTTGTTGCGCTCATCGGTCATTTTTCCTGTGCGAGCAACAACTGCAGCATGGTTATAGCCAACATTAAATATGTTGCATTTGCCGCAATTTTATTCCAAGCCCCACAATAAACACTTTTTAATTTTCATTCGAGTTTGACGACGATCTGTTGTGCACCTTCTTTTCACAAATTCTCGCTTCAAACGTTTATTATTTAAGCAAGCAACTCCACTCCCAGATTATCATTGCCATCGATCACAAACACACAGGAATCACTTAAATAAACACAAATAATTATTCAATAATTTCTTAGTTTTCAATACTTTTTTAGTACTACGCGACCATTTGAACTATTTATCGTTTTATTTTCGTCTAAAAGATTCTTTCACGTTGCTTTTTTACGCTCTTTCGTATGTTGCTCTCATATTATTTCAATCGCTCACTTGCGCTCCACAAAAAAACCACAGACAACAAAAACAAAATCCCACATCATGCTTCGAAGAAGAAGAAAGTGAGAGATAGAGAGTCAAATTTCTGCGTGATTTGCTGCACCGAACAATATCAATTAGAATTAGGCAAGTGCGTGTGTGTTTGCTGATTTATTATAGGTTCTCACGAAGGAAGTGTCAGGAAAAATTTGAGGAATATTAGAAAAACCTGTGACTTATTTTGAATAGTAACTATTAAATGCATAACCCAAATCAAAAACTCTCTGCATAGATTCCTGGCCGTACCTTTTTTTTTGCTTGTTATATTTTTAATTTTTAACAAATTAGTTTACTATTTAAAATTCAAAGTACTGTATTTCATTCAAAGCTGTATAGGAACTCATGTAATATAATGTAAATATGAAATAAAAACCTGGACTCATAAAAATTCTAAAATTCTATGTTCATTTTGTGGTTTTTATTTTGGCTATTAATCCATTATAAAATGTGGATTAAAAATAGCACATGTTTTTCTAATATTTTATTTAATTTACCACTAGAGTGCAGCTTTTTGGTTAACCAACCTAGCTAACGAGGCTCTAAAAAGCATTTATCCGTCTACCAACTTGGTTTAATATTCCCACCTGAGTACATAAGTGTTTGTTAGCTTGTTAAGCCAAATCCCCTTTTTGTTTAAGCACTTTGACTTTCTGCTCCAACTGCCCTTTTGGATAAATAATTTTTAACTAATTACTAATATATGAAAATTTAATTTTCTTGCAATTTACTTTCTGAGCAAGAAATTTCAGTAAATTCATTACATTTTGTTTTGTTAAAATTTTTTACTAGGGAGCACAAAAGCCGATTATTTTCAAAACGGCGTTCGATCTACATTCCCTCTCCCGCGTCAAGCAATGTTTTTATTAAATTTCACTATGGCACATTTGAAATTTCCTATACTGGCTGTTACACTTTGATATAAGTGAATGAAATGAAAACGTATTACATTATTCGTGTATATCAGAAAGAAGCGTGTGTTCAACGGCTGTTTACATACATATGTAGGTATGAAGGAGAGCGCTAATGCTTCCTCTTCCTTCCGCTTTTACATGTTTTCCCCCTCCGCAGAAGATTCTTACGATTTCCTGTCTAATGACGAGCAGCGGGGGTGAGCAGCGGGTATAGTCTTTGATGTACAACAACGTTGTAACGCGTATTTTAGGCGTTGTTGTATTTTTATTCAAAGTAGGCGTATTAACACGTCGGAGCCGATCTTATTGCAACAGAAACATAGTAGCTTTTAACACTCATTTTATTAATAATATTTTGTTGTTGCCCACGATGTTTTTTAAGACTGCATTTGAGCAATTGAGGAATTCATCACTATTTTTTCTTTTCAATAAAACATTTCAACATTCAACACATAAAATAATCTTTGACGCGAGTGAACGAGCGAACAGCATAGCGTAAAAGAAGTGGAAATAAAAGTAAAGAATACAATAAAAAACGTTCTCCAATTACCGCAGCAATGAATTTTCACATTTTTATTTAAAATATTCAAATAAATCTGAATAAAATATACGCGAAAACTTTACAGGTGTTGCACTTTTTGTTTAAAATTGTATTTTATTATTATTTTTAACAAAAAAAACCTAATTTAAACAAAATTATCAACGAAAAATGCGAGCGCACACGAAGAAACCAACGAGTGTAGCAAAGGAAGAAGAAGCACGGCGTTCGTGTGAATTCTGCTGACGTCGCGCTCACAGTGGTGGCTGTGTATAAAAAACGTCCCAAACTTGTCAATTTTTCCAATAAGTCATAAAATTATGATTTATCTAAGTAAATACACTTCTGAAACAGTTATAGAAAAATTTTAAATGTCAAATTCTTTGTACAAAGTAAGTTTAACGTAAAAAATGAATTAAAAATTTTTACTAGTGCATGTAAAAATTTGTGCGTTACACTGTGCCATCGACTGCGCTGCAATCGGCTTGCTGCCACAAATACAACAACAACAAAGAGCGTATGGGATATTTCGTGGGAAACTTCCTCTGAGCGTGGGAAAAATGAGCAATTTTATGATTTGGGATTTTTATATTGTATAGTGTTGCCAGCACTTCATTAAAGACAAATACATTTAAAATCCCCAGGGATGAAATTTTCTGACCAAGCCGACCGCACGACAATTTTGTCACGGACGGCGAACAGCCAAAATAGTTTTGACTGGTAATACTGGATATACATACATATATGTGAACCATGCAATATTAGAATTAAATGCAAACTAAAGCTAAGAAATCAATTTAACAAAAACAAAGCGTAAAATATAAAAAATATTTTGAAAAATTCTTAATATACAACAGAGAAGAATTAAATAAAAATTATTTCTTCCATTTCACAGTAAACTCTCTATATAAACAACTAAGGAAGTCGATGTGCTTAAGTTAATTGTTATTTCCTATGGAAATAAACAAAGTAATTTTTTATAGTACCACATTTGAATGAGGAGGGACAAAAAAGAACAAGCAAAGCGAAGTCAGAAAAGGTCGGTTTTCGTTTCGTCTTTTACCCTGCTCGGCCGCACCTAATTCTAACACTTAACAGCGGTCCTAACAGAGCTCTGGTGCACCACTATCTACAATATATATAAGTTGTCTCTAGTTTTATGTTCAGCAAACAACGAAAAGTATTGTGCACAACAAAAACAACATTGAATGGCAAATAACATTTATAAAATCAAAGTGATCATCAGCAAATGGACAAACCCTGTTGTTTCGCTTTTAAGTCTCACTGTTGCGAACAACAACCACAGATCGAAACTCGGGGAAGCTGTTGTGTAGCTGTTATGACGCTGTTGATCGCTGTTAGTGTCGCTTGACAGAGCTTCGTCGACAGCTTAGACATAAAACTATGTCAAAACATGCCACCATTCAATTAATTTCACTTGAAATCTCGAAATTTCGTATTATGTTAGGGAACACCCCGCTGTGGTGTATCATAAAGTTTATTTCTAGAAGTTGCCGCATTCATTCATTCATTCAGTGTTTAACATCATCGCCAAAACTTCGAAATGTACTTTACCAAAATAAAAACAATTCTAAAATTACATACAATTTTTCAATAAAATTTAAAGTTCTGTTATTGCGAAAATTCAGTTTTCGCGACAGATCTGGTTTTTAATTCGTCGCGAGCATCGAGCTTGCACTGTACCTTCATAGCGGTGGTCAATCCACAGCGTACATCAGCGACATGTTTCCAAGTCACTCCACTATCGGGAGTTTCATTTCGCGCCTAAAAATTCGCCGATCTGCTGAGAATTTGCCTCCTACTGATAGACGAAAATTGTTATCAGATAGAGAACAAAGGAAAATCTTTATGAATGATAATCCGTACTTGACAAATGCATCAGGTAATTCAGTTGCATTCTATAAGCCAATAATTTGAAGCGGCAAAACTACGCACAGAAACACAAAGAACAAAAGTTTCGAGTTCTGGGAAAGGATTTCATTCAGCAATGAAAGTAAATTCATCATTTTTGGTCTGACGGTCTAATTGAGAAATATAAAAGCTGAAGATCCTGTATGTAGGCACATGAAATGGATAACTGAGTGTTCAGTTATAACAAGTTAAATGCTCAAGGCTATTTGGACATTTCGATGTGTGTACATACTGTAGTTTTTCTATAAGAAAAATGTGCATTTATTCTTGATATATCTCGAAATGAATATTTTTGTGACTTGCTGTACATGTGTGTTCCTCTACACCTGACAACTACTGCCAATGCTAAATTAAAATTAGAAAAGTGTTTGAAATACAAATCGAGAGACGACGTAAAACTTTTTTAATATTTTAAACTAGCGTTACCCGCCTGTTTAGCTACGCGGTTTTTTGTTTTCTGTTTTGAAGCAGTTGCATTTTAAGAATTCTAATATCTAGGCTAGAACTTTGAACAATTTTATATGGGGCGTGGCACCGCCTACTTTTTATAGTAAACTTATTTCTCCCCCTTGCTTATGTACCAAATTTCATCTACCAACATCAATTACATAGTTTCAGATATATGACAAATTTAGATATTCCCTTACATATGGCACCGCCCACTTTTAACATTCATCTTATTTCTCCCGGTGTTCTTTACGTATTGGGTGATTTAAAAAGCGTCCACAGTTTTTGATATCCATATACGACTATCGTGCAACACTAATCCGATTGGGTCAAGCCCGCGGATACTATCCAATACACAAGATAAAAATTTAATATTGTATTGTGTATTAGTAGCAATAGTCCATAATATTAATTGTTAATTTATAAAAAGTCAAGGGATGATATTAAAAAACATACCACAAAGTTCTAAATTAAGTTAGTGGTTCAGTTCAGTTCCTCTAGAGGCATATACTTGTAAATTGGCTGCAATGATCTTTTTTTATAATTGTTTACATACTTAACCAAATCTCAACACAAGCTGTTGCCAAAGATTTAGCAGTAGTTATGTATATACTTGCATAGATATTAGATAAGAACTTCCCATGGGTAGTTGCTGCCAAAATTTCTACGTTTTATAATGTACATTTTTAGGACACCTTCTCAGATAATAAAGCACCAAATTGCACCCATAAATGTATATTTGATTGCATAGGTGTCTTTGTTGGTAGAAAGCAAACCACTTATTTATATAAATACAAGTCTTCATTCGAAAGTTTTACTTAATGTGAATTTCGAAATGTTTAAATTAGGTGGAAGTTTGTTATGGCTAATTACCGTCTTCGGTGTAGTTGCTGCAGCCAGAATTGGACGTAAGTTTCGCACATATTTAAAAATTTTGAAACATTAAAAAGGTCTAATGGTTACAGTTGGGGAGATTCATAGCCCTCAGCAACTGCTTGGTAGAGCCACCATTAAAGCCCGATTGGACCTTGATAGCTTTGCGAAGAATAAATTTACTCCGGAGGAGGAAAAGGATCCCCAATTCTGGCGTAATAAAGCTTACGCAGAGATTGCGGCGCGTACGAGTCGCCCACAACCGAAAGGCAAGAAGGCAAAAAATGTGATTATGTTCTTGGGCGATGGCATGTCTCTTTCAACATTGGTGGCATCCAGAATACGCAAAGGTCAACTCAAAGGAAACACAGGTGAAGAGGATGCCCTCAGTTTTGAGAAGTTTCCGGCTTCTGGTTTGAGTCGTGTAAGTTTAACAGAAATTGGTATAAAATAACTCTGAAAACCTTATTAAAATTTTTCTATAGACATACTGCACTAATGCCCAAGTGCCAGACTCAGCATGTACAGCAACGGCTTATCTGTGCGGTGTCAAAACGAATATCGTCGAAATCGGTGTGAATGCCCGTGTCGAGTACAACAATTGCACCGCTAGCATGGATCCAGCGAACCATGTAAGTTCCATTGCAGCCTGGGCACAAGCAGTTGGCAAATCCACTGGAATCATTACCACGACCACTCTTACTCATGCGAGTCCTTCTGGAGCTTACGCTCATACGCCAAATCGTTTCTTTGAGTGCGATACAGACATACTGACCTATGGTGAAGGCCAGTCCCATCCAGATACTTGCATGGATATGGCAACACAACTAATAACCCAAGAACCAGGGCGTAATTTCAATGTGATGCTTGGTGGCGGTATGGGAAAGTTCCTGCCAAAAACCATTAAAGATAGTCATGGCAATATGGGCGAACGATCAGACGGTAAAAACTTACTTAGCCGTTGGCAGGGCTTGCATCCGGGTGGCGTTTTGGCGACCAACCGCAAACAGTTGTTGAGTGTCAACGCATCGGCTATCACCAATCTCATCGGTCTTTTTGGTTCGAGTTTAATGGATTTCCATTCGAAGGCCGACAACACAGTGCAGCCAACTTTGAAGGATATGACCCTGGCTGCCTTGAAGCTTTTAAAGAAAAACGACAATGGCTTCTTTGTGTTTATCGAGGGTGGCCTCATTGACTACGGTCATCATAATAACAGGGTTGATATAGCAGTTGATGAATGCCTGGAGTTAGATAAAGCAGTGCAAGCGGCATATGATGAAACTGATCCCGAAGATACTCTTATCGTTGTCACTTCTGATCATGCTCACCCATTGAGCATATCGGGTTACCCAGGTCGTGGTACAAATATTCTTGGTCTGAACCAGCACGACACTGATCTGAACGGCATAAAGTATGCCACCCTTAACTATGCCGTCGGCTCGGAACAGTATCTGGACGAGAGTGGCAATCGCGTTGACTTAACTGACAAGATTGATAAGCCAGGTATGTAAAGAAAAAAAGTTTTCCAAGGCACTTTTTTTTTTTTATTCTTTTATAACCTTTTTAGACTTCAAGACTCCTAGTTATATCAAGGGGAGTAGTGGAGTTCATGCTGGCGATGACGTCGGTGTATTTGCTACTGGACCTCAGAGTCATTTGTTTACAGGTGTCATGCAACAAAGCACGATTCCTCACTTGATGGCATATGCCGCATGCATTGGCGACGGTCCTACACTGTGCAAACAATAAATTCTTAATGGCATTTGTTTATATGAAAAAGAAATTGTTAGAGATTTAAATATAACATGTGATTATTAACAAATTATTGACAATTCCTTTCATCTGTAAGATTGAAATCCAAAGCAATTTGTTCATTGTGAACCTTGTTCAATGAATCCTGATTAGTTTAATACATATTTCGATTAATTCTATTGAATGAAAATCAACGAAATGACTGGGAGCCTACGAAACGTCAACTAGGTGGTAACCTCTATAATCAATATATACAGTCGAAATCGTATATGACAACATCGCTTATAACAACATATCATGAAATTAGGATGCATAGTTTGATTTGCTATTCAAAACCTTACTTATAACGACATCGCTTAGAACGTACGAATGTGTGTGTAGCGAGCGACACAATACTAGACAGATCACCAGAAATGACGGATGTTACTCCTGAACATACTGCAATGGAACATTCTCAAGTTCAAGTTGAGAATATAGTGAAGGAGCTTATGCATATTGATGAAAATCTACACATCTGTGAGTTTTTCAAGATAATAATGATATTTTAAATTCTGTAAAATCTGATCAAGATGAAAAACACGATGAGGTTAATGTCGGGGAACAACAGTTCACAACACCATTTATTGGCGATGGCAGTCATGCTGTTGAGGTATTGCAAAAATGTATCTGTTTTACTGATATTAGTACACTCTGGTCTTTAAGAAATACCCTCAGTTATCGATTTATATAATCGAAGTCATGTTAATCAAAAATATCAGACTATTTTAAGTAATTTTTAAAAGTACTATTTGAAGAATTTCGATTTTAAGTTTTTGTTTAGTAAGGATCTCTTAAAAATAAATATAATTTAATGTGCTTATATGCTTCTATTACCATCATTATCTATAGGTTGTGCTAATCGATCTAGCTATGTCCGTCTGTCTGCCTGTCTGTCTGTATAAACAAACGGATCTCGGAAACGGTAAGACCTACAACCATTAAATTTTGCACGATGACTCAAGGCTGATCGTCCTTATGGCAGCTATATAATATAGTAAACACATATACATAATATTAAGATATATGATTGGACATTACCTAGAACTATTAAATCTGAAATTTGATGACGATATCTTAAAAAGCAAAATGATTTTTATAAGTAAATGTGATTTTGGGCCGATCGTTCCTATGGCAGCTATATGTTTTAGCTTGAATATCAAAAAAAAAATAAACTCGTTATACCTATGGATAAGGAGAGTCTTTGTGCCAGATTTGGTCGTTATAGGTCTAACCGTTTTTGAGATCCGTTTGTTCATACGAAGGGATGGACAAACAGGCAGACGGGCATAACTAGATCGACTCGTCTTTCGATGCTTATCATGAATATATATACTTTATGGGGTCAGCCACGCTTCTTTCTGTCTGTTACTTACATTTGCACATCTTTAATATACCGTTTACCATATTTTGATAAAAAAAAGTGATATAAAAAGTTGAGTGCTTCAATACAGATCACAGAAAAAAGGAAGCGGAGCACGCAGATATTGCTAGCTATTTAAATAAAAATGTTTGTTTGGCGAAATCAAGCTAAGACTAAATTTATTTAAGAGAAATCTCAGAGAGACAGTGCTAAGCATTTATGAAAATGATCTTCTTAATTTATTTAAAGATATTAAGTTAAGCACATAAGGTATGCAATAATGTTGTTTTATGACTGTTTGCATACCAAATTTTTAAACTTCTACACTATACCTGTTGAATGTACAAACGTTCATACAGAATTTAGATAATTGTCTGCCAAAATCATGCCAAAATTCTACGTTTCATGATGTTCATATATAGGATAACTTCTCAGATAATAAAATACCAAATTGCGCCCATAAATGTATATTTGGACGTAGGTACATCCACGTGTCTGCTAATGTTCGTCATTCGGATGCTTAGTGAATACCATACACCTGATACGTATAAATAGAAGCCATGATTTTGACGTCTTCATTCATTCCGTATTTGGACGACGTTTCAGAATGTCAAGCTTAGTCCTACTTTTATTTGTGGTTTTCAGCGTGTTTGCTGTAGCTAAAGCAGCCACAATTGGACGTAAGTTTCCCATTATGTTCAAGAAAATTTAAAACAAACTTACTTTTGTAGTTGAGGAGCTGCATACCCCTCAACAATTGCTTGGCAGAATTAATAGTAAAGGCCGGATGGACTTAGATGTCCATGGCCTGGCGAAGAATAAATTCACCCCGGAGGAGGAAAAGGATCCCCAATTCTGGCGTAATATAGCTTACGCAGAGATCGCGGCGCGTACGAGTCGCCCACAACCGAAAGGCAAGAAGGCAAAAAATGTGATTATGTTCTTGGGCGATGGCATGTCTCTTTCAACATTGGTGGCATCTAGAATACGCAAAGGTCAGCTCAAAGGAAACACAGGTGAAGAAGATGCCCTCAGTTTCGAGAAGTTTCCGGCTTCTGGTTTGAGTCGTGTAAGTTTAATAGAAATTGGTATAAAATAACTCTGAAAACCTTATTAAAATTTTTCTATAGACATACTGCACTAATGCCCAAGTGCCAGACTCAGCATGTACAGCAACGGCTTATCTGTGCGGTGTCAAAACGAATATCGTCGAAATCGGTGTGAATGCCCGTGTCGAGTACAACAATTGCACCGCTAGCATGGATCCAGCGAACCATGTTAGTTCCATTGCAGCCTGGGCACAGGCAGTTGGCAAATCCACTGGAATCATTACCACGACCACTCTTACTCATGCGAGTCCTTCTGGAGCTTACGCTCATACGCCAAATCGTTTCTTTGAGTGCGATACAGACATACTGACCTATGGTGAAGGCCAGTCCCATCCAGATACTTGCATGGATATGGCAACTCAACTGATAACCCAAGAACCAGGGCGTAATTTCAATGTGATGCTTGGTGGCGGTATGGGAAAGTTCCTGCCAAAAACCATTAAAGATAGTCATGGCAATATGGGCGAACGATCAGACGGTAAAAACTTACTCAGCCGTTGGCAGGGCTTGCATCCGGGTGGCGTTTTGGCGACCAACCGCAAACAGTTGTTGAGTGTCAACGCATCGGCTATCACCAATCTCATCGGTCTTTTCGGTTCGGGTTCTATGAATTACCACTTGAAGGCCGACAACACAGTGCAGCCAACTTTGAAGGATATGACCCTGGCTGCCTTGAAGGTTTTAAAGAAAAACGACAATGGATACTTTGTGTTTATCGAGGGTGGTCTCATTGACTCTGGCCATCATTACAGCAGGGTTGATATAGCAGTTGATGAATGCCTGGAGTTAGATGAAGCAGTGCAAGCGGCATACGATGAAACTGATCCCGAGGATACTCTAATCGTTGTCACTTCTGATCATGCTCACCCATTGAGCATATCGGGTTACCCAGGTCGTGGTACAAATATTCTTGGTCTGAACCAGCACGACACTGATCTGAACGGCATAAAGTATGCCACACTTAATTATGCCGTCGGCTTGGAACAGTATCTGGACGAGAGTGGCAATCGCATTGACTTAACTGGCAAGATCGATAAACCAGGTATGTCAAAAATAATAATAATCAAAAAAAAAAAAACAAAAACATAGTTGCTATCCAGCCCAATTATTTACTACTGATAACTTAATGCTCTTTTCCAGATTTCCTTACTCCAAGTTACATCAAAGGCAGTTTGGGAGTGCATGCTGGCGATGATGTCGGAGTCTTCGCTACTGGACCACAAAGTCATTTATTTACAGGTGTCATGCAACAAAGCACGATTCCTCACTTGATGGCATATGCCGCATGCATTGGCGACGGTCCTACACTGTGCAAAAAATAAAATCATAAATGACACGATTTTTATATATTTAAAAGATAGAAAAAAAAATTGATTTGTTTAAAAATTATGCTTAGTAGTTAATTATTAAATTATTATGGAAAAAAAAATTAACCAATGCCTATTACCAATTGCGGAATTCTTCGCCAAACAATGTGACAAGTCGATTTGGGAAATCCATCTAGCGCAGATTCCAGAAGTCTCAATATTTCACAACTGTCAGTCTCAGCAACTATTAAGTTAGGCTGTATAGCGATCTTTTAATGAAATGTAAGCACGTCTATTTCGTATTTTTAAAATTGGCAGACCGCAGTCAGCTTACACTTAATTTTTGCTTAACTATACCAGAAAGCAATTTACACTTAAAAAAATCTGAATGTTTTTGAAATATACATTCATAGTTGTAAGGATTGGTTCTTGCACTTCGAATAATTATGGACCAATCACTGGGAACCCATAGTTCGATTTCGAGTAAATAATTATATTGTAACATTAATGGAGTCAACAGGCATCATGGTATGGCCAATTAACAAATACCTTATCTCAATAGATTTAATATATAAGGATGATTTAATAAAATAGGCAATCATGGCCAACCAGGCTTTGTTGCGATTTTGTCCTGCTCCACTATCGCCATATCAACTTTTGTTCTCAACAGTTTGTCTTTCATCTAAAATAACATGGTATTAATAAATGACTGTGCAAATGGCCAACTAGGATATTAAAGTTCAAATGCTGGCTCATGCCAAAATATGAGTTGTCCGAGACTATCCTACTTTTTAATCTTCGTATATTTTATTTGAAATCAAGTCGCTGACGTTAAGTTTGCTGCTACGAAAATACATGTGTGTCGCTTACGATTTAATTGAAAGTGCGATATCTCTAGAAATATATATAATTGATTTTTAATATTTAGGGTATAGATGGGTTTGGTACTTGGGTACATATGTGAATTAAAAACTAGAAAGGCACCTAAAATTATTAAATCCAAAATTTGGTAACGATATCTTGAAAAACAAAAGGTATTTTGTTATTCTAGCAGCTATAAGTTATAGGTTGAATATCGAAAAAAAAAACAAAATAAACTCGATATGCTTATGGATTAGGAGTCTTCCTGCCAAATTTGGTGGCTGTATGTCTAACCGTTTCCGAGATGAGTTTGTTCCTACAGACAAACAGACGGATATGGCTATATTAACTCGTCTTTCGATACTTATCAAGAATAATACTTTCTAGGGTCTGCCACGCCTCTTTCTGCCTGTTACATACATTTGCTCAAATTTAATATACCATTTACCAGTTTTTGGTACAAAATGGTAAAAAATTTCGAAAAAATATTGCTTACGTTATTGTTGTAATAAGAGCTCGATATGTACATACTCTTGGTTGAAAAATATAATTTTTTTCGATGTCAATATTCAATCTTGACAAACTGAATAACCACAACACAATCTTTTTCTTCGATCTTCCATTTTGGTTGGTGTCTGATACTTTTTGCCACACTTCTGTTCAGTTCTTTAATCAAAGATAACTTTTTTAAGTGGTTTAAGTGTTTAAATGATAGCTTATATTTTATTTTAATCTCTATAAGAAAGAGTAGATTAAAAAGAGATTTAATTAAGACGTCGTATTTTCCAGATTAAAAGGTTTGTCGCCCATCGCTTATCTGTTCCTCCATATAACGTTCGCATTAACTGTAAGATTAGTGTTATAATAATTGTTTGTTGTTTGTACATAAGTATCTCGAAAAACGCGCCGAAAAGTCTCCAAAATCAAGAATTTTAAAGGGCCTGCTTTCTTTTAAAAATTTTTGTAATCTGTTGACTGTGCTTTACTTTCATTTGACTTATAAAACGCATTTTGCTAGTCGTTGACACCGGCCCACATCCCAATGTTTCCTTATTGGTGCATCTTAAGAATTTTAATAAATTAAATATTTGCTCATCATGCCGATTTTGTTATCAGATTCTTATAAATAAATAAGCTAAAGTTATTTTTAATTGCAACTCCCGACTAAGCTATTTTGCCATTGATTTATACTGCAAAGATCGTAATTTTTTGCAATCCGCAACCAAAATATTTAAATTTATTTATTTGTATATGTTTTTATATAAAAATTAATGTTTGATGTTTGGTGAAAGTTTAACATCCTGCTTCTAAACCTATTTGACGCAGATAGATGAGATATGATTTGAATTTATGCATTTTCTCTCTATGAGTATCTTTTGTTGAGCTTACAGGCAAACATTATTTAAATTTGAGATGATTAGTTGATAGCTTAGTTTACTTAAGAGTTATCTCAATTGTTAAATGGATAGTCAGATAGTAATTTCATATTTTAATCGTTTACACACCAAATTTTCAAACTTCCCCACAGTATGAGGTAAAATAGCATTATTCTACGTGTTGATTGTTTGTGCGTAAGTTAGTACCTACATACTTATGTAGTATTTAGATAATAATCTGTGATACCATTTGTTGCCAAAATTTCTACACTTTATGATGCGCATGTTTAGGATAGCTTCTGGAGTAATAAAGTACTAAATTGCACCTATAAATGTATAACACCGAGGTATGTATGGTGAATACCATTCCACTCATTCATATAAATAGGAGTCATTATTTTGGAATTATTCTTATTTATAACGAAGCGTTACTTGATGAGCGTTTCAAAATGTTTAGATTCGGTGAAATTATAGCTTTGTTAATAGCCGTTCTCGGCGCAGCCTCAGCAGCGACGCTTGGACGTAAGTTTGACAGTAATCGCAACCTTCAACATAATTGAATATTTATTGTTTACAGTTGGGGAGATTCATACCCCTCAGCAACTGCTTGGTAGAACTAGTAACAAAGCAAGAATAGAAATTGATGTCCATAATTTGGCTAGGAATAAATTCACTCCGGAGGAGGAAAAGGATCCTCAATTCTGGCGTAATATAGCTTACGCAGAGATTGCGGCGCGTACGAGTCGCCCACAACCGAAAGGCAAGAAGGCAAAAAATGTGATTATGTTCTTGGGCGATGGCATGTCTCTTTCAACATTGGTGGCATCCAGAATACGCAAAGGTCAACTCAAAGGAAACACAGGTGAAGAGGATGCCCTCAGTTTTGAGAAGTTTCCGGCTTCCGGATTTAGTCGCGTAAGTTAAACTGAGTCGTGCGTAGAAGAAACACTCACAAATATGAGAACAATTTTCCACAGACTTACTGCGCAAATGCCCAGGTGGCAGATTCAGCATGCACAGCAACGGCTTATCTCTGTGGCGTCAAAACGAATATAGTTGAACTCGGCGTAAGCGCCAATGTGGAATATAATAATTGCACAGCCAGCATGGATCCAGCGAACCATGTAAGTTCCATTGCAGCCTGGGCACAGGCAGTTGGCAAATCCACTGGAATCGTTACCACGACCACTCTTACACATGCGAGTCCTTCTGGCGCTTATGCACATACGGCAAGTCGATTTTTTGAGTCTGATGCTGACATTGTGACTTATGGCGAAGGCAATTCCGACCCAGATACTTGTATGGACATAGCGACACAACTGATAACCCAAGAACCAGGTCGCAATTTCAATGTGATGCTTGGTGGCGGAATGGGAAAATTCCTGCCCAATACCGTTCAAGATAGTCATGGCAAATTGGGCGAACGCTTGGATGGCAAAAACTTAATCAATCAATGGGAGGACTTGCACCCTGACGGCGTTTTGGTGACCAATCGCAATGAGTTGTTGAATGTCGATGGATCAAAAGTCACGAATCTTATAGGACTTTTTGGTTCAAGTTCAATGAATTTCCATGCGTTGGCCGACAACACAGTGCAGCCAACTTTGAAAGATATGACCCTGGCTGCCTTGAAGGTTTTAAAGAAAAACGAGAATGGCTACTTTGTGTTTATCGAGGGTGGTCTCATTGACTACGGCCATCATTATAGTCGGGTTGATTTTGCAATCGATGAATGTCTGCAGTTGGATGAAGCAGTGCAAGCGGCATACGACGAAACTGATCCCGAGGATACTCTCATCGTTGTCACTTCTGATCATGCTCACCCATTGAGCATATCGGGTTACCCAGGTCGTGGTACAAATATTCTTGGTCTGAACCAGCACGACACTGATCTGAACGGCATAAAGTATGCCACACTTAATTATGCCGTCGGCTTGGAACAGTATCTGGACGAGAGTGGCAATCGCATTGACTTAACTGACAAGATCGATGAACCAGGTATGTCAAAAATAATAATAACCAAAAAAAAAACAAAAGCATAGTTGCTATCCAGCCCAATTATTTACTATTAATAACTTAATGATCTTTTTCAGATTTCCTTACTCCAAGTTACATCAAAGGCAGTTTGGGAGTGCATGCTGGCGATGATGTCGGAGTCTTCGCTACTGGACCACAAAGTCATTTATTTACAGGCATCATGCAACAGCACACGATTCCTCATCTGATGGCATATGCCGCCTGCATCGGTGACGGTCCTACTTTGTGCAAAAAATAAATGTATAAATGACACCAATTGTGTTAACATATTTAAAATAAAAACTTACATGAGAGATTAGAATAAAATTGTGATGTAATTAAAGCATACAAAAAAACTGTACCAAACTTTATTGCCAGGTGCGGGATTCGAACCCGCGCTCTCTTAGAGAACCAGAGCTTAAATCTGGCGCCTTAGACCAACTCGGCCAACCTGACTTGAGGAACTATGACCTTTGTTTTTAATCTCAATCTAGGAGCATGCATACACTTTAAATTAATCTATAAGCCATATAAGATACGGCAAATAAGTATCCAAAATTGACCCATTTTAACCAAATGTGGTGACGAAATAATTAAATCAACTTTGTCAATTACGTAATAAAGTTATTACACCCAACAGATGTGCTGTTACCAGTTAAAGAATAGTTATCATCGCCAAGGTCAGCAATCAGCTCTTTAAACATGGTTATAATTTGCTTTGTAGATTAGATAAAATTTTGGATTAAGAAATTTTTTTAAGTTTATTTAAATACATTAAAAACTATAATAAATATGACAATAAAACTTCTGTGTCTTGATAATGGTGTATTATATCCAAATTGTGTATTAGCAGGTTCAAGAAAATATATATGTAATAATTTTTTGAAGTTTTCTATTAAATTAATTAATGCGTGTATGAATGATTTACACTGATCTCATATCCCATGATCGGCGAAATATATCAAATTTGTAATCATTTAAATAAAGTTGAACAAACGCAATCCCCCACAGAAATGAAAATTTAATCGCATGCCCAATTTAGGCTTCTACTAATTAGAAAAATTTTGGTACTTATACAGAGTAACGCTTTATTCTGCTAATATTTTTGTGTTTTCTGAAGTATAACTGCTTTTGGGTTTCCTAACCTCTGTTTGGAGACATTTTATAAATATTTTATTTTTATTTTTAGGGAAATGTCTGCTACACATATGATACTATCTTTAAATCCATTTTACGATGCCAAAGTTGCAAATAAATATTTAATTAAAATTTGATATTATTTATGTTGCTCTCTTAAATAATAATTTTCATAATAACAATAAATCGTTTTTTTTCGTTTTCTTAATATTTTACTATATATTTTCCTACTTATTTGAGTTCAAATAATGTTAAATTAAATAATATTTTTTGAAACCATTCGAACATAATGAACTCCAGTGAGATTATTCTTCTTTACTTCGCTGGCTCGAAATATCCGATTTTGAAAATATGCAATGGTACAGATCATACCGATACTGTGCTTATGAAAATCAGCTGGCATTTTACATGAGACTACACGCATACTCTCTCACTTCCAAAAAATTTAGTACGCTATTCTAAAGCATAATAATCTGCAAAATACAAATCGTTGCATATGCTACAAGTATTCCAACGGCCCACAATTTAAGGCAGGGCAACATTATTTGGGAGTGCTGATAAACGGAAGCTGTTGTTATATTATTGTGATTTTATAAAAACATTTTAGCGGTTCCCGCTTTTATCAGTAACTTTGACAGTTCCAGTGACTTTAAAAGAACTTAGTCGTACTAATGAGCTAGAATCAATGAACCAGTTCCGTAGTTCATTTAGGTGAACCGGAAATTTGAACGCGAACTTGGTCGCGAACTACATACACTAGTTGTATGTTGAATTCGGTCCGGACCCGCGAAACAGGATTTTACGTTGATCACCACTGAAGCAGTGTTGTTGATGAGGAACAGGGTTTCAGAGCACGAAGCCGTTCTTTCTCACTCTCACACACTATGTGCTTGTGGAATTATTTAATATGACAACTCTAGAATCATCACGCACGTTGTCATGATATGACAGTATCATGATATTAACGTAAATATAGTAATTATAGTTCTTAGTTTATCTCTGCTTATTTTTCATTGCTAAAAACTGAATAAAAATGGTGACTGAAGATCAGATTAAAGCAATCGGCTGTGTCTTAAATAACAGCGAGCGACCATTAAAGGAACGCTTTCGTGCATTATTTACACTGAAGAACATTGGTGGACCCATCGCAATCGAAGCAATCAGCGCTGGATTCAAAGATGATTCGGCGTTGCTGAAACACGAACTGGCATACTGTCTGGGACAAATGCAAGACAAACAGGCATTAGACACGCTCAGGAGTGTTCTCGAGGATGTAACACAAGAGCCGATGGTGCGGCACGAAGCAGCGGAAGCTATTGGAGCGATAGGCGCCGCAGAAATGCTCCCAATCCTCGAAAAATACAAGCAGGATCCTGTCGTCGAAGTGGCTGAGACTTGCGCTATTGCAGTGGATCGTGTGCGTTGGCTTGTAGCCAACAAACAAAGTGGCCAACATATAGAAGATGGCAATCCATATGCATCTGTTGATCCCTCGCCACCTGTGACTGGCAACAAAAGCATAGCTGAGCTTAAGGCGATTTACTTAGATGCCAAGCAAAGTTTGTTCGATCGTTATCGTGCCATGTTCAGTTTACGTAATCTACGCACAGAGGAGAGTGTTCTGGCCATTGCTGCGGGCTTGAAAGATTCATCAGCACTTTTCCGGCACGAGGTTGCCTTTGTACTTGGTCAACTGCAAGAACCCTGCAGCATACCGCATCTGAAGGAGAATCTAGTAGATCGTTCAGAAAATGAGATGGTGCGCCACGAGTGTGCCGAAGCACTAGGAGCAATTGCGACACAGGAATGCATCGACATTTTAGAGCAATACGTAAATGACGACAAACGTGTTGTCAAAGAAAGCTGCGTGATTGCCTTGGACATGTGCGAATACGAGAACAGTCCGGAGTTCCAGTATGCCAATGGATTGCTTAACATGGCCAAATAGTTATTAGAAATTCATTTATATCTGTAACATGTATATATTTTGTATTCGTAAACATTGTATTTTTTATATATTACCACAAAGTTATTTTACGTTTCAATCTTAATTTAAACGATAAGGAGATAACAAAATACGTGCTAACGTTTATTTGGCTACGATAACCGAGTCATTCTGCGTGTGACGAATCGTATTCATCGCAGGTTAGTCTGAAAGTTTTTGTCAAAGGGGTAGGAAAAAAAACTAGCATCCATAGATTATAAATAATATAAATCCAATTACGTTGTTTGGAAAACGTTAATAAAAACAAAACCGTTCTTATCAGAACCCTTGAATTGACATTTAATTGTGTTTAGAAATTATGTGTGAAAAATGCCCTTCAAACGCTGAAAGTATTTAGGAAGAAAGCAACTTGAATGCGTTGGAAGGCGAATCTGGATTAAGATAAATTCTATTTTTATAAAAGATGAATGTAATTCTGTTTTCCAAATTTGCAATTTTTCTCTTTTAGAATAAAATAGCTAACGATTAAATATCTACTTGTCAACCCTACCAATGTAACCAGAGTTTCAAACTTGCTTTTAGTTGATATATATACATAGAAACAGCCGCTGCACACTCACACACGCGCAGCTCCTGCATCACAGTTACATGTATTTACGTCTATATACACGCACACAAACAGACTATGTCGAAGCAAAACGTTACTTGGCAACGCGGAACTTTATTAATGATCTGTTCAGTTCTGACACTTTTCTCGTTCGCAATGGCCGCAGCAAACAAGGAGCGTACTTTTATCATGGTTAAGCCAGACGGTGTCCAACGTGGACTCGTCGGCAAAATCATTGAGCGCTTCGAACAGAAGGGTTTCAAGCTGGTCGCCTTGAAATTTACCTGGGTAAGTGTTTGTGCCTCGTAGTCTAAGCTAATTAAATTACGGTATGCCGTTTTGCGTATGTGAAAGCCAGCATAACCTCAAACATACGCGGTGTAGTTGAAGTGAGGTTAAATTTTGAAAAAAATTCAGGTGCTGCGACTTTTACATGATTGAAGGTCAAGATTATAAACTCTTGTAAACTGTCTACGCATGTTGTTTATTGTCGAACTTGATTTTTATTTACAGGCTTCGAAAGAACTGTTAGAGAAGCACTACGCCGACTTGTCTAGCCGCCCCTTCTTCCCCGGATTGGTCAACTACATGAACTCCGGTCCAGTGGTTCCCATGGTGTGGGAGGGACTTAATGTTGTTAAGACTGGCCGTCAGATGTTGGGTGCCACCAACCCAGCTGATTCCCTGCCTGGCACTATTCGTGGCGATTTTTGTATCCAGGTCGGCCGCAACATCATTCACGGCTCGGACGCTGTAGAATCGGCCGAAAAGGAAATTGCTCTCTGGTTCAACGAGAAAGAACTCGTCAGCTGGACACCAGCTACCAACGACTGGGTCTACGAATAAGTACTGGACTAACAATCTGGTTACATTACTGCATTTTATGTGCTGTCGTAGATTTAAGTGAAGTGTCGAGATTCTTTAAAAGAATAAAAAATTTCCAATTAACTTAAAACTTCCGTATCACGCTTTTATTTTTCACTACATTGATATTTGCACCAATCTGGAGCTGCAGATTTTTGAGGTAACACCCAACCAAGGGGTATGCTGCTGGCGTGTTGGCTCTTTGACAGATACGAGTCCCAAATATTTCTAAAAAAAAAAAGAATAATGCGTCACAAACTCGTAGTTTTAATAAAGACGGAGCAAACACCTTATGCGTAAGAACTCTTTAATCTTCTGCTTGCTGCCACATTTGTTCTCATGTTCTTCGAGACCGAATAGCACCCTATTCCAAGCCGTGTCAAGATTTTCTGCTTCATCTTCTTGCTTTCGATGCGTCGTTGATGTTTGCAGTTCATTTACCCAAATGCGGCGCAATGTTTCGAACTTCTTGGCGAATTCATTTGTAGCTGCAATATCTTTGCCGCGAACTAGATGCAATTTTTCAAGTAATCGAAATTTATGCAAAAAACGCTCGGCGTCATGGCGCTTTTTTAATAACTTCGCATCTGGCGCTGTGTCAGGCCTGGTGGAACGTTCAGCAATTGTACTAATTGGCTTCGTCTGTGATATTGGCGGTTTATTAAGAGATTTCTGCAACTTTTTAAGCTTGCATTTTCTTTTAAATGCTTTACGACTACGCTGCCGTTTTTTTATGATTCGTAAAATCTTCCTGCGCTGCACTCGATCCAAATTTTTCGTTACTGCATTGGGATGCTCCTGCAAACGACGCGCTTGTCCATGGCCGCCCATATTTTGATTAGGAACACAACCTTCGTCTGGCTTAATTTGGATCAAATTTTCGCAAAGCAGATGTTTTTTGCGAATGTTTTGTTTGCGGCATTTTCCCGCATTCCCCCTTTCAAAACAAATCAAAGTAACGAGTTGAATCGCAACGAGTACTGCTCTCACCACATTAAATTAAATGCCGACTTTTGTTTTATTAATACTTTAAACCGTGATATTCAATTTATATAGATACCAAAACGATATAGAATACAAAACATGCAAAATATATACATATTATGTTTATAAATGAACTTATTCTATTTTACTTCCTCAATGGTCTTCTTCGCTTCTAATAATATCTCATTTGCCTTTGTGTATGCTTCGGTTTCACTGAGGTCCTTTTCATCTTCCAGATACTTCTGAAGTAACTCGTACTCTTTTAGCAAGCTGTGAATCATTTAAAGTTAATTATTAAACTTTTTGTCTATATGATGAGTAGAGAAATAGAATGACTCATACCGCCTTTTGGAGTCGGGCAACATCATTTGACACTCTTGGATAACTTCTTCTTGCTTGTTTAGTTTGTGCTCATCAGCTCCTTCGGCTTTAAACCTCTCGAAACGAGCCCTTTCAGTGTCTACTTCCTTTTCATAGCAAGTCCGCTCCTTGGCTAATCTCCTGACAACGCCAGCTTTAATGTTTATCTGTTTTATGCGCGGATCTGCCATGGCTCTTGTTTCACACCTTACTGTTTATTAAAAAAGTGATCAGCTTCTTTTTATTTCGACAGTTTATATATTTGCTTTATCCAACTTTTCGAGATAATAATGCGCAGCCGGCAGAAATTTACAACTTTTTGTTTTTGCGTTGAGCACAGTCTGTTGACATGAGTCAGACACGAAGTTGCCAAGTCTCGGTATGCTTTCAAAGCAACTCTAATTGTGAAATAAATTATTATAATTTACTTGGACTTTGATACTCCACAAAAACTTACTCGAACTAAATGTCGCTCTATATGTATGCGTTTAAAAACAAATAGAATTTTTTTTTAAAGCAAAAGCCGATCAAAGAAATTTTTTTGGTTTTGTTAACATCGTTTTAAAAGCCTACTAAACTTACAAGTGCTTCTATTACTCTCGTGCGTGACTGTTATAAAATGTACGTTTCAAAATCTTTCAATGAATGAAACGTCTAAAACTCGTGCCGCGGTTGTAATATTATACACGCATTTGTCATTTCTTTGGGGCGGAAACGGTTAGACCTACAACCATCAAATTTGGCACGAAGATTCTCCTAATCTATAGATATAACGAGTTTACTTTGTTTTTTTTTTCGAAATTCAACCTATAAAATATAGATGCCATAGGAACGATCGGCCGAAAATCATATTTACTAACAAAAACCCTTTTGGTTTGACATGCAACATATTTTCGCTCGCTGAAGTGAAATATTTTTACACTAACTCTGTATGTATATTATTTATATAAAGCCTATTGAACAATGCATGTTTCACATCAACCCAAGCGTGAGCTTAGCCACACAACAATAGGTCTAGGTATCGTCTAATCACATATCTCAATATTATGTATATTGATTTGCTATATTATATAGCTGCCAAAAAACAACATTTAGTAAGAAAACCTTTTTATTTATGTATTCAGATATCGTTACCAAATTTTGGATTTAATAATTTTAGGTTGTATTCAATCAAATACCTGAATATGATAAATATCAGTTTACTATAACGTATATCTGTCATAGGAGCGATCTGCCGAAAAATTACTGTTTTTTTAGATTTTAAACTAGGTATAGGGTATTCTACAGCGAGTGTGTCGGACTATAGCACCCCAGCTGCTCTTTTCCATCGTAATTTGCGGTAGGTTATTATTCTTCATACGTCTACAGTATAAAATTTTTATTTTAAATAATTTTTAAATTAAAATTTCCATTGACCAGCTTTTGTTTGTTAATAAAATACAGGTTTATTTTAATGGTATATGATTAAGCTTTCTTTATTTCCATTTTCTCATATGACTTGTAATCAAATACAGTTAAAAGATTTTGGATTTATTTATTCAAGCAACATTTTGCAATATGATTTTATATTAGTTTTGAGTTTACACATACAATAATGGTTGACTTTTCATTTTATTTACGTGTTTTTGTTTTTTTTTTTTTTTTTTGTTCGTTTTGTCTGTTTTTAGCTTTAAGAGACATACTGATTCCACAATCCTCAAGCCTCGGGGATTCCGATGGAGTTCATTGGTGATAACGCAAAACGTATACATCGTATGTTAATGTAAGGATTTATGGTAGTATGTGGTTCTATTAAATATGTTTATAGGTATGTAATGTATGTACCTAGGTAGGTCTAGTATACTTCTGAAGTATGCATGTCTTTTTTCTTTTTCTGCAACTTTTGGGTGCAGCTGCAATCTTTTGAATTCAGTTACGAATGAAGTCTTTCGTTCTTAACATTAAACGAGAATGGATTTAACGACAGGGTTACGAGGACGTTGCCTTTATAGTAAGGTTAGGTTTAAAACTACGTTGCGGATTGCATCCTAATACAAACTGAGTAGAATAAGTGTACGAGTATCACGGACGTTCGTTACGAATGAGTGTGAATTTAATCGACAGTTGATTGGTTCATTAAATGAGTTGAGTGAGATGAGTGAGATGAGATGCGAGTAGGTGAAGTCAACAAAAAGCTCTTATATACCAAAGTTATGCAAAAACAACACTTATTCAAAGTATAAAAAGTTCATGTGTCTTTTTCTCTTCTATTTTTGTTTTCGATTTGGTTTTCTATGAAGAAACTATACAAAGCTAAACTTTATGAAACAATGCAAGGAATAATAGTTCTGATGATAGTGTGAGAGTTGATGGCTCATAGCCATCGGGAAATCGCTACAGTTCTAATGATGCACCTGCTTCTTCATTCTTATCAAAATCTTATATGCAAATCGTTTGATTATGAGCAGCAACTTATTAATGGTGCTGGGAAATGTTCATTTGCTGTCATCGGTTTCCTGCGAAAGGACTTGCGATGGCGATACAAATTTAGATAAATACAATAGATGATGATTAAAAAACGTTCAGCCAGCAACATGCCGGCATTCAACATTATATCTTCATGGTGTCCTGGCTGGGTTGGCAACATGTTTGCGTTCCTTGTGTTCATATTATTGTTTAGGTGTGCATGCTGCGACAGGAATGAATGGTTTGCCAACGGTGCCGCCAAAAATGATGATGATACTAATGCTGGAACGCCGTTGCGATTCGGTTCGATTGTTAAAATATATTGATATTGTTGCTTTGGTTGGTTGCCCTGGTGGTGGATATCGTATAAAATGTGTTGTGGATAGTATTTCTGAATGTTTTTGCTCTTGATGATGATGTGGTTGTTGCATCTGTTGTTGCTTTTCGTATTCTTAACATTTAATGCTATTATGTCTCCTTGTTCTTGTATAGTGTTACTAACATTAGAATTGCTAATCGTACATGTGATATTCATAAAATTTAGTAGTTCTGCTGTTACTTGTTTTTTATCAAGTTTATAATAATATTTTAATTGCCTGCGGCAATTTGTTGCTGTTGCGATTGTTGTTGTTATTGCAGCAATATCATATGCCACATTTATTGTTGTAGATAAAATTAATGCTGTTGCTGCTACTGTCTTTGTTGTTTTTTTAATATTGAAATTCTGATGGCACCCTAGTTATTTCTTCTTCTGTGCCTTCTCAGCAGCTTTTGTGACTTTGCCCGAAGTAGTCTCTTTAAAATTGACCGATTTTATGACACCGACAGCGACTGTCTGTCGCATGTCGCGCACAGCGAAGCGACCCAACGGTGGAAATTCCTGGAAGCTTTCGACACACAACGGCTTAGTTGGCACCAAAACAATGATGGCGGCATCGCCCGATTTTATAGCCTTCGGATCGGTTTCAGTGGTTTTACCGGTACGACGATCACACTTCTCCTTGATTTCAGAAAATTTGCAAGCAATATGAGCAGTGTGACAATCCAAAACGGGCGTATAACCATTCGCGATCTGGCCAGGATGGTTGAGCACAATTACCTATGATGAATCAAAATAAATGAGTTTCCCTCCGCCAACACTTGCTGAAGTGCGTCCTCCTACCTGCGCGGTAAAGTCAGCAGCACCCTTGGGAGGACAATTTTTGGAATCGCCAGCAACGTAACCCCGACGCAATTCCTTGACCGACACGTTCTTGACGTTGAAGCCAACATTGTCACCGGGCAAAGCCTCAGTCAGAGCCTCATGATGCATTTCGACGGATTTCACCTCAGTCACCAAATTCACCGGTGCAAAGTTGACGACCATACCTGGGTGAGGTGAAAAATATTGAGGAGAAAAGAGTACACTTAGCTACTGCTTATACAAAGGAGCCAGGTTTGAGAAGAAGAAACACTCCACCTCCTGCGCATGTAGCAGTGCTTGCCGCATGCGTAATTAAATGGAAACGACCAACTACTGAGAAGCAGCACCCAATCGACCCACATTTTTAATGGCATCAAACTCAAGAGCGCACATGCAGTATACATACACTCATACAGACTGACGGACGGACAAAGACACACTTACCAGTGCAGTGCATCGCTTACCTTTGAACGACTTGAACCCAACTAATCAACCGATGAAAATAAAAATATATGACCACCCACCATATGCAATACTCACCCGGTTTCAAAATGCCGGTCTCGACACGACCCACTGGTACTGTGCCGATGCCACCAATCTTGTATACGTCCTGCAGAGGCAGGCGCAAGGGTTTGTCGGTAGGGCGCTGTGGCGGCATAATTGCATCGAGTGCATCAATCAAACACTTGCCCTCGACTTTGCCCTCCTTGCGTTCCACAGTCCAACCCTTGAACCATGGCATCTTTTCGGAAGGTTCCAACATGTTATCACCATGCCAGCCCGAAATTGGCACAAATGCCACCGAAGCTGGATTGTAGCCGATTTTCTTAATATAAGAGGATACCTCCTTCTTGATCTCCTCATAGCGGTTCTCGCTGTAAGGCGGCTCAGTCGAGTCCATCTTGTTCACGCCAACAATCAGCTGCTTAACGCCCAAAGTAAAAGCGAGCAGCGCGTGCTCACGCGTCTGACCATTCTTCGAGATGCCAGCCTCGAACTCACCAGTACCAGCGGCTACAATCAGCACAGCACAATCGGCTTGCGAGGTGCCAGTAATCATGTTTTTAATGAAATCCCTATGGCCGGGCGCATCAATGATGGTTACGTAATACTTGGCGGTTTCAAACTTCCAGAGCGCAATGTCGATGGTGATACCGCGCTCACGCTCAGCTTTCAGCTTGTCCAGTACCCAGGCGTACTTGAACGAGCCCTTGCCCATCTCCTGAGCCTCCTTCTCGAACTTCTCAATCGTACGCTTGTCGATGCCACCGCATTTGTAGATCAGATGACCAGTGGTCGTCGACTTGCCCGAATCGACGTGGCCAATGACGACGATATTAATATGAGTCTTCTCCTTGCCCATGTTTCAACGATTTTTCACTTGCTTCGAACTTATATGTATATAGTAGTTTATAAATGTTCTGTATAGCAAGAGAGCGAGCAAGTGAGAAGGAGAGTTCGCCAAAGCGATGGAGAAAAAGAGAACGCGTATAAGAATGTTATACAGACATAAATCCAGTCGTTTTTTTTTTCCGTTACTCTAACCTTTTTTTTACTTAACGGTTTTTTGTTAGATTTATATAACGATCTCTACGTACCTGGGCTAGCTGCTAAAGTTTGAAGTTGCAAATGCCTCAAGTATTACGGAGACAGTAGAGATCTGAAAATAGACAAATCGATTACATGACATAGCTACAAATATATGTATTTACATATATACACTTGACTGGTAAACATTTTAAAAAATATATATATAAAAAAATCGCAGACATTAACGAAACTTAACAAAGCCGGTGTGCAAGAAATTTACAATTCCATTACAGTAATTTTCTTTTTTCCAAAGTACAAAAATTCAGATCACCTCTTTGGCTCACTGGCAATGATTTGATTTCTTCACGTTTTCTAAAATACGAGGTTTCTTGCCTGGAAAAGTTCTTGCACAAACAACTTGGACTCGGATATTATTTTTATATTTATTGCAATAGTCAATACAATATCCGATTTTAAAGAAATAAAAATGAAATTGAACAACGTACACCAAATTTTTCTGCACAACACAACCGACACGAACGTCTTCTCGTCAGTCAGTGCAGGGAAAATCTAGGAAAAATTCTGCGTTAGTTCTCTATACGAAAAATCAATATTGAACCCAGCCAAGCCGGATAGGCGAAAACCAAGAAACGAATGCTGGAGTTAACGACGAACGAGCGAGCGAGCGTAATACTCCCTACCACAACTACAACCACTTTGTCGTAGGCTTCTGTGCCAACCGGCCGGCAGCAGCGCACAGTGGTCTGCGGTGTCGTCAAATGAATACAATAATATGCCATTGCCTAGGCAAGAACGCACTAATATGTAGGAAACATATTTCAACTCAATTTGACGTAATGGAGTAAATAGAAAATTTTTAAATAAAAACAAATTTACTTAAAATTCTAAATAATTAAATGTTCCAATTGCAAACCTAAAGCTGGCCAATAATTCATATTCAATGATTGTATGCAATGCATTTATTACATTTTTTTATACTTTAAAGGCAAAAGTGAAAACTCTATGACTTAATAATGAGGGGATTTTTTATTTGTGAATTATATTCACGTGCACACGGTTTTGCCAAATGTCGTCGTCGCCATTGCCCGAGTAATGTAACGGAAATCAGCTCTCCATAACATATGCCATGAGATATGCAGTCGAGCAGCACATTGCTGCAGCATCGGCATTTCTCGTGGCTCGGCTCACTAATCGTCATTATTGCAACGAGAGATTTGAGTCTGTCGCCGCAGTGTTGGTCTCCAATGCACACCACAACATTGCTGCTGTCTTCAAGAGAGTTTCTCGCGCGATGAATATTTCGCGCTAATAACCCCTTTAAGGGGTGCAAAAATTGCAGTTATCTGCTATGTATGCGCATATGCATACATATGCATGTATATATGTACGCACATACCTATCTTCCTATACACAGCCATTTGATATGAGTGGCAACAAAACGATTCGAATAAGAAATCCGTTCATTCGGCGGTGGTTTCTTCATCGTCATTGTCAGTCGCGGCTGATGGCGCATTCTATTGCTAAGTGCAACAGCTACAAAACTACAAAAAAAATCATTTGTGCACCTCATGGTGACGATCCTGCTGCCCAATGCACCATTCTATGACACTCTAAGAATTCTAGGGAAGAACCGATGCACAGTAGTCGACCTATGGTTTTGATTTTAAATCGGCTGCCACGAATTTGAGTGGGAAAGTGGATTTTGTTGTATCATTTAAATATTTGTAAATATTTATTTTTAACTCATTTTGCAAAGCAAATAAAACACAAACATGCATGAGCGTCATATTGCCTGCCTGTTGACATTAAGAAATTTAGCAAACTTGAATTAAAAAAACAAAAATAAATGGAGCCAACATGTGTTGTGAAAAACTGAGTTACGGATTAATAAATTGTTTTCCCACGCATATTTATGTCATCTGCAGTTGCTGCTGCATTGCACTGCAATGTAGTTTTTTTTAAATTTTTCATTTAGAGATTGAGAAGTATTGCTCTTGATTTTATTTTAATTTGTGGTACATGTGCAACTTGCATCTTATTGGGAAATACAATGCACTTTTCTGACGGACGCCATTTTGGAAATTGAAAAAAGGTTATGAATATACATAAATATATATGTGTACATAACTTATGTATATATATATATGTAGTTCACACTTAAATCAGAAGTATTATTTATGCCACCAAATTTTTATGCAGTTAAATCTTATTTTTTGAGATTTTTTTATGCGGTAACCGGCCGGCTCACATGCATTTCAGTATCCAAATTTGCATACAGATGCAACAAATCACCGGCAATGCACTTTTCAAAGACAGTTAAAAGAAATCAATATCGCTAACATATTTCGTTGCATAAAATAATAGTTGAAATAACTTACGCGACACGTACGTTGCTTATATTTACACTTTGCACAATTCGATGACTATAAATTGTTATAGAATTTTCAGGATTTTACAACAGACAGAAAAAGCTGCCACTTACCTCGAGCACTCGAAACGGAAAGGCCGAGAAAGGCCGTTTAGCTATGATACTCAGTGTCATGCCAAAACGACGCCAAAAAAAACTCTCTTCTGAGAATTCGTGACAATACGAACCACAGGCAGAGATGCACATGCGCCGGATTCGGATATTGCGAAAGCCCTTTGATGCAACATTGACAGTCAGCCAGGGCAGCGAAATGCACTCGTTATAATTGCCGAAAATTTAAATTAGCTTCCAATACACCGATTTAGACCGAGAGCAACATTTAACATCATCGTTTTTAGATTAATTATTTTAAATTTATTGATAGAGTAGTGCAGTATTGTACATTTTAATTACAAAACTAAGCTTCACTTCCATTCGCTGTCCGATTCGTATTCAGGCCAATCAGGCTTCACGCCTTTTGCCAATTTTTTCTTTTCCAAATATAAGTCAAACTGTTCGGGAATCGACATAAATTTTCGTATCTTCATACGGAATTGCTTCCATGTCAGTTGGTTGTGATTTCTTCTATCGTTAACCATTGCTTTGTAATCAAAGTGATGTTTGTCAAGGAAATAAGACAACTCTTTGATGACACCTTTGGGCAAACTGTATTATATAAAAACTAAATTTATTACATACGACTTACACTGGCAGTATTGAATTCTTACCGAAATTCTGGATCAGCGCGCTCCTTTGACAGCTGTTCAAGCTCTTCTGCGATGTGTCCACGAGTGGGCTTTGGCAGTTCCTTTTCATCCAGCTCTTCTTCAACGAATCCATTTACAATTTTAGCTAACTTTAGCCGGTCCTGTTTGTAGTTGGGAACAGGTACTGTTTTGTTTGGATCCTTGGCCAACCCAATTTCATTGAAGTTCTTGCTCACGCATTTTCCTTCATGCCATATTTTCTTCATCACAGGACTATTGCAATAAGAAAATTTTAATTAAATATTTGATACAAATGTTTTGTTTATTTCTTGCAAATAGTAATAGCAAACAATTCCATTTCTTACTCTTTGATTTTCCCTGTGGATTTGCGTGTCTTGTTGAGTGATTTTCTGTTTACATTGTAGCGATAACGCTTCCGAGCGTGGTTCTTCCGTATTTTCATTGTAACTTATTTCTTTAACAATAAAACTTATTCTTATGAATATTATAATATTAATATTAATTAATATTAATATTAAATATATCGTGCAATTGTTTACGTCTGCACACGTGTTGAGTCCCACACCAAGTGAGAAACTAGTGTGTGAAATGTTACAAATACGCAATTAGTGTTGAACAATTTTGTTTGCAATTCTAAAGTATCGCGATTTGGATCATGTGTTCGTGCAATTTATAGGTTTCTGGACCAGTTTTGGAAGAATTATAACAAAATTGGTAGATTTATTTTAGAATTTTACTTTTTAGTAGATTGGTAGAATGATTTCCAATTTGGTAGGTTCAGTCAAATTTTTTTGTCCCTTTTTATTTAAGAAAAATTTTCTCATATCCAATATGGATTACACAAACTGTTATTCAGAGAAAATATTGGCACAGTAGCCATGACTATGTTAATGGACAAAATGAAAGCTGTTTTAACGAATTTTGTCTTAAATTTTTTTTCTCATGTTAAATGTAAGTTCTTAGATTAAGGACTTATTAAAACCAAACAAAGAAATAAACTGCAGTCGGAATAAATCAAGTCAAATCCAAATGATTAAATTTGGCAACACTGATATGAACTCCAACTCCAGTGTTATAAGCGTGCTAGAATGCATGGCTGCATAAAAACGTACATGAAAAAAAAACACAAGCAGGCCGGAATTGTTTAACGATTTGTTGTTGGTTATTGTTGTTTTGCGCGAAAAGTCGTTTAAACTTGGTAAATTATAGAAATGCGTGACGAAATACTTGATCCAAAAAATTTGGTGAAAAACCGTGAAATACTTTACAGGCTCATAATAAGGTAAACAGTGCTCAGAAGTTTGATGTATCCAAAATCTCGGCTTAATAAGTTTTGTTCTGCAGTCAATTGATTTACGATGGACTTGAAAAGTTCGCAATGGAGTTATCCATGTTGGTCAAAGCAGATCAGTGCGCGCCTAGTGAGCGATTATTGCACGTAATGATTGCGGGAGTGCAGGCGCTATCGGAGAAAGATCAGAGTCCGCAGGATGATGTGCTCCCCGGAATTGACCTGGAGTTCGAACCGGAGGGTTCAGCTCTAGCGCCAGAACCATATTCTTATGAAACGGCGTACGTCACCTCACACAAACAGGCTTGTCGTGCAGGTGCATTCAGTCATGATGGCACGCTCGTTGCCACCGGCAGTGTAGATGCCAGTATAAAGATTTTGGATGTGGAACGCATGTTGGCGAAATCAGCACCTGAGGAAATCGAACCTGGTCGTGAGCAACAGGGACACCCCGTCATACGTACACTTTACGATCACACTGACGAAGTGGCCTACTTGGAGTTTCACCCGAAGGAGCACATTCTGGCTTCTGCGTCACGTGATGGGACTGTAAAACTCTTTGACATCGCCAAGCCCTCAGTGAAAAAAGCTCACAAAGTATTCACAGATTGCCAGCCAGTAACATGTCTGTCCTTTCACCCAACTGGCGACTACATCGCCATTGGTACGGAACATTACGTGCTGCGTGTTTACGATGTACAAACATCACAGTGCTTTGTGAGTGCCATACCGTCGCAACAGCACAAGGCAGCCGTTACATGTGTCAAGTACTCGCCAACAGCTAAACTTTATGCAACTGGTAGCGTCGATGGAGACATAAAAGTCTGGGACGGTATTAGTGGACGCTGTGTTAACACGATTGCCGAGGCCCACGGCGGCGCAGCGATCTGCTCCCTACAGTTCACACGGAACGGAAAGGTGTGTATGCCAGGTTCTAAAGCGGATTTTAATAGCTTACTACTCTTATTGATAAATTATTCTCGTTTGCATCTATCAGTATCTGCTATCGTCCGGCATGGACTCGATCGTTTATCTCTGGGAGCTTTGCACCAGTCGCCCAATACAGACATACACAGGTGCCGGCACCACCGGCAAGCAAGAACATCATACAGAAGCCGTATTCAATCACACCGAAGACTATGTGCTATTCCCCGATGAGGCCACCACATCGCTATGTTCGTGGAATTCACGCAATGGTTGCCGATTGACATTAAACTCGCTGGGACACAACGGTCCGGTGCGCTATATAACACATTCTCCCAACTCGCCTGCCTTTTTGACCTGCTCCGATGATTTTCGCGCTCGTTTCTGGTATCGACGTGTAGCGAATCAATAAGCTTCGGAGTACATATTGCTTTGCCACTTGTGTGTTGAAAGCTATTACAAATATAAATATTTAACGAAAATCGTTTAGTTTGTTTTCCTTCAAGTTTCGGATATATCCGATTATTTATCATAGTCCATCTGTTGATAATAAAACTACGGATTAAGAGTTTTTCCTTAGGTGAGCAGCTCGTTATAGATGATTTCCTGTCAATCCAGGCAAACAAACAACCATCATTTGCGATGGCTCACAATCTGTGCCAAGTGTTTGAGGGGAAGAAAAACAATGCTTTTGTTTCATTTAATTTGTGTTTCATTTATTATTTAAACACAGAAATGTTCAGATGTCTGCATTTTTTGATTCTTCTTTTCTTTTGAGCGCATTTTGTTTAAGTCGTGTAAGTTGCAGTTAGTACAATTTGTTTAATTACTTAATTACATATTTAGCTTAGTTAATTATAAAAATATATTGCTCTTGGCTTACTAATATATTGCTTGCCATTGTTTAGTCGATTTTTTAATTGACGTGTTGCAAAAAGAAGCGTCTGCCTCTGCAAGTCGTTAAAGAGAATTACATCTATTTCCACTGGAAGTCCTTTGTGAATTTTGCTGTTGCTGTTCCGTTCTTCATTATAAATATAATATTCAATTAAATAAATACATCTGGTTTTAGTTAATTAGTTAGTCTATGCGTAAATTAAGTATTTTCGATTGCTAAAACTATAAAAGTCCTGTGACTTAACTGCAATAAATAATACAATATAATTGCACATTTAGCCAATTTCTCTTCTTCAATGTCTCTGCTTATAATTATTTAATTTATGCACAAATGCATATACGAAAGTGAGACTTATATACTGCTACATTTTGAGTATTTACATTCAATACATGTGCACTGTGTTTATTGCTTTTATATTTCATTTATTAACAAATAAATCACAAAAATAATAATTATCAAAAATAAACTAAAATGAGCAAAAGTTAGAGATGTTTAGGCTTTAAGGTAGAAAATCTGAAGAGAATAATCCCTAAAAATATTTTGCAGTAAATACAAGTAAAGCAGGGCATCGATCCCATAAAATTTTGTTCATAGGACGGCATCCAACTGGTTTAAGTTACTTAAAGTTCAACTAATACAAGTATTTATAGAAAAGGCATTACAATAATATCTCTTAACTCTTGCAAACCTTGGGGGGGATGTGCGCCTAAACGTACAATACGTGTCTAAACCTAAGCTTAAAAGAAGGCTACGGACGGAACCTTGATCCAGTTAATGGCTAGACCCTAAAAATTAAATATTGAACATCGCTAAGGTGTTTCTTGTGCTTGCTTAGAAACTAAACGAACCTTCTTTCTGTGTTACATTTTCTTTTTTTTAATGTTTTTTATGTTTTTTTTTTTTGTTTATTGTTTTTGTTGTAATTTCCTAACTTTATTATGACTACCTACAGTATGTTAGAGTAGATGATTTTGTGCTGTTAAGTCTTTAAAGTTCTCTGCTCATGTTGCAGTTTGTGCGGAAACCAAGGAGGTCAGACTCTTGCTGCTCTCCATGGAAAGTGGAAGTGTTAGCGGCAACTGAGTCGTTGGCGGTGGTGTGTGCGTAGGTGATACAGCAGGTTCATGTTTCACAATAATATCGGCACTGTCCAGTGCTGTCGCCGTCGGCGAGAGCAGAGCATCTGCTCCTATTGAAGTGGCTGCAGACAATGACTCCGCTTCCTGTTTCACTTCTGTAAGCAATATTTCATTATGCTCCGTTTGTTGCTGTGGTGATTGCTGTTGCTGTTGCTGCTGTTGTTGCAACAGTTGTTCTTGCTCAAGCAACTGCTGCTGCTGCTGTTGTTGTTGTTGTTGCTGCTGGAACAACGTAGCCTGTATATCACCTGCAGCTGCCGCTGTGATTAGATAATTAAGCGGATTAAAGTTATTTAAGTCTTTTGGCACCGCAAAACTCTCATGCGTCATTTTCATGTGATTCTTCATCTTATCTGGCCGCGAAAACTCTTTGCTGCACACCGGACACGGGAACACCTTCCGATGCTTGCCCTCATGATAGAGAAACGCATGCCGCTGGAAGCTGTACTTGTTCTTGAAAGTCTTTTGCATATTCTCCTTGGCACACTCCGTACACTGATAGACACCCTCCGATACGCTGGCGTAGCGAAACAAATCCAAACCACGCACCGACATCTCAGTCAGATGCTCCGCCTGATCGTCATACGTCGACTGTGCTTTGCGACGTACACGTCGTCGCTGTACAGGGCGCGTGGACGTGGGTTTCGTCTCAGCATTGCCAGCACCAGCAGCTGCAGTAGCAACTGCCGCGGCAGTGCCAGCAGCAGACAATTGCTGTTGTGACGTCGACTCATTGCCGTTCTCGGTATTGGCGCACTGTCGATACTCCAGGCCAGCATTCTCATCTGTCAGCGTTAGATCATGTTCCGGTTCGGACTTATCGTTTTGGTCCAGCAGCAAGTCCATGTCATCGTCGAGCATGTGCGTTGTTGTCGTTCCTTGCATGTGTTGCTGTTGTTGTTGTTGTTGCTGATGCTGTTGTTGTTGCATGTGAAAAAAGTCCGCGCTGCTCTTCAGCATGGGATTATTGGCTGCCATATGCAGTAGAAACTGATGATGTAAACTATTTGCATTTGTTGGCTGCTGTTGCAATTGCTGCTGCTGCTGCTGTTGTTGTTGCTGTTGTATAATATTCGGCACTTGACGTTCCGCGACACTGGCCAATGACTGCAGTGCGCAGCAGTTAACGTCGTTATTGCTATTGTTGTTGTTGCTGCCGGAGTTCTGCTGTTGCTTTTGTTGTTGTTGCGACAGAGTTTTCGCATTTTGCTTTGTTTGGTTGCTATCAACATTCGTTGCGCTGTCCAGCTTGGCAACATCAATATCCTTGAGGCCAGCTCGCAATTGTTGTTTAAGCAATGAATTGCCGTTACTGCTGCTGTTGTTGTTGTTGTTATTGTTGGTTTTGCTCTTTAGTGGCACTTGTGGCTGTTGCTGTTGTTGTTGTTGTGATGTATGGTGTGTTGCTGTTGATGTTGTATTTATGGCGCGTATTTTAAGTCCCAATATTGCAGGTAAATGCAACGATGTGCCAGCAATATTCTCATTAAGTTCATTTAAATGTTGTTGTGCTGTTGTTGACTTATGTTGCTCCAGTTGTTGTTGTACCGTTGTCACAGACTCATTCATTGTTGTTGTTGTTGTTATTGCATTGTTCTTTAGGCAATACAGTTGCTGACTTAGCTCTGTAGCATTTGATAAATGTTGTACTGCAAGAAATATAAAGAGGCAATTAAAAATCGAATTTTATTTTCAGTTTCATTGTGAATTTAAATAATTTACACTCAAACATATTAAATTGAATAAAAAATTAATGCCATTATAATATTTCTTCTGGTAATAGTAACGTGTGTATTTATTTTGTTTCAGTTGCTCTCACATTTGATAATTGTTAAATCATAATTTAAATAAGAGACAGAAATACACCGAAAGTATTTATTGCTGCGGGAATTATATATGGAGTTATCGTTGTTTCTGGATATTACATATTTCGTTTAACGGCGATACACGTAGATACTGTCCGATTTGCCAAATTGGCATTAACAATAACAAATGTATGCAAACATAGTATATTATTATTATATATACATGTGCACGCATGTCTGTGTGTGTGGTGTTGGTGGTGGTGGTGTGTGAGTGTGTGTGTGTGTATGTGTACATAAAGTATTTAACTAATTTGCCTAATTTTATTGTTATACAAAATTAAATGTTAATAGACATAATATAATACGTTTTTTGCATGTAAGAGAAATTTTAGAAAACCCAAAAAAATATTTAAGTTTTAACGTTTTGTTTTTCTTTTTTTTTTTTGGAAAATATTTCCTTTTTATTTAAAGTTAAATATATATAAAAAAGCAATAAACTAAATAAAATATATTGTACATAAGTATTCAATGGAGATAAATAATTATTACTTTTTTATAACATAAGTTAAACACTCGTATGGTTTTTTTTTTTATTTTACTTTTACTTTATTATCGTAATTTTGTTTGTTAAATTAACGCCAAAAAACTTGTACAATGTAGAATTTATAATTTTTAGTGTTTGGAAGTTTCTTTTGTTGAAGTATTCCATTCTTTTCAGTTTATAGTTTATTGATGTTCAACGATTTTGAATTTATAGACTAAATTGCACTAGCTACCACTAAGTAAAGAATTAAAAACAAAATATTTAATAAATTAGTGTATTATTATTATTTTAGTACAAAATAAAACAAAGCGCAAATTTGTTTATTTTTAACATTTATTCTGATTTCATTTCCATTCTTTCGTCTTTATTGTTGTTTTATTGAAAACATTAATAAACGGTATGACTTTAAAAAATTGTTTGGAGATCTTTTATAAATTATTGTTTTTTTTATTTTATTTTGATTTACTGCATGAGGCATCAGTTACAAAATTTTTTCATTTTGTTTTATATAGCAAAAATATTGTCATTAATTTTTTACTTTAATTTTAGCGCTTAACGAAAAAATTTCGTTCTCTCTCACATTCTGTTCAACTTATATTTGTATAATTATTGCTTTTTTCGTTTGATTTTATTTTTGTAGATTTCTTTGGCGATAATTTAAGCCTCCGATACAATATATATTAAATGTACTGTATTTGAATATATATATTTATATATAAATATATTTATATATATGTTTTAATTTTTTTTTTTTTTTTATAATTATTTTCGAATCAATATTTATTGAAACAACATTTAGTGAAACATTTAAAATCTTTCAGCTAAACTTTTGCTTTTATTTTTTGTGTTCAATAATATTTTTATCTCAACTAGCTTCATTTGAAGGCAACAAGGTAGTTTTATTTATTATTTAAATTTATGCCGTAACATTAATTTTAAAATAATTAATAATTGTGTTTTATGTTATTACAATAATAATAATTAAATTACAAATTAACTAAGAGTGCAAGTTGTATTGTTTTTAATGTAACAAATAATTACATTTTACTAATAATTAATTATCGCGTAAACTTTCATTTGTTGGTATTTGTCTGTCTATTTGACATATATATATATATATATATATATATATTTGTTTTCATTTCGGTTTCGCATAAAAAGTTCACAACGTAAGGCAACTCTGGTGCAAAAATGCCAAGAAAATATTATCGTCAAATTAATTACAACTAATTAATAAGCATAGACTAAGCAATAAAACGAAATTAAAAAATTGCACAACATAAAAAATTAAATAAAACAAAAAAAATCCACAAGTAACTTTTATAGCTTATTTTGTGTTGTTAACTGCACACGTAAACAAAAACTCTGACGCGCGCAAACCAGGAGAACTTCACATATTAAATAAAAAATTAACAATCTATTTAATATAAAACCCCCAATTCCGAAGGCTGCACAGCTTACACTACTTGCTCTTGGCCATTGTGTTTGCATAAATGTTGTAGCGTAGTTTACACGCGAAACAAAGCGGATTTAAATTTATTATTAACTGTTCGCATGATACTTCAGTTTTTTAGTGTGCGAACATTTAAATAAAAAAAATAGAATCAAATTAAAGAAATCGAAATAAAGTTTTGGAATATGCTGGAAGCCATTTTAGTTGCACACCATGCTTACCGCGCGCGTGCTCAACACTTAAAAGCTAACTACTACGATTCGTTAATAACCCAAACCAGTTTAATTGGATTCTTGTTGTGGGTGTGTCTGTCAAGCTGTCTGTCTGTCTGCCTCCCGGTCCTGTCCTATCTTGTCCTGTCTGTTTGTCTGTCTGACTGTGTGTCACTGTGAGTTTAGTTGTGTGTATTTATATATGTATGTATGGATGTACGTGTGTGTGTTTGTGTGTGTGTGTGTGGGTATGTGTTTGCTTGTGTGTGTTGGTGAGTGCTTGTGAGTGTGTATTCCTGTCGGTCGGTCGTTCTTTGTTATAAACTACACTTGTATTATATTCTTATTATTACGCTAACGAAGTAAAGCGAAAGCTTATTATTGCGCAATCGCTGCCGCCGCCACAACCAACGATCCCGAAGTCGTTGATGATGACGACGATGATGACGAGGATGACGATACGGCAGCTGCTGTGCTTGGCGGCAGCGATTGATTCGAATTTTGCGCATTTAAATCCGGTGGCGTCGGCGTCGACGCTGCGGACGGATGTTGTGCCGACGTTTGTGTTGTAGCCAAGTTGGCAGCGGCAGCGACATTTGCCAGCGCGCTCGATGGATTCTCAATTTTGTGTATGATCTTGACGTGCGCCGTCATGTTGTCTTTGCGTGTGAATTCCTTGAAGCAGAATGGGCACGGGTAGACCTTGACGTTGCGTTTGTGCGAGGTCACATAGTGCCGGCAGAAGTTGCTGATGTGCGTGTAGACGCGCGAGCAAACCTTGCAACGGTACGTATGTTCACCCTCTTTGGTACAGTAGTCGCGCACAGAGCCCTCCGCTTCGCCCTCACCGACAACGCTGCTGAGATTGATTTTAGTCTTGACCGTGGGCGTTGCCACAGCCGTGCTGAGATTCGGCGTGCTGCCGCTCAACGTACCAGCCGCCTTGAGCTTAAAGCCCTCCGCATTGAATAGATCCATGTAATCATTGTTGAAGGACTAAAAGCATACAGATTACACATGCATTCAATTTCATCATACACTCATGACGACGACTTACCTTAGTATCTGAACCATTACCACTCACACCATTTGGCTTCAGTTTGATGCGTTTCTGTGCCTTTGGTTTCGAGGACGATGACGACGACGATGGCGATGCTGTTAATGCAGTCGTTGCTGTCGGATTCTTAACAGCAATCGGTGCCAGTTTTGGAATGGTAACCATGCTATGCATTGCGCCCACGCCGACGACGCCCAACCTCAGACCACCGGCGGCAGTGAGCGCCAACTGTTTGCGCTGAGCGGCAAGCAGCAGTGCCTGCTGCTGGCGCGCCTGCTCGCTCAAATGACTGCTGATGCCGTCGGCGTTCTCTTGGGCTGGTGAACTTTCGTTGGGATTGTATTTGAACTCGACAGGTTCGTCGTATTCATCCAGCATCAGTTGTGGCTCCATGTATGACGTGTCCATTTGATCGCCATCGCTGTCGTTGCCATCTGCAAGTACACAGAGTATGGGAATAAGATTATTTAACAGAGTTCCGGTTCGTTGATCGTAAGATGAAGTTGTGTGTGTGTGTGTGCTGCAGTGAAGTGTCAAATGATATGGAGAGGTTGTGTGGAATATATTGTGTGTATGGAGGAGGGGATGGGATGATTGAGTTGTTCATGTTGCTGCTGTTGCAAGCTCTGCATGTTGAGTAGTGATTTTTTTCAATGCAGGTATGACTGGAGTGTTGTGGGTGCGATGGAGAGTTGTGTGGGATGTGTATATTGTACAATGCGACAAAAAAAGCAAAACTCATGACCACGAAAAAGAAGAATGTATTAAATCGGATCGGAAAAGCTATAGGGATTTCAAGCCTTCGTTCATTGTTTTTTTCTTTGCCTGGCATTGCCATTTGGCACTGGCGAAACCGTTTTTCATATCGTTCATTATTTTATTTAAATAAATTTAAAAAAAAAATACTAAATTATTTTATTCGAAAATGGCATTATTTTCATAGTTTTTGCTATGGGCATGGTGTTTTATATGAAAGTGAGCTTGGTTAATTATGAGTGCGTTCTTGGTTTGTTTTTTCTATTTTCGTTTAAAAAAAAAAATAACACGCGCGCTTTGCATCCTTTTTGTTCTTGATTTTTTGTTGATTTATAATGTTTTTTTTTTTTTTGTTTTGATTTTGTTATTTATTAAATTTGGAATATTTTCACGTCGGCCATGAATCCCTAAGAGCTCAACCCGATCTAAAAATGATTTCTTGCACATCTTTTTCTTTTTTGTGATCAGCTTCCGTTTTTGCTGTTTTGGATTTGCATTTCTTGGGCATCATACTTTTCTTTTTCTTTGCTTGTTTTCAACTCACCTGCCGACGGAAAATGTTGACGTATGACTCATGACGCCGAGACAGACGAAGGCCAATTTCGCACAATATTCTTTTTCTTTCTTTTTTTTTTCAATATTTTTCATATCTATTCACTTTTGACACTTGAAATGCATAAATCCCTTTTAGCTTTTCCGATATAAAATTATAAGTTCGTTTCGATATTTTCTTTGTTTTTGATTTTTTTGTACAAACATTTTCGAAATTCGAAGTTCGAATGTGTTGCGTTCGTTTTGTTTAATTGTTAGAGTTTTCGACTTTGTGCACATGATATTTGTTTTTAGTTTTGCATACTCTAAATGATGATTGATGAAAGTTTTGGGTTCTTAATTATGAGCAATATGTCTACTTAAATTTAGCTACTCGATGGTAAATCAGCTACTACACTACATGAAGTTTATGCATAAATAATATTTTATGTTTTATTATTTCAAATTGTGTATTACTTTATCTAAAATAAAACAAAACAATCCAATAGGCTGCTACAATAAGAAATTGAAAAGATAAAATAATATTGGTCTTACTTTTTTTTTTTTTAAAGGAGAAAAAATATATTTCTCAAAAATTATTTATACCATATTTATTTTATATTAATACCTGTTTTAAGGTTCTTAAGACAAGTATTTATTGCTATGTAATATGCCTGGCCATCAAAGCAATAAAATACTTAAAATTTCTTATTATCTAGTTTGGGGTTTCGTTTGATATATACTTTTTTCTAAAAATTCAAATAACAAATTGTTTCAGGAATGGGTATGAAAAAGACGAATAAATAGCTTATTTAAACCTTTAAAAACGTCAACTTCGTCTATATCTAAAAATGCCTATGTATGGATTGTCAAAATGATTTAAATAAATTCATGTCATGGTTTGTTTGGTTTTGAATTCTTAACTTTTATGTGGGGTAATCATAGCTTAAGTTAAGCTAATGCAAGAAAATGTCGAAATATTGACTCACCGGAAGTGCTGTTGTCATCATTCGGTTGCACGCGACTGTCTTTAGAGGATTTCGATTTCTTTGACGGTATGGATTCGCGGCTTTCCTATAGAATTTGGAAAACGCAAGCAATTAAATAAAAGCAACAACTGTAGAGAAATGCAGGGCACATACATTCAGGTCATCGTTGTTGCCGGATTCTTGTTGATTGTCATCAGAGCCATCATCATTGCCAGAATAGGAGTCGCCCAATTTGCCATTGCCCAGATCAGAATCCTTAATAAAATGTAAATAAATTCTGCATAAGCACGAGAGATCGTGTATTAAGACGTGCTCGAGTAGACTACTCACATTCAGCATGCCTTCACGTTCGTAGTCGTCATAGTCATTGCCTGTGCCGTTGGAGCTGCCGGATAGTTTACGCGGCCTGCCACGCTTTCGTTTTGGCATCGAAGCCAGCGCCGAACTGAGCAGCGACTGCTGTGCCTGTACCTGTGCGACGCTATTAGCGGTTACAGCGGCTTTGTTGAGCAGATTGGCCTGCGATCTGTTGCGTTGTTGCTGCTGCTGTTGTTGTTGCTGCACAAGATAAGGCTGTATGCTATGCAATTGCGGCGGCGGTGCGGTGTTCTCGGCTGCAGTTGGCTTATCGTCGTTTACTTCTGTCAGACCTTTGATGCGTAGACTTTCGGCAACGCGTAAAAATGCTGTTAGACGTTCCTGGTCGACAGACACTTCGCCGCGGTACATAAAGTCAAGCAAAGATTTCATATCAGAGTAGGGCACATCCTTGAGTATGACAATTGGATGTTTCTCGGGATGATTTACGAACAGTGCATTGAAATAAGGACTGCACGCGGAGAGTACCATCTGCCAAAATTGATGTACATTAATATTCAAATACAAAAATAGCTTAATACATTTGTACACACATACTAAACAAAAATGTCAATTTAAATTAATTAAAGAAGAAGATAGATTCAAATAATAAAATTAAATCTTAGTGTTGTGGGCTTACCTTGTGTGCTTTTAAATACTGTCCGTCGACGGCCAGCGTGACATCCGTAAAGGTTTCTGCATGCAGCAGTTGATCAAATACAGAGAGCAAATTGCTCTGATGGTTGTTCCATCGAAGACAAAATCTTTGGGATGCCATCTTCATCTGGACGCTTCGTCTTTTTGTTCCTTACAAATCTATATTATATAAGTTTTGACTGCACTTTCCTTCAAATTCTCTGCGTTTATATTTTGTTTTCTATTATTTTTGCAATTGAATTTAAAAATAAAATCTTTCTTTTCGTTTATTTTGCTTTTGCAGCAAAAACTTATTTCCTCGTGCTCAGAGACGATGTGCTGTTCCTTTTCCGTTTTGGTTGATATTAACAGGAAGACATTTTTCTTTTAAGCAATGGTTACTGCAATTACAAAGAAAATTTTCGGTATTTTTTAGTAGGACTTATAGGACTAGAAGTTTTTAAATGAAGTTAACGGAGACAGGACTTTAAACCAAGTAAACATGTTATGTACGTTCAGAATATGAATGAACGAATAATAACAGCAACAAAAATGACGAAAAAAAAGTAGTGCCAAACTTTTGCTAGTCTATTCGCAGCAACGTTGTTTTATTTTTTATTGAAGCCACTTTTATGCACTGCTAAAAATAATTGAGCATCTCAAAGTGATACATAAGTAATTGAGTTATTAGAAAATTTAAGTAACTGCGACGACCATAAAAAGCAGTTAATCGCAAAATGAAAAAATATAATATGCTTTACCTTTGAGTTAATAAGACAAATGATTTTTTTTTCACAAACATTCACACATCATATTTTTAAACCGGTGCAGATTACAGTTTTTAAATAAAATCTACAATTTAAAAAACCACCACAAGAAAAAATAGTACAAACATTAATTTTAGCATAATTTTATTCTCTCTATAGAACATGAGCAACAATTTCCGGGAAGTTTCTAATGAAAAACGTTGTTGCGTGACGCACAGTGTAATCCTACATTTGAACGTCATTTCAACGTGCTACTGATGAGGATGAAACTGTAGCAATACTTTCATGCCATTTCTCATTAAAAATGACATCAACTATTTATGAGGAAGGGCTTTTAGCCCTAAAGCGAATACTTAGAAGGCTCCGTGAGCGTGTTAAATAAAGAACTAGTTGCAAGTTAGATTACTTGAAGTAAAACGTCATTTGACACTTAAAAAATCACACATAATAATATATGAAAGAAGCACAAGGAATGGCGATAGGTTTTACTAGTTTCTATAGTTGTTATTGTCACTCTGACTGAACCACTGATTGACAGTATAAATTTTCATAAAAAAAAAAATAGCCGCAAAAGGAATATACGGACAAGCCACAAGTAAAAAAAACAAACGAAATGGAGAAGAGCACAGCAACAACAACATTAAAACCGAAATCAAAAAGCAGCAGAAAATTATAAAATGAAGCAACAACCACATCGTTTTTGTCGTGAGCAGCATGACTTCGACAGGAAATAAGTGGGAGCGAGAAATATATATAAATATGCTGTTAAATGCATATTTTCCTCTTTACAGACTTTTCGAACTTTGTAAAATGTCTCGAGTTCAGTGGTACACCTAAACAGTCTGTGAACTCATACGTGCTTAATGCCGGGCGAGAGTTGGGTGGTCTAGGAGATCCGCAACCACAGGACGATACCCTCTCTCTGGCTCTTGTATATGCTTAAAAAAAAGCATATATTTTGTATTTTGAATCTCAACATAACAACAAATTAATAGGAAAGCTGTCAAACTCCGCTCCCGGGGTGAGTGTTTAATTAAGAGCGGATGACACGATTACGTTTGAGAATTGGCTCTCTTCTTCGCTTCGTTTTTGGTAAAAGGAAATACATACATCTTATTGCGCAGATCAAGTAGTAGTAGTAGTAGTGCGTGTGTTGTGTGGATAACAATATTTATCTATGGAAAAAGAAGAGGCGTTCGACCGCGTAAGCACTCGACTATGCGAGAGAGCGAAATGCTAATTACAGAAAATATTAGTTTCTTAAACACGCGCACACAGTTCTCTTTGTAAACAACTGTTGCCTCTCGCGTTTATTTTAATGAATGTGTAAAGAAACTCCGTAAAAAGTTAAGTATTCAACTCTACTTTAAGTTTAAAATATCTTTGGAATCCTTACACACGTTTGTGGAGAAATAAATTTATTTGTAGATTGACACATTCATTATCTTATCGCCCTAAGAAGCAATTTGTTTTTATTCCTCAAGTTTTCATCTAGAAGATGTCGTACAGCATATAATTCCAAGTCTACACTTTTGATTCAATTCTTAACTTGATCAGGAGTCTAGTTATTAGCACATTTTTCAAGAATTTGTTTTTAATAAGACATGACTAATAACATTGTACAGGTTTTGTTTTTTGAAGGTGCTGCTATTTCAACATTTTTTCTTTGTGTATTAATAAATCGCTTTTTAATAACTGAAGTTTTTTTCGTGGAGTTACAATTATTTTCTTTTTGTTGCTTTAGCTACTGTTTTGTTGTTGTAATGCACTTGTTCATTCATTCCGACGATAAATACAGAGAACATACTGGATCGAAGAGAGCACACAAAAAAGCACAGACACATATGAGATAAAAGCTTTGAGCAAAAGTATGCACGTAGCTGATTGATATAAAAAAATAGAAATAATTTTTATATATTTTGAGTGCGTAGATTTTAGATTTTGGCATTTTTAAGCAGTTTTTTAACAAATTTTTTAATTCATTTTATATTTAAACTATTGCAATTGTTAAGTGTAAATGGCATATTGCAATTGCGTTGATTTTTTTTTCATATTTGAATATATTTAAACATCACTTGCATTCAATTTTTCGAAAAAAAACAACAATTAAAACTTTGCTTACATTCAATTTTATTTTTCACTGTCTTATATGTTAAGAGCTTTTATGCTTATTGGAAACACTATTCACACTTCGACCTGCCTTCTACTTTTCTCTTATTCCGCTAAACGTCCTTACTCGCGCAGGCCTCGGCGGCTAATGACTGCTGATCAACGCGAATAAAGTCTATTGGCTGTAGTGTCCTACTGCAGGAAGAAGCAGACTGCGCAGCTCACACTCACAGCGATAACCACTATCAAAGGGATGGAGAGGCAAGGCAAGGGTGACAACGTTGTAGCGCGTGTGTGTGTAGCGATCACTTTGCACAATATTATTACACCCCCTCGGGCACAAGCATTACAAAAAACAAAAGGGGAATAACAACAACAATATGTGAGCGACAAAATAACTGCAGGGAAATAATCGCACTCACACACGAGTATCACCGCAGGCGACAGCGTGGCGAAAAAAGAGCAACAAATTAAAATATGGGCGGTTTGTCGACAGCAGAGACTCTGTTCGAAAGTCCATATAAAAATTAAAAGAAATCGACAATCATTCCATTCAAAATATGCACCTTTTATAATTTAACTTCAAAATATTTACACAATCGTTTAGTTGTTGCTTTTTCCGTTTAAAAACACTTTTAACAAAGTGGATTTCGCATACATGTATTAATGTTAATTTATTTTTTCACAAGTATGATTTTTTTTTTTAATTCAACTACACTTTTTCCCGTCGCTATTCATTCGTCCGTCTCACTTGAGCCGTCCTCGCGCACTGAGCAGTCCTCCCGCTCCCCAATGATCGCGTAGGCCAAAGTCAACATTTTTTCCGATCGGCCGTTCGTCGTTCGTGCTCTTCCTCTTCTGCTTTTGCTTCGTTGTGTCGCTCGTCGTCTTCTCCGCTGTTTGCCAACTGAAGCAGTTGTTGCTTTTGCGTCCTACACGATGTGGTATCCATTGACGACCAAACAAGCAACCATACACATACTCATACACAACCGCGCATGCACACACATGCACTTGAAGTACCCTAAGGAGCTATCTCTACACACTCGATCGCTCTCTAACGTGTACAGCTTGTTGCTCTTGTTTTGGAATTGTGTTTTGAACGTGTTGTGTTAGATTTTCACCATGCTCTCACTGTGTTCGCCATCACTCACTATTTATACTCGCAGCGAGTAATTTATTTTATTTTCGAAACTTTAAAGCGTGCGTGGATAAAAGCTAAGTTGCATTTGAAATTATAAAATAAATGCGTATACGAGCTTTGGCAGCCACTCTGCTAGTTTTAAACTCTGGTTTTTGATAACTAGCTATTAATTTTTTATTTGTTTTAAAAGAAATCAAAACAATTACTCTCCCGCATGCGACAGTTAGCTTGCACTGCACAAATTTTCTGAGCAGCACATAGTATGCCGACAATATTCTTGCGTTGCTCTTTTATTGGTGTAGACTTTTCTATGCCTGTGTATGTAATGTGCTATTTGCACTCTTTAGCGTCTGCTGTCTCCTAGCAGGAGGTAAGAGAGAATCGATTTCCATACAAAATTTCCTCTCCCGTGGCTTGAGAGTGTGTTGTTTTTGTCGAGAGAGGAAACCTAGCGCCTTTTGACTTTTTGAATTTTAATTTCCTCGACAGCGTTTCAACAAGTTACAAACAATATAGCAGAAAAGCTAAAGGCGAGTTGAAAATAATTATTTCAATATGACAATGCCAGACGGTGGAGGGTGCACACCACGGTTTTTCCATTCTCGACAACGCAGCGCTGTTGTGATTGGGTGTTACCCAACGCCAATTTAAAAAAATATGAGGAACGCGATAGCGGCAAAAGACGCAGGCGCAATAAATTTCTAATCGACTGGGGTTTGCCCTAGGAACAAGAATACAAAACACATGCAACAACGAGACTGAAGTACACGTCGACACATGTGCGCCATTAAAAGCGAACTCGAGGAGTCGATTACGTAAGTTTGGCCTGCGTTTTGTGCTTTAAGTATGGGAATTTAAATTTCTTAAAATGTAAACCACAAGTATGCGGAATATTTTTTGTGCCTTTTGGTATTGCTTCGTCTGCGTGTTTGTTGCTTTTTGTTTTTCTTTGTTCATTTCGGATATGGTATCCTAATAATGTGCCAGTAAGCTTGTGTTTTGCCAAAGCGGGCGTGGCTTATTTATTAACCCTATTTCGCATTCGAGTGCAAAAGCTTCCCAAGACCAACCCACAAAATTGCGTCCTATTGTAGTTCGACAAATAGACACAGCTGTAAGCAACCCTTCAGCACACTTCAAGCTACATTTGTATTTGTACATGGCCACAATGGCGGGTAAATACATAAGAATAAACCTACCTACAAATATTTTTCTTTTCAAATGCTTAGTGATCCTACACGCCTCGATGTTTCTGTTGTTCTTCTAATGTGCTTATTATGAGCATTACTGGCTGGTTAGTTGGCTGGTGGCTTGGGTGGCAGGCACTGCGTGGGGCTTGTCCCTTTCTCCGCGCAACGGAAGCAAACGTTTCACCTTATAGTCACAGATACAGACCAGCAGCCAACCGACACACTCTCAGATACTTTGTGCGAGCAAGCGGCGCAGCAGATCCATCCATCTACTCACAATGCACACCCTCTCTGGCATCGTCATGAACACAACTCAACAGCCATCAGCTATGTGCCAGTGGCAGCGACAATAAGAATAAAAATACAACAACAAAGTGCCTGTCGCAGCCACGTTTAAAAGCCAACGTAGTCACTGAATCGTGTCGTAAATTCCGTGTCAGCCAGCTACGAGGCTAGGCAAGCTTTAGTAAAGCTGCTTCAGTCAGAGCAAGCGCCGCAGCCACAGCCACAGCCACAGCCACAGTCGCAGCCACAGCAACAGTCGCAGCCACATCTACAGCCAAAGCGAAAACCAGAGCTGGTAGTTTCCGTCGTTGCCGCTGTTTCCCCCCCCCCCCCCACCCCACCGCAACGCAACGGTGTCGTTGTATGCTTAGTTATTTAGCCGCAGCCTGTTGTTTGCCTTGCCCTATTGCGTGTTTTTTTTCAGTCTGTTTCAGTAGATGTGTTTTTTCTTTGTGCTGCTGCTGCTGCTGCTGCTGCTGCTGCAGTGACACTACTGAGAGTTTTCTGCTTTGATGGTACTCTCCTAACTGACTTCGTTGCCTTGCCGCCTAGCGTACCCTTGCCCAGCTGAACATGACGCGGCTGTTTCTTGCTCTCCTGAGCTTTATCAGTTGTTGGTAACAATAATAATATTTACAGCAACAACAGCAGAAACTAAGCGCAAAGCGCCTAGAGTAAAAACTCAGTTGAAGGGGGGGTGGGGTGGTAAGGTAACGAAGCCAACGACGACGTTGTCGACTACAGCAAAAACAACAAAACGAAGTTACAAAAATGCGATCGCCTCGCTTTTCTATTATTTTATTTTATTTTTATTTTTTTCATACGAAGCTTTGCTGATGTATCTTGCCAACAACAACAACAACAACAATAAATAGTTTACCAACAATTGAGCACAAAAGCAGCCACTGAGAAGAGATAGAGTTGCCCTCATTACAACAACACCGGCAATAGACAGGCACTACAAACACCAACAACATCAACGAGCACGTATACATATGTATGTGCATATACTTATGTATACATATATGTATGCAAGTATGTATGTATGTGCTACACACACAAGCAAATTTTAAGTTAATTTTTCGCTTTTTGTTGTTGCCATCGCTTTGGGATTTGATACGCTCATTGAATGCAAACTCTTGCTTGTTTGCTATTTTAGTTGTGCCTTCAAACTAACAACATTAGCAGCAGCAACAATAAAGGGTTTATGTTGTCGTCTACATACAAAGGAATTTTTTACATCAGCTGCCAGCATTCAAACCAAAAAAACAAAAAAAAAAGCAACGGCACTTTATTGGTTACAACCAAACAATCCACCCAAGTCAGCAACAACAACAACAACAACAAAGTCTAATGAGATCGAGGTAAAATAGGAATAAGCATAGAGAGCCACACACTAAAATGAGCGCATAGAATCGTAATAAAAGCTGATAGGAGACAGAAGAGGATGAAAAGACATTAACAGTCGATATTAGTAGAAAAAAATAAAAATAAAAATGACAACAATAATTATGAAAAAGGAGAATCAACCACACAAGTGGCAGCAGTGAAAAAAACATATTAGAAAATCACTGTGAAAAAGCCAAACAAACGAACAGACGCACGCATATACATACATACATACATACACACATACATATGTACATATGTAGAAACAGACAGAGGAACAGACAGAAAGACTAATGCTTGGCTTGGTTCGGTTTATTTCGGCTGCGAAGCTCTTCATTCAATGTGGCTGACTTACAACAAATGTATGCCACAGAGGGCTGCGCAGGGTGAGCGTATACGATGTTTAGAGGAACGCAACCATTGCTGGTGCCAACTTGTGATACCTGTTCTTCACAAATAATGCGCAACGCACTAAAAACAACCACAACAATAATAACAACAACAAGAAGAAGACAAACGACAACAACAGATCGACAATGACAAAGCCTAAGACGTCTTGCCTTACCTTGCCTCGCACCTCGCACCTTGCCTCACCACGCCTGGTCTAGTCTCGTCTTTTTTCTTTACGCCTTGTCATCAAGTGAGCAAATTGAGCAAGCTTCGAACTTTAAGCGCCAAAGACGACCAGGCTGCCAGCAGTTCATGCATTTGATATTTACACAGCAAATATGTGAGTACGAGTGTGCACAAGTCGCTGCTCGGTCGTATAGGAAATTGAACAGACGCTGGTGACGATCATAGAAGCACACAGTCGTGCCTATTTACTATACATACGTAAATGGGTATGTATGTATGCATGTGCGCACAGACATCGACACAAATATACTCATATTCACACAAATGCACACACAAACTTAAACTCGAACACAGACAGGCATATAAAACTGTCTAGGCAAAGGCTGTCTATTGGCTTTTTGTTTCTTTTTGTTGTGTTTTGGTGTTAATTTTTTTTGCGGGGTGAGTCCGCGTGCGTTCGTTGTGGGGGCGAATGTTGTTTTCAAGTGCTGTCGACTGCCAGCCAACACGTCCATAAGCAGCACCAGCAACAGCACCAGCACCAGCAGCAACAACAACGTAACAAATACAACAAAAATAGCGTATACGACAAGAAGCAGCAACCTACTTTAGGCTCAAAGATATTGGGTAACAGTTGGCTGTGGCGGCAACGTAGGCCCCAGCGGCTTTGACGTTGGCTGGAGGCTCACCACAATAACTGCAACCTCGTTTTTATCGAGGTTTCACATTTGTCCACACATTCACGCATACATACTCAGGCATGCAGTCTATGAGCTACACACGTCCACTCACATAATCATAGATGTATGTTTGTAAATATTGTATGAATGTAAGCGTGCATTGTGACGTTTTAGACGGAGGCGTTTATGCGGAGATTATGGGTGTGGTAAATGGAAAACGAAAATCAAAAGTTTGATAAACAAGTGTTTGCCTTGAGTTCTTGAGAATATTTGCTGACTGATGAACTAGTTTGTGTAACAGACTGCATCAAAAAAAAGTTATAGCAAGTCCTTCCATAAACATCGGAGATACGATCTATATACCATGGAAAATTCATGTTCTATAAAAACTTTGGTATGATTTGTTTACGTAAAACGATGGCAAACTGATGCTGTCATTTATTTTGATTTAAATATTATATAACAAAAAAAAAAAAAAACTCTTAGAAAATCTCCTTGATTTTTCATTTCATTCACTTTGAAAAGAGTTCAGCAAAGTCTCTCATAATTAATTAATTAATTTTGGAAAATTCAGATCAATAGTTTCTAAGATCTTGGTATTTTAAAAATGCTATTTATTCTGAAGATCGCCTAATGCCCATCTTAATTAAGGCTAGCAGAGACTTTTAATTTTTTTGCATTTATTAAATTGAGCACTGGAATTTTGTTGAACGCCTCACATGGTACAATTCGGGGTTCAATATTTCATTCATAACTGAACTTTATTTCTTTAAGAATTTACTAAAAACTCATATATTGTATTACGAAACAGTTGTCATCTTTCACATATGAGAGTATGTATATACTATGTATTGTTTGTGGATGTATGAGTATCTTAAATATATTCAGGTATTGTATCTGTATTTATACATTTTTACATAAGTATCTACATACATACATATATACGAACATACAATACTCGTGTGTTTGTCTATTCCCATAAACTAATATACGTTCGTATGTTCGCTTAAACACTTGCTCCGCGCTTATAAGGCTGCCAAGTGTCTTAGTTATTTTTTGCGGAGGAGTGACAGTGATGATCAATAGCAAACGAACGGTATGCGGGAGCAGTTCGACAGTAAGGGCAAACGTGAGTGAAAACTTGTTGCTTCACTGCTTGACAATAAAAGCAACAACAGAAAGAACAGTAACAACAACAATAACAACAACAACACAAACAATATTATTGAGTATCTATACGTATGACTAATGTTATTTCAACTGGACATGCTGGCTCAAAAACGGCTCAGACCTAAATACATATGCTTTGTAGTTTGTTGTTTTGTTGTTTTGTCGTTTTGTTTTCAAGCCACGCCAACAATTTCTGTTGTAGCTGTTCGATTACCAAATAGTTTTCACAAGCACAAAACGAAAAACAAATACAAAAACAAAACAAAACTAAGGGAGATCCATGCTTGCCAAAAAAAAAAGCTTTAATCGTACTCCTGCTATCTCTTTATTGCGTTCAAAGAGCTGTCTCATCAAGAGAAGTAAAGTGGTCGACTGAGAGGGAGAGACTGTGCCGTTAGTTGGCATGACTAAAAAAAACAGCGATTGACAAAATGAATGACTGATTACTGATCGGCTGCAAGAACACTTTCTGAGGCCTAAGGCATTTTACTTCTGTCCGCAGTTTTGCTGCCGCTGCTCTTCTTTAACATCATTCGTCGTCATCAACATTGCTGTTGTTGTTGTTGTTGTTGGTGCTATTGTTGTTACTGTTTCGTAAAAATAATATGCGTGTCGCGTCATCATTGTTGCTGTCGTTGTCGCCCTAATCTCCGCCAACCTTCGCCTCAGGCGCGACGCGTCTCTGCTGCCGAAGTGCGTTCAAATACCAATTGTAAGTTTTGCTGTCATCGTTGATCTATGTGTGTTTTTCGCTTTTGTTTTTGTTGTTACTATAATATTTCCAACTTTTTGTTGTTTTTTTTTCTTATTTTTTCCTATTGTATTTATGTTTCTTTTTTCTTTTTTTGTTATTTATTTTACGGCTGTTACATCCCACTCATTCGTCAATGAGCTTTTCTTTATGGTGGTTGGTGTTGTCCTTAATATGTTTTTTCAAATGCGGGCCATCATTAATGTCGCCGTTGTTGTTCTTGTTTGTTTGCCATCATGGCATAAATACTTGTTATTGAAGCAAGCATAAAAGACAAAGGGTTCACAAAGTCCGTATATATGTATGGGTATGCATTGAGCATAGAGAAAGTTTGAGTTGGACGCCTTTTCTCAGTTTTTCTTTATTAAGGGCAAAACTTTAAATAAATTAACAATCTTTCGCCTCTATATATTTTAAAGCAAGTAGAGTGTCAACGTAAATGAATATGTAAGCACATAGTACATCAAATGCGTAAAGACGTGAGAAATTTGTGGAAATTTGTTATCAAGAGAAGGAAAAGGAATATGTATGTACTTACATATACAATAATGAAAAGATAAAGAAAATTCAAATACAGCGTAGCAAAGCACGGCGCTTATTAAAAAACAACTTTAATTAATTCAAGGCAACAGGTACGCAAAATAAGTATACGACAATCTTAACACTGCCTCGCTCCCACTTTGAAGCTTGTGCATGATAGATAAAGATAAAGAGAAGGAGGAGAAGTAGCGATATATGAGCATACAGGGCAAATTTACACATACATATGTATTTATTTTTACTAGCAGTTATTGCCTTGCCTAAGAAGAAGCATAGAAACCACCAATAAGAAATACTGTTTTCAATTTGATTGCCACTGATAAGAGTTGGCACCACCAGCACGAGAATGTACATTATTCAGCGCGATCGAATCGGCATTGGAGCACAAAAATGCTACGTTGCCGTGTTGTTTTTCACAATGTTGACTTCCTTGCATTTTTAAACAACACCAACATCGCCAGCACCGCCGCCAACAACAACAATAAGAAAATAAAATCAAAAACATACGTATTTTTAAATTGACCCAAATTTATGGAAACAGCGCCGTCCAACCTACGATTTTGGAATTTAAAAATATGTACAAATGGATATGCCATACGATGCATACAAAGAGAACGACTGTTTAAACAAAAATAACAATGAGGTAAAATCCTCTTTCCTTGTGTTATGCTCGTAAAGCGGCGGTCGCAGCGACGTCTTACAAAGTCGCCTCTCCCGCACTCTCTCGCACCATCGACGCCCACCACACAACCACTCATATCCATATCAAATTAAACAGCTGCGTACAATTTGTTCTTGCCTTTTACTGCGTATCCCGTCAACGCGACACCACATCACCCCAACCCTCCCACTTGTCTCCACACCACCCACAACAGCCCCTGCCATACAACGCACACCAAAGTAGTCACAGCAATACAATCATAAAAAAAAAAAATACACTAACAGTCGCTCTTTACCTTCGTCTGCTGATCACACGAGGATCATTCGTGTTCGCCTGTTCGAAGAGACGACAAAACAGAAGATATAAGAAAAAAAATAATCACATACCGATAAACACTCCACCTCACGAGTGAGTAAGTGTTTGTACTTTCTCCATTGCTTTTGTCGGTGTCGGCACCGCATCGGTTGATGAGTTTTTGTTGTTGGTGCTGCTGGTGCTTTCTGCGCCAGGCGCACTCATTCAATTTCCTTTTCTTTGCTCTCCTTGTGCGCTAATGTTGTGTTCTTGTTTAACGTTTGGCCCCTTGATAAAAATGATTCGTGTGTGTGCGCATCCCGCTCTCGCGCACTGCTCAATTAAAATTGAGCTTATCGCGCTTTGTGCTGCACAAATATACATATATACGTGAATACAAACATACACACATATACATATTTATGTAGATATGTTTGTAAGCGTATGTATTTTTTATGCGTGCCTTCACAAATTCGTACGAATATGTTGGGGATATTTTTTGGTTTTGCCTGCGTTGTGCATGTGCACGAGTATTTTAGAGGTGACTTTCCTCTGTGCGCTCCTTGGAAGCTAAGTATATATGTATGTATGTATGTATGCACCTACATATATTATATACATATTGTACATCGCATTCATTTGCTGTTGCTTTCATTCATTTTATTTTATTTATTATTTTCTTTTTTTTTTTACTTATATATTTCGCGCATTAGTGTCGTGTGCAAATATGTAGAACCAACTGCTGAAGAAAAAAATCCTCTTTGAGAGGATTAAATGTTTTGTTTCGCGTTTGTGTGCTTGCTTTATAGGCGTATTTTCGTTGCACGTTACAGTGGCACAAAATTTATTAAAGCTTGCATTAAATCAAAGAAAATCATTTTTTAGTTGCTGGTGCGTAAATTATATTTAAAATAGTGCAATTGATAATTTATGCTTACTTAAAAAAAAAACATGTTGTATAAGAAATATTTAATTAGACAGTTTGCGTCACTGTGCGTATTAGAAAGTGGTAGGTAGGTTTACTAGGCAGGCAAAACGGACAATGTCCCCTAAAAGAGCTTAAGGGTTGCCAGTTTTAGCTTGTGTTGCCTTCGTTGTTGTCGTTGTTGCAATTGTTGTTGCCTAATTCAATTGCACTTATTCTAGAATGTATTTTTTGCTGACGTTGCCTTTTTCTTTTATGGTGCTCACTCACGCTGTACATACATATGTACTTACGCCTAGTTGGCATTTCCCTTGCAATAATGTTTGCCCGCTGTCTTGCGCTCTTTAGCGGTTTCGCTCTCGGTCTTTACCGCCGCACTCGCGCTGGCTATTGAGCGAGTGATGGAAGCCTCGCGATATTCTTCATTGTTGTTGTTTTCATGCTTTTTACTTGACTTGTAAATAGGAAACGAACACATTTTGGCTTGCCTTATTTACACCTTTTGGTAAAGGCGGACATTGAGCTTTGGCTTACTCTGTTGCGTTAATTGAATTAAGGAAGCGAAAATATGCAAAAAAAAAAGCAAAGCATTGCATTCGGCAACGGGTAAACCAACAAAAATATGTGCATACATGCATTTACAGCAAATACTGTGGCGGGTGCTAATACTGCAATATTGACATAGTAAGATAATCTCTCCCCAGCTCTCTTCAAATAAATCCTTTTAAAATAAAATACGTGCAATGCATTGAACGTTGCCTATAAAGATAATATCTTTTAATTTATTTTGGTTTTTATTTTGTTATTTAATTGTTCCTTTTTGTACTTTTTTCTTCTTGCTTGTATTATCAGCGGCTTGACTGGAAAATAAACAAATATAAAAATATAAAAAAAATCATCTTCGTCATTAAACCATCTTTCTATTTTGCGTTGTTGCTCTATTTCGTTGCACGTTTCGCTCCGTTTCATTACAAAACATATTTTGGTCACTGACCTTTATTGTTAAGTTTTGTTTTGTTTTTTATTTTATTTTTTTTGGTTTTTTCATGCGCTGCTTTTGCTTCGACTGTTCCACTTTTCATTCTTGTCATGTTTCATTTCTGCGGTATCTTCACTTTTTTTTGCTTTTGCTTGGAGTTGGTTTTTTTTGTGTAATTTTTGACATATTTTTCTGTTGAAAATATATCTTTTTAATTTGTTTTAGTTACAAGAAATGTATGCTACATTTTTTTTATGTACAAATTATCCTTTAGCAAAATTAACGCGCTGTAACCAATGTGTACTAGTGAAATGTTAAAAAAATCGAGAATATAAAAATGAAGTGCTCACATAAGCAATTTTCTTATCTTCATTACATATTTTACAGTCTACGGTTCAACGTCCTAAATGCGTTGAATAAGAGCAACAGTTCCACATAATTCTGCATATGTATATGGTCTTACGAAACTCCTGCTCATTTTAGCAGTATCAGAAATCGCAACAACAAAAGCACTGAACAAAAGTTATAAAAGAGGAAAGAAAAAAAATTTAATTAAATAAATACAAAAAAAAAAAGAAAAAAAAAGAAAAGGAAAACAATTTCACAATAAAAAGTCAAGTCGCCGAAGGTGATGATGGTTATTTTAAGATAAAATAAAAAGCACATAGCAAGAATATCATAAGTATCTGCATACAGACATTTACAAAATACACACAATAAGAATAACAACAAAAGGAACAACGGCAACAATAACAAAAACAGGAATAAGTTAAGTATTCTCTTGAAAAAGGCAACAACCACAACAAAAGCAGCAGCAACAAGAATATTAAATAAATGTTTGCAAGCAGCACTTACATATTATATATGCATCTACATACAAGTATTCACATATGTATATACATACATACATATGTACATATGTGCTTACACGAGAAAGGTTAAAATTGTCAACTACTTTATTATGATTTCGACATATGTATGTACATATGTAACTAACTACGTATGTACATACGTATGATGTTATTTTGGTATGCCCATCATTCTGTTAGTAACATCCCAAAACTAGTTTATGTGCACTGGCAGGACTGTTTTTTGCATATGCATAATTTCGTAAAAATGTATATATGTACATATATGTACGTTTAATTTAAATTAACAACAATCCACTTGCGCATTCCTTTAGCCATTGCGGCATCCTCTTAAATAACTCTCCACCCCAAATTCATAACCAAAACGAAAAAAACCCGCCATATTTTTATACATATGTGAACAATATCCGCTCTCTATGGGAAAGAGAGACAGAGAACTCTTTGTACTCACACTCAAAAGTAAGTGTGCGTACATGCGTGCGTGTTTTTTTTCATTATTGCTTTTGTTGTTTTGTGAGTGTAAGCTTCTTCAAATGAGCATACATACATACGCACATATTGCACACCCATACATATACAAGTAAGCAGCACGAGGCATGACATTTTTACTACGCCTTTTGGTTACTTTTACCACCGAAAAATTATAAAACAAAATAAAATCTTGAAAACAAAAAAGAAACAATAATATGACTACACTTGTCGCTCGCGCAGCAGCCCACTTTGGTGCTTGATAACACTGTACATGGGTATGTATGAGAATAGCCGAAAAGCTGACATACAGTTTGTTATTGTCTTCGAATTTCTACATAACTGTGCTGTTTCTTTTTCAGACAAACAGTTATAATTTCAGTAGCAATTTGTTGTTGCTATCACTTGTTGCCGCTTCGCGACTCTTTCTTTCTCTCTTTTTACGTATGCATGCATGCTTGTACGTGTGAGCCATAAATTTACAACAATAATATCAAATCATTCAGAACAGTTAACAACAATAGTATCTGCGGCATCTATTTTGCTCTGGCAAAATACCGATTTCCCCTTTCTTTTTGGCGGTCCCTTTTACTATACGTTCCAGTAATATCACTCTCAATTGATTTTTTATTTATGCTCAACTGTGGCTCAAATGTTTGTTTTTATTTATATGTACATACGTGCATATGTGCGTATTTAATTTAGATTTAATTTTATTTTTTTTTTATTTTTGTTTTTTGATACTTTAGTTGTTTCATTAACAAACAACAAAATTAATGTGTGATCAGTATAGTGGTTTTTCTGTTTGTATGTTGGTTTTTGTTGTGATTCGTGGCGGTGGCTCTGCAAATTGCTATACTATAATTTATATGCTCATTCGAATTAAGTTTCTGTTGTTGTGGCTATTGTTGTAGTTGTTGTGAGAAGTGGGTTAAAGCTTGCGAATATTTCAGTTTGTTGTTTGTTTTATTTTGTTTTTTTTTTTTATATTGTCTTTTGCATAATTTGATTGTTTCTTTTTTGTTATTGTTGTTATTTTTGTTTTATGATGTCTTTTTTTCGCTTGATGCAAACAGGTGGCAGCTGTGTTGCCAATTGCTTTTTGTTACCCGACAGTGTGGCTTTCAGATGTGCTGTTTAAACTCCATTATAACAAGTTGAACGGGGATACTCAATAAATGATTAATTTCTTCTGATTATGGAATGAATATTTATGTATGTACAAATTGTTTAAAGTTATTTGAATCAACAACAATTTTATTGTACATGTGACACATTTGTATATTATACCCATGGACGACATCATCTGCATGATCATTTACTTGTTATGGTTGTCGTTGGCATATTTCTAGCTAGTATTGCATTTCGCATGAGCACGCCAGTTGGCGCTATTTAACCCCATTGCGGGCACAAGGGTCTACAAAGGAAATGAGAAACTAAAAAAAAAAAAATTTAAAAAAAAAAATCATGACAAAGATCACTCAAGCAAAACCAAATAACAGCAACAACCAATATCACATACATACATATTCATGTACGAACTTACACATACATATGTAAGTACGTATCTAGATACACGCATTCGTACATTACATACATATGTACGTGCATTCATTCATCTATTGTATGTGCACTACTGTAACTACTTTTTATGCGCGTGTGGGGCCGAAGAGAAAAAAGATTGTACTTGTAGATCGGATCCGTGTACGCCTGTATGCGTACGTACTCGTATCTACGGATCATTTTACTAACAGTACAAGTACGAATAGATACATACTGCTGTGCCTGTGCATGAGGAACTGTTCAGTTTGATACAATAACAAAAACAACAACAACATTATTACTGGCAAAAAAAGTACAATAAATTCCATTTAAGTTTAATTTTTATTTGGTTATAGGAAAAAAAAGGGGAGCAGCTCGAACTCGTTGCGTTCTAAATGAAAATTTAATACGATAGAGGAAACAAAAAAACAAATTAAAATAAATATTATATACTGTATGTCCATAGATACGTTGTAGTTGTCATCCGTAGTGACATTTTGTAAGTTAAGGGTTTGCCATGATTAATTTCCGATTTACGCCTTAAATTATTAAAACTTTCTGTTATCGGCCTTTAGTCGGTTATGTTGACCAGATGCTATTGTACCAAATTTGTTCTATCTTTCACATTAACACATTTAGAATCATGTTTTGTCTAATTAACGAAGTTTTCCTCTTAATTTGATTAACAATTAATGTTTTCATTTAATTTTCACCTTTGAAAAATTCACATGCTCTTAAGAGATCGATATGGAATTAGAAAGTAAACTAATACAATTTTATTTCAGAACTTCTTAAAGGCATAGACTCTCACGAAACACGCGCAGAGATAAGAACATATCCAGCTTTTCCAAGTACTTGCCTTAGTTTTACCCACCAGTTCCTCCACATGCAGTTAACTGATTTCGTGGTATTTGTCGACTGACCATAGATGTGTAGATGTGTGAGTTTACTTAACAAATCAACGTACTATAACGACTGTATATGATGGACGTTAACGTCTGCATAAGATCAATTAATCTGTTTGTGGTAATTGTTTGTGAGATTGCTATTATGCTACCGATTATGGGCCCGGCTGTGAGACATCAAACTCTTCAATTGCTATTGGAATCTTGATGACTAATGTTCATCCAATTGTGCGATCGCGGTTAAGTATTACGTCTGAGGAAGGGCCTGACGTGCTGCCGTGGCGATTCAACAGAAATTAAAACCGATTCATAGGTAACAAAGTAACGACGTTCACATACGGCATAGTCTTGCAATCTCGTAGTCTTATAATCTTAACTTAAATGTTGGAAAACCCAAATAAGTTAGGGGAAAGCCCTTGATCCAATGCTGAATACAAGTTGTATTGGTTCATACGAGTGTATACATATTAATGAGGCGAATACAAAATTGTTTTGTTGGGAGATTTAATTGGAAAAGCAGTTACTGAGGGTTTTAAGTAGGTTTTGAGTTTTTTGTTGATTGCTTTAATTAAACACTGAACTAAAAATAAACGCATAAACAACTCAAAATGTTACGAGTGAACTAAAAATAGAATTATCATAAAGCGGCTTTTGCAACTTACCAACTATTGCGCGGCTAGTTTGCAGCATAATCCAGACTGGTTTTCAATTCAATTTTTATTTGAATTTCTTTTTCACTGTTTTACATAAGCTTTTGAAATGCGCACTTGTAGAATTTACTTCTAGGCTTTTTGTTATTACATTTGTTGCTTTTACATTAATAATATTTGTGTAGTTGTTTTGTTTTTCTTTCTTTGTAAAATGAAATTAGATTTATTGCAACACAAAAACTGGCGGCAGCGTGCAAATTAAATTGTTTAAATTAAAAGAAAACAAATTGGAAACAAACTATAAAGCGAACACCGCGAGGCACCAACAGGCGGCGAACAACCTCCAATCAGAACTGAAACACGTAGGGATACACTCGCACTCACAACTCGTCCCGACGAGACAACCGAAAAACGCAAAGCACGAATATGTATAAAAAACACGAAAAGCACACGAATGGGTTGAGAGCGCCTCTCGCGAGTTACGAACGAACAAACGAAGGCGAACGACAGTGATCGAAAAGGGTGGGAGGAAATGAGGTGGACGGAGTAGTTTTGTATGCCGTTGTATGATTTTTGTTGCTGTTTGTTATTGTTGTTATAGCTGTCCGTTTTTTCTTTCTTCTTCGAAAAGGCAACCGCGAAACTTGACTCCGAGCGATTGTTTAAGTACGTGTACGTTTATATGCCTTTCGTACCCGTTTGCCGTGTGGATATTTTACATTTAATGAAAATCAAATGTGTGTAATAAATATTTGTACTTTTGTAGAAAATCAAGCGCTCGTTTCGTTCGTTTTGCTGCTTGAAAAAAACCTTAAAACCACATCGTGGACGGACGAGCGGATGAAATGGAATGAGGAATAATTTCTGATTGGCAACTGCTGTTAACTGCAAGTAATCTGTCAAGTTGGCATGCTCTCTGAGAGAGAGGGCTCCGAGTGAGCAATATTATTCATGCACACCGACACAAAATCGGTGTGTTAAAAAAGAGTGACATGGATACGGTTTCCCAATTGTTGCACTAGAAAAGAGAGCACATTTGTAAAAAGAGCGCTCGACATGCAGACGTACCACACACACTTTGAGTTTGCACACATACCACAATACCGTCTACTGCTGATTGTGTACTTGTGTTTGAGCGAAGAGAGTCTGCGACAGCAGGGTGTGCTCGTACAATAACAATTCTCTAGTGTTGATTTTTGTTGTTATTGCTGTTGTTTTCTGAAATGCCGATAAGCATTTTTGTGCTCATTGAGCTCAATGAAAAAGTTTCTTATTTGAATTTCGAAATCAACAGAAGTAGCAACAACAACCGCAATGGCAAATGACGGTAACGTCTAAATTGAGAACGCCTTCGTAAGACGCTTTTTCGAGACCATCATCGTGGTGTAGTTCTCCGCGAGCGAAGCTTGCAATTCCTTCTCAAAGAAGCGTTTTTCTTTTGCTTTTCCCTTCATTCGTTTTTCATAAATTCGTCTGTCCGAGTTGACATTATGACTGCCATTTCGTCAGACTTTGAGTTCATGCTGCCCTCAGCATATTTATTACGAAATATGACAACAATGCAATCAGTTTTTTTTCGGTTAATATTCGTCCTCGTTTTAGTTGCTGCTGCCTTGCTGTTGTTGTTGTTTCTGTGTTTGCCTTCTCAGCATTTATTTATTAGTTTACTTATTGTTAAACCTTTTTTTTTTACAACAAGTGCTTATTTTATTACTGCTTATTATTTCTCTTTGCTCTCATGATCGCTGCCGCTCTTGCTGCCCCATATTGGGGAAATTTTGTGTGCTCGGTGGTTTAATCGGTTGACGATCGCGAACGCGAAAATCGCTTTGTCTGTCCGAAGCCCGCTGTTGTTGTAGTTTTATCTTATGCATTTAAATGAACTTTAGGGTTAGTTTAGCATTCATTTAAATTAAAGACTTGGTAAACTTGGGGTTAAGTTTAAAAAACATTCAAAGCTATAAATACACATTAAGTTCGGAAAATACGATTGAATAAATCTTGTATTAAAAATTATATAAGTTCATCAGAAACCCCGAAGTTAGTCTGGGATTTTCAACATTTTTACTTTTTCAAAAATCAACTTTACTGAAAGACATAAAGTTCCATCGAGTCACTTTTTAAGAAATTTTTTTTGAATAGTAAGGTAAAATGTAAATTGATTTTATAGTATTAGAAAGATTCTTTTTAGTTTACCCAAAAGAATATTTTACTATTGTATTAAATGAACATAAATTATCTTTAAGTAAAATATGAGGCATTGTATTAAAAATAAGAAAAAAAAATAAATAAATGAGAAATTCTCATCTGCTACTATTTCAAACATTCCCCAACTTTAGACGGGCATTTAAAGACTTGAACTTCATAGACCAATGCTGCCAAGCTAGGAAATGTTTTCTCGGATATCAGCGTTTCAATGGAAAATGGCTATTACAACAATTGCTTAATTGTCTTTTATCGCGATTGGGAGGTCAAATTAGATAGTTGGCAATTTGTGAAAGTTCTTTAAACGAGTTGGCTTGCAGATGCTTAGCGATGCATTTTTACTTTCCTTTTAATAATATTATCAACTGTTGGTGTAAAAACAGAAAAGTACGTACTTCTCAGTTGTGCTTATATAGACTTGGCTATATTTTGGGATCATTTCTATTTGAATATGATTATTATGTTTTTATATGCTTTGAGTTAATGTGTCTCTGATGGCCTTAAAGTTTCCCTCATTTATGTATGATATGCGTTGTATTGACTAATATGATTAATAATGTAACTTAATTGGTTGGCTGTGGCTCGCCTTTTGTTCTCAAGTTCCTTTGTCACGTCTAATTTAATTTTAAGTTCATTATTATGTTTATATTCAAAGAATAGCAATTTGTAAAAACAAAATATTTGTTCGCGTTTGGCTCAGACATCTTAAACACAGGATCAAAAGATAAAATAGGTATGAGGTCAGCCGCTTATTAATCAAAAGCTAATTTACATATTTTTGCCTAAGTGACTGTGACTCACAAAGTAAACAAAAAATCTATTGAACATTTACAAAGACCTTAAAATATTTAAGGCTACAGTAAAAACCACTTCAGAAATTCATGAATATATTGTAAACGTTTGAAGGAAATAGTATAGCTTCTCTCTTATATTAATAAAATTTATTACTGGCTTTTAAAATTTATAATTTATTTTTAGTGTGTGTAAAATCTCGGTTAAATAGTTCAGGAAACTCGAGACTTTTTTAGTTAAAATTCTAATTGCGGTAGCTAAGACACGGATAGAATCGTAACTCGAAGGCAATTTATTTATCGAGGCAGCTTTGTTGCCAGCATCTTTGCTGTGATACCTTGAGTAGACATGGCGTTAAAGCTTATCGATACTTTTAATGTGTGGCATCAAGCCTAAAAGATAAAGGATTGATCGGAGGTTAAGCCAGCTACTGGTGAACTAGTTAATTAACTTTTATTTCAGAAAAGCAAGAAATTGAAAAAGAAATGTCTAAAACATATGCCAGCTCGTGCTACTGTGAGCCTTCGCATTTTTCGAAATGTGCCAAAATTGATCGCATCAAGGCCGACTGTGTTGGCGATCACTATAAACTGCAAATCATTGTGGCGCTTTGTTTTGCCTCAAGTTGATTCAAACATAGAAAATGCAAATGAAAACAGGTAAAAAATTATGTTTTGATTAAGTTTGCTTTATTGCTTATTGAACGAATCTATGAAGACGCGAACGCATCCACACAATATTGTAAAAATAACCGGTGAACTTTGGACAGCAGCTAATGTGATAACCGAAGCACACGTCAGATTATAAACAAGTGCGATTCACTTAGTATATCGTAGATCATGTTCGTACAGTTGTATCTACGCTCAAACTTGTTGGGGTAGGGTTTTTGCTTGCAGTAAATCCAATGCATGATCGCAGGGAAAACACAGGCAGAGACACACTCAATTCCAAAAGAATTGCCCAGCCAAGACAGCAGCTAATGGCTTATTCCTAATATGGCTATCGTCTAACAGCGGCGCGGCTGCGTGTAATTTCCAAATAACAGCCGCTCCGTGGAATTTGCATTTGCGCGTTGGAGAAAAAAAAAAATCCAAGAGGCAGGTGAAGAGCGGCATCTTACAGCGAGAGATTTTCCCGCCATTCAAACCTAAGAACATTTAATTATTTAATTGCTGCGAAGCTGTTATTGTTTTTTGATAAAACCAAAAAAAAAAACAAAAAAAGAAGATTTGTATGTAATCAATTTACACTGCATAGATACGTCTACTTAATAGATACGAAATGCATTCGTATCTCAGATGCAGCTGGCTGAGCGAATCTGTGGTGTATGGGTGTGCGATTGTGTTTGTGTGAGTGCGTGTGTCTGTGTATGTGTGAGGCAACCTTCGTTGGCAACGCGTGGGGGTTTTTCCTCTCAATTCGATTTAAGTTTGTTTACTTTTTTTCCATTTTATTGTTGTTGTTGTTTTGTTGTATTTTGTTTCTGCTTTGTTATTTAGTTTTTTTTTATTAGACCAAGATGTGTATACTGTGCTAACTGTTTCGGCTGGTGACTAAATCGAAATCGGATTCTGCGTGGGATTCTCTCTAATGCGTCGTTGTCAAAGTTGTTGTTGCCGTATTTACTGTAAGTTTCGGTTGTGCTATAGACAACGAATTCGCCTGCGTTAGCGTCATGGGTTTTGTTATTGAAACTGGTTTCAAACCAAATCAGTTGCCCCTCAAGGAGTCGAACTCAATGCATACACATAACATACATACAATACTGTATATAAATACATACTTATGTATATACATATGTGTGCACATATGTATGTATATAATCAAAAGTTAGAAACCAAAAAGCGTATTTTAAATGAAATCACACAACTTAGTTAAATTAACAATCGAAATCCACACGTGAGCGTGTCATGGGTTTTTACGTCATGTCCATTGAATATGCTTTGTTTTTTCTTTGGTTAACTAATTAACATTTCAAAGAAATACTCAAAGGCTTGACTGCGATTCGAATTGCTAAAGCGCCTGTTCCTACATTGAAAAAAACTGTAACGAAACTAAGTTCGAGACACTTGAACAAGCCAAGACATACGCACAAACATACGTGCACACACATGCATGCGACGCCTTCACGCGTATGACCCAAATACCAAAGGTACAGACAACATTTTAAACGTGAAATCTCCAAACGTACAAAGTGGCCACGTCGAATGTTCGTTGTAGGCTTAAAATGTAAAGACTTTTAAATAACAAAAACAATGAAAATAGTTAAAAATACATCCAACGATAATAATAGCAAGAAAAACGCGATGCAGTAAAAGTAAAAATTCGATTTCATAATCGAATTTAGTTAGTTTAAACTAAGATTCACTTTATTTTCTCAATAAAGTCATTGCAAATTCCGAAAGGAGTTTCCTCCGCAGTCAGAGAATATAAGACAAGTCAAGTGATTGCATATTCCTGCCGATTGTCACGTTAAGCAGCATTTTACTTTGGCTGCAGCTAGTAGCTTGGTCTGGACTCCGTGGTGTGTTATGGATAGCATGGGTAGATGGTATGGTCACTTAACTGATGATAATTCTGCCTAGAGAACTCTTTGTGCTGTTTTAGTCTAAGCTCTCTTCTTTTGTTTGTCTATGATTCTATGCTCTCTGCACTTCATATTAGACTGACCACTGTGCACTGAGAATAGTAAATAGATTTCCAATCCAGTTTTTTCTTTTTAAATTTTTACTACCCAAGCTCAAAAATGGTTTCAAAATCAAAACCACATGCATGGAAGTCGAGGCTGGAAAAAGGTAGAAAAATCGTTAATTAACAAATCAAGGAAGATGCACATCGTCTAAGATTCCAAAGAAAAGCTGTACACTTCTTTTTATTTTTTTCCGTTTTACCGTTACACTTCTTTGAACAATCCCATCATAAAAGCCAAGCAACCAGAAAACACCAACAACGGCAATAAAAACAACAACAAACTAAACGAAAAGAAAAACTATTCGAGCTCAAAGTGAAATTAAAGAAAAAGAAAACACACACAACGGGAGGGAACCCTAAAGGCGTTCAACATAAAAAAAAAAAACTAAAAAAAAAAAAAATAATAGAAAAAAAGCACGAAAGGTAACTTCATCCGGCTTTCGAATAGACCAAGTATTAATACAACAACTAACGACAATAACAACATCAACAACAACAACAACATGTAACAAGCATGAAATAGGCAACAAAAACGCACAGAGAGAAGCTAGAAAATGGGAACAAGAAAACGACACAAAAATAAAAAAAACAAAAAAACTCTTTCCTGCGACTTACAAAGTTTACGTCAGCGCGACTTTTATGGCAACATGTGTAGAAAAAATGTTAACCGGCTTCGAATGCAACAACACCAACAACAACAACAACAATAAAAAATTATTAACAAAAACAACAACAAGAAGAAGAAAAAACGGTGGCACCAACACCAATAACAATAAGGCCAAAGTAAACGGCAAACCAAGAACGACACACAAGCCAACGACGACGGATCACACACACACACACGACTAACACAACAAAGAACGTCCAAAAGAACGACCGCGCGAAGCACTCGGTAAGATGAGCGGACCAAGGCAAAATCACAAATTTCCACATCCACTTCCACTTCTCCTTCATCGCTCGTGTTTTAAGTTTAGCTCGATGTCTGTCTGCAAAGTCCATGCCATACATTATTTGAGTCTTTGAGTGTTGTTGCTCTGTTGACTAAGTACCGTTATAAGTAACTTTTACAACAGGTCGGTCCACAGCGTCATCAGCATTTAAAGGGCGCGCCAGCGTCGTCATCATCAACGACGTTTGCCTATGATGTCCGTGGTGCCGCGCAGCTTTGTTTTCTTTCTTTTTTTTTTATTTTTTTATTTATTACAAGTGTTTATGAAGCTAGGGAAAACTTTATGAAATTGGTATTTTACTGATGAGATCTAGTGATGGCAGCTTATAACAAAGTCATGCATAAGTTCATATTTGTAGGGTTTAAAAAGAAAAACCAAAAAGAAAGAAATATTTATGAGTATTATTCACAAGAATCAGAAAAAAATGATCTTTGGTTTCCTTCACTTTATTAACTGTTCATTGATTTAGCTGTATTAAGATTTAGCTATGCCTCAAAATTATATCAATGCATTTAAGTTTGTAAGATAATAGAAATGATCTGAACCTGGCAATAATTTAAGAACATAACATATTAAGAGCTTTGGTGAGCATTGCAAATATGCTTCTTCTTCACGATTAGTTTTTTGTCGAATATTAAAATTTTGCAATAATAAGGAAGGGGTTTCTTTTTAATAATGTATTTATATATTCATTGTATCTTAGATATACACATACATATAAAGAAATGGCGCTGATTAGCATATACAATTTGTCATTAGCAGCAACCGTTTTCTCGAAAAGACATCATTGCAAGTTAACCTTAAAATGATACAAACGTAACGTTTGAGCAATAAACACTCTCTCACTCTAACAGTTTTATGAATGTGTGTCTGTGCTGGCATTGGAGAGCCAAAGAGCAAATACTGCGGTTTCGTACTCGCAAGCGAACTTTTGTTCCCAGCAATTAACCGAAAATGACACGAATGCCAAGACCCCTCCGTACGCTTTGAACCCCCAGTCAACATGGGCCAAACGTTGACTAAAGACGACGAATGAAACAACTCAAGGAGACACACAGGCAAGCACAGGCAAGCAGTAAGGCAAACAATTACTTCAGCCAACGTATGACGGCAATAAACAAAGCAAGTGAATGTGACTTGCTGCCCCGCACCCACCCGCCGCACTTGCTCTTGCTGAAATTCAGCCGCCTACTCCTCATCCTCGTTAGTATTGAGTTGGTTGCTTTGCTAATAGATTGATCGCCTCCTACATAGTGAGCAGTTAAAATTAAGATCGGTAGGTGTCGGCGGCTGTACGGTGTGAAGTTCGTGAGAGCAGAAGCTAAATACGATATGTTAAGAAAAGGCAAAGGCGCGCACACTTGTTGATTCACGAAAATGTAAAAGAGCGCTGCTACTATTCAGCTATAATGTTATAAGGCAAAAATAACTAACGAAAATAAAAGCAACAACCAGAAGAGTCGACAAATTGCACGAGTATTAACGATATTAGCGTGCGGATAAAAGCCGAAGCGTATTTGTTGTTGTCTCCTCGAATGTTAGTCGCATGACAGCATGAGTGGGTCGTAAGAGGTTAAGAGGGGGACAGACCAATAGAAATTCGCACGACGCTTGTGCCTGTTCACGAATAAATAAGGGAACAGGGGAAGAAGGAGACGTGCATTTCGTTTGCCGTTGACGGCGGCAGCGCAGTTGGCAGGGCCAACTAATTCATGGTTGGCTTCGTTGCGGCACCAATTGTTGGCAATTGTAAGACACGAGTTTGACTCAATGTAAAATGCAATCGGGTTTGCTGCAGTGCGAGTGACGTGTTCAAGAGAGATGGGAGAGCTTGCCGCAACGTGTACGAGAGAGATAGAGAGCACAATATTGCAAAAGTGGGTGAAGCTTTTGGTGTGTAGACGGCGTCGACGCTAACGCAAACAGTGACGTCGACGCCGACACCGACGCCAACATCGTCGTCGGTTTCATTGAAAAATTATGTGAAATTTAGTTTTTTCTTGGTTATTTTTTCTCTTGCTAGTGAGGTTGTTGTTGTGTTGCTGTGTCGCTATGGCTGACTGGCTGGTGGTTGGCTGAGGATAGTTAGCGTATTGTTGTTGTTGTCGTTTTCCGATTTTTTTTTTATTATATTATCTTAATCTCTATTACAAGTATTTTCATTCAATTCAAATAATCCATGATTTCGTAAGCTGCATTTATGCAGGTGTATGCGTGTTTGTGCCTGACTGAGTGTGAGTGTGTATGTGTATGTTTATGTCCATGTGTATCTGTCTGTCTATCTCGATTTCTTGTCTTGCGGTGAGCCGAGGCTATTTGGCTTTGACTTCGTCTTTGGACTCAAAGTTGCATTTAGATAGACTTCGTTGGTGTTGTTGCTGTTTTGCTGTTGTAATATTTGTAGCTGTAGTTGCTTTTATGGCAGTTGTTGTTGCTATTACAAGCGTGATGACCTTGAGCCGTTCATTTCAACAATTTGTACCTGTCTTGGCTCAACCACTTGCTTTGTAAGTTACCTACTTACTTTTTGCATCTTAACATGTTTGCTTGTGTAAATGGTTAAAAGCGATTAGGAATATCTCTAAGTATGCTTATACATATATATGTACTATATATAAACATACAAGTACAAGTACATATATGCATGTATATACATACTACATAAGTATGAGTATGAATTGAATGTACCAATATATTAATGCATGCCCCCCATTGAATTTCTGTCTTGTCTTTAACTCAACTTGAATGGACAACCAACACTTAGGGTCTTTCTCTTTTTACTCCACGCATTCGTTTTTGATTGATAGCTAGACCTGGAAACCTTATTCTTTCTCCTTTTAATAGTTACTTCATTAATTAACCAATATCAGATATTGTACACAATAGAAACTTTTGTACGGTGTTTTTTTTTTTACTTATTTGGTTGCTAATAGATTTAGGAAAATTGTTTAAATGGTTTATTTGTGCAAAACGGTCAGCATTTAAAAACTATTAACCAACAGCAACAACAAAGTTATGTTTGTATTTTTTTTTTAACTAGCTACTCAACTGGGCATTAAAGGATAATATGATAAAATAATAAAATTTCAAGATTCAATTTATCGAGGTAGAGCTATACCGCTTAATCCATTTCATAAACTATACATTAACACTGAATCAAAATAAAAATTAAGTTTATTTTTCATAAATTATATGCCCAATCGTTTTTTTAGTTTGGCTATGAGTATTTGGCAACGCGATTTCATTCATAAAAAATGTTACTCGAGTAACAATAATCAAAACAAAATTGTAAAAAATACTATAAAAAAAAAAAGAAACACAAAAATAATAAGCAGACACAAATAAAAATTAATTTTTTAATTTATGACACCATAATTTGTAAGAAAAAAACTTTGGCAAAAATTATGAGTGTTAGCCCTGTTACTCGTTTCTGCAATATTTCAAAGTTGGCCAAAAAAGAGATAGATGCATAGATACCTACACAACTACTTACAGATACATGTGCGCATATACATAAATGTACAGTTTTTTCCTTTAAGCTAAATGTTTGACTTGTGTTTAATGAACTTGATTAATCATTGGCGGGTATACTCATAAACTCGTATGTGAGCAAGTTTTGTTTTTGTTTAATGCAAATTTTGATTTTTAAAGTTAAAAATTTTTATCAAAACAGTAATGTGACACATTAGAGTCATTTGTATAAATAGAAATAATTTAAATGATTATAAATATTTACACTTATTCATATATATATATGTATATAAAATACAAAATCATTACGCATTAACTTGGGATCCTTTTAAAGTGTGCGAAATAAATATGTGGCAAATTAGTTTATTCTAAAAAACATTGTTGGAAAATGTAGACTTTCAACAAATTAAAAGTTTAATATGTCAACTATTTAATGTGAAAACACGCGAAACCTCAAAGCGAAACCCCATGTAAGCAGCCTTCAGCAGAAAATGAAAGCAAATATTCGCAACCTCGTCTTGGCACGTCTGTCACCTTCGGCCGAAGAGGTTTTGTCTTCAGCAGCATTTTTGCAGCATGGCAGGTTTTGAGTTTCAAAATAAAAACACACACGAATATGTCACACTCAATGACCCAGATATCGACATTAAAAACTTATTCTACAAATAATTCTTCAGCTATGAGCAGTTTTTCATGAAGTTGAACTTTTTTTTTGTCGCGTTTTAGCAAGAATTGCAGAAATTCTGCAAGCAGAATAGCAAAAAAATAAAAAAAATAATATAGCATGAAATAAATAATTGGAGCAATTTAAACGTCCGCATTGTCCAGATCACGTTTGGCTATGAAAGTAAATATGTGCAAGGTAAAACCGAACAACGGAATCGGAGGCGTACATAGAACGTGATGCGCTGAGGCTTACGATTTGGGCAAGGGTGACTGCAGCCCAACTCTGTGGTGAGTTGTTAATGGTGTAGGCGCGTGCACTGCATGACTAATATTGATTTTGGTGCCATGAACGTTGTGAAAATACGCATATCCTTTCATTTACATGGCTAACGCCAGTCTGACGGAGGAAAGGCTTTTTATCAGTGAGTGGAAACTCTTATCGCTGGTAAACATTAGAAGCGAAAAAGTCGATAATAGAAGCCTCATCATCACCATGGCAAGATAATTGCTAGCCAATGTGTCCTGACAGCGATAAGCCAGTGCAGCAGCGGAGCAGATAACAAGAGCGACAGAGAGTGAGGCCGAACATATGTTCGTACGTATACAGCACAAAATATTACAAATAGACGGACGACCTGTCCTGTGCCGACACAACGTGAAGTCCCAAAGTCCCCGTTGCCCAAAAGGCTGACGCACAAAAGGGGAAGGCAAATAACTTTATCGCACATTTTTGATTACTGCTCTGCTCGCCTTTTTCCCGTACACACTTCATCCTCCAACGAGAGGCAGAAACAAGTATTCGATAATGCAAAAGTCAATTAACATTAAGTCAACACGCATGCGTATCTCCGCTTGCGGTTATAAACGATATCAGATATGTATCTGTATTTGTATCTGTATTTGTAATTGTATCTGTTTTTGCTAATAATAACACGGCGTGTGAGCGATAAGTGGACATCACAGGCAGCAGGCACAAAGAGTTAATCGTGTATAATATCCTGTTCGAATGACTGGAATATAATAAAAAAAGGAAAGAAGAGCATACAATTGTTTGCATTTTGTTGCTGGTTTTTGTTATTTGCTGACTCATAGCAATATGAACGCCAGAAATTTATTTTCATATTTTAAGCCACAAACAAGCCAACAAGTTGCAAGTTTCAAATGTTTTTGCATGTAATTTAAAGAAATTACGACGAAACTTTATGTGACGCAATTATGAACTTGACAACTTCACTCTAATGAATTGCAAAGTCATACATAATATATGTACATGAACAATTTAGCATGGCACGTCCCTGATCCGAAGCCTCGTTTTCGTTGAGCAGACACTGTCTGAAGTTTCTTTTGTATGCAACATCTATGCTAGGCAGCAGCTGGGAGCTACGAATGACTGCCCGATCAGAGCTCAACCCACTAAAGCGACTTTATATCAATTGAAACAGTTGCTGGAACAGTAATGTGGATTTTTTTCATAAACAAATTGTCAAATCTGCGTAGGTTTCAAAAGAATCTCCTTGATAATTCTTTTTAAATGATCATAATGCATGCGAAGGGCGTTGACCATCTAAATGTGTTATCAGTAAAACAAATTTAAGAGTTTGTGTGCATAAGTTATACGTATTTGAACAAGTCGAGCGTTTTGTCTCTGGTTTCGCTTCTTTATTTTTAAAATACGAACATTGTCCGCATTTGACTTTACAATCCTCAGGCGAGCGAAGACCTACATAGGCTGCTTATCAGACGACATGACAAAATAGAATAAATATTGCATTAGAAGGCAACAAGGAAAATGTAAACTAGACTGTGCACGAGTGTGCTGTGAATTGTGTGCTGCACATAGGAAACTGCATTTTCGAAGGCCAAAGCAAAGGGAAGCGAAAGGTGGCAAGCGGAAAACTATGAGGCGGTGCATGGAACCTTTAAGCCGGCAAAGTGCATTCGCCCCAGTGATGTCAAACTCGAAGTCACTACGTCGAAGTCAAAGTCAAAGTTAAAGTTAATGTTAACGTCAAGGAGAGAGCGCGATGACGCCTCGTCGTAGCACAATGAGTGGCGAGTGAAAAAGATAAAGTATGGAATAACGAATAATGCAGCAGAGAAGAATGAACAGATTGTGGAATCCATTAGCAGTCAATGGAACGGGACAATACACCAACTGTACGAGGCCAGACGGGGCGAGTCGTGGCATGGCGTAGAAATAGTTCGAGTAGCTGAATAGCAGAGTGCGGAGTGTGAGCAGTGGAATGCAGTGCAGTGCAGAGGAAGAAGTGGAAAAGTCGCAGCAGAAGCAGAAGCGAATGCGATGCATGTGAACGGATTCATGTGGCGCAGAAGCCTCAAGTGCATAATCATTTGAGTTCGTGTGTGTTCGTGTGCGTTCCAAAGGGTTCAACGTACGATTTCCTATTGTGGTGGCTATTGTTGCTCTCGTCTGTTGTTGTTGTTGTATTCGTCGTTTTTGTTGCTAGCGACTGCAGACGGCAAATGTGGTAAATGAAAATAAAAATTTAACAAATAATTTCTTCGCTTGGTTTCTTCTTGAATTTTCATCTAAAGATAAAGGACAAAAAATGCGACGAAATCAACACTCCACCAATCCACCAATCCACTCATTGACGCATGCTCGACGTCTCCCTACCCTTGCACGGTAGCTTGTAGTTTAATTATTATCAATTAAGTGAATGAACAGCTTTAATTAATTTCAATATTTTATTGACAATAACGAAAACGAAAAAAAAAAAAACAATTATAAAAAAACTGCGGGTAGTCAAACTACTGCAGAAGGATCTTTCATGACGCGCCTCATCTTGGCTCTCATTCGGTTTGCATTGTTAAGTTTTTCATTCGCTTGATTGCCTTAATTGAAGTTGAAAGACTTTCCATACACAATTCAATTTCACAGCCAAACGATGTTAATATGCAATACATGCAAACGTTTCACATTCTCGCACGCTTCGAATCATGCAGGATCGGCCGCGGCATGAGTAGCAATAACAGCAGCAGCAGCGGCGGCAGCAAATGAGGTGGCATGTGGGCAGGATCGATAATCGAAACGAGAATTTATGGGAACTCCAATCAAGCTCTGCATAACGAGGCAAATGACACCAACATCTACACGTTCAGCCAATGCAAAAGTCTCAGATCAACACGCAGCACGAGAAGCCCTTCTTCGAAATTCCTCACTCACTGATTGAAACTCTCCGTGTTAGCTTGCTGCAGTGATTAGACGGAACTATTTTAATTCTGTATTTTAATCCAGGCGTTTTTATTATTGTCGCTTTGTATTTCAAGCTGATTTTCATTCGGAAAAGTCTTAGGTAAAGAACCGGGAACTTTTTGGTGTTTGTGGAGTTATGCGTTCTTTTGAAAGAATATTCATGCTAATAGGGTTCCATATTTTTATACCCTGTACCAAAAAATTATAAATGGTGTATTAAAGTTGTGCAAATGTATGTAACGGGCAGAAAGAGGCGTGGCAGACCCCATAAAGTATATACATATTCTTGATCAGCATCGAAAGGTGAGTCGATCTAGCCATGTCCGTCTGTCTGTCCGTCTGTATGAACAAACGGATCTGGGAAACGGTAAGACCTACAACCATTAAATTTTGCACGAAGACTCGCCGAATCCATAGGCATAACAAGTTTATTTTTTTTTTCGATATTCGACCTAAAACATATAGCTGCCATAGGAATGATCGGCCGAAAACTCACATTTAGTAACAAAAATCCTTTTGTTTTTGAAGACATCTTCACCAAATTTTAGATTTAACAGTTTTAGCTAATTTCCAATTACATATCTCAATATAATATATATCGGTTTACAATATCATATAGCTGTCATAGGAACGATCGGCCGAAAAACAACATTTACTGAGAACAACTTTTTTTTTATTAAGATATCGTTACCAAATTTTGGATTTGACAGTTTTAAGCAATATCTAATAACACTTCTGAATATAATAATTATCGGTTTACTATAACATATAGCTGCCATAGGAACGATCAGCCGAAAAATGGCTTTTACTAAAAAAAATAAATTTTTTCTTTTGGATTGGGTACAGGGTTTTCTATAGTCGGTTACGCCCGACTATAGCCCTGCCTTTCTAGTTCTTTTTTGGAGAGTTAAAAAAGCCTGCTGCCTTTGTATGAACACCTGATTAGCCCAATTTGAAGTCAAAGTCGGATTGAAGGCGTAGAGGTCAATGAACGGGAAAGTGATTGCGATCTGGGATCGTTGCCGAAACAGACAACGAAACAAATTGTGTGTAAACAAAAGAAACTCCCGATAAGAAAACTGCTTGCTGAGGAAAAGGAAAATATGACAAAATAAGACACGAGCACGAAAATCTTATGCCGCATTAAGGACGACATGCTGTGCGAAGAACTCAACTCAACTCAACTCAGCTCAGCTGAACTCGATTCGAGGCAGGCAATGCAAGACAAAACAAAGCAGAACAAAACAAAACCAAACACAACACAACACAACAAAGCAAAGCAAAGCGAAAAAAGTCAAAAGATCTTAAAGAGGCAAAAAAGACAACAAAAAGAAAAGACAACAACAAGCAACAATGGCAGAGGTTGAAGTTAATGAATGCCGAACGATGATTAGTCGAACAAAAGCCAGGGGTGATGATGATGACGCTGCTGGTGCCTCGCCGAGGTTTGCCTTATGCGTTTGCCAATCACGTGTTGAGCCTAGCTCTGCCAGTCGCAGGTACGAATTGTGCTCGGTTATGCTGCGGCATGAAAGGACTACACAGGACGAGCAAAAGAAGGCGGCGTGCAGCGCGCAGAAGTCGTGCTCAGGAAGGCATCACGAGATACGCGTGTTTTCCTGGAATGGCACTCGTTCGGATGCAGTCAAACTCGCAACCGAAACACAAAAGAGGGATGCGATTATGTTTATTTGGATAATAACAACATAACCGCCTACGTAATTTGAGCTGCAGGGACGGCGGCAGCAGCAACAACTTGAGATTGAAGAAAAAGGATTTGGCAGTTAAGAATCTTTTAAGCGTTTAACAAATGTCGACGACGAAGGCAACAACAACAACAACAAAAACAGCAACAGCAGCAGTGGCGGGGATGAATGTGCGTGCGTGCGTGCGTGAGTGTGAGTCTGAGCGACGGCGCATGCTCGCTTAGTCGGTAGCCAGCCAACCCCTTGCGGTGCCAGTGGTGGCCCGACTGCTGCCTGCTGCCTGCATGCGGGTGCCTCATGTGCCAAAAGTGATCACCGGGTGCGCCGTTGAGGGTGTTCGGCTGCGGCACTTACAATCAATTTGACTTCGCACGATTTCGGAAGCAGCCAAGGATACTTGGCTTGATATTCGTATTATGTGGGCGCCTTGTGCGCCGCCACCCTTGGCGTGGCCTTAATTCATGCAAGATTTCCGCTGTCTCGACTGCATAGTCGTGTGTATTTTTAAAGCAATTTCTATGAGGCATGCTGGCTGAGGCAACGGCGCTCTGCATAAGTTTCATGATTTCTTGACGACAACCCGCAGATGTGCTACTACCAAAAGGATAACGCATATTCCCAGGCTATGTCCTCGAAGAACACAAAGCATATTCAATTAATATTTGTTACGAAAATACAATTCAATGTCGAACTAATGACGCACAAATGATAAATTGTGAAGGGTAATAAAATTAATTTAACATTTCGACTTTCTTCGGGATCGACCAAAACTGAAATGGAACTCCGAGTTCGAGACATGCTTCTCGTATCATATATCAACTGTTGCGTTCCGTCTTGTTTGCCTTTTCATTTTCTTTGTTTTTGCTCTTGTCGAGCCACTCGAATCCTTTTGGGCCCAAGCAGTTTAACTTATGACAGAGTCTCCTTGTCTGTTTGCCTTTTGTTTGCTTTCAACTTGAGTGTATCTTGTTTACTTTAATTATATCAATAAATATTTTTTACGCTTACTTTCGTATTTCGTTTTCATTTGTGTAAATAAATTCTTTTTTGTTTTTTTTTTCGGAATACACTCTTGACTTGCTTGAATATGAAATATTCACACAAGAGTGGCAGACAAAAAGTTCGAGCACAACGAATTGTAATTGCATGTGTCAACCGCAGAGATGAAAGAAGATTTGCCATTGAGTAACCATAATAGAACCAATATAGAATTCAGTCTGATCACTGACTTTGCCACAGTAAGCCAGGTAGGGACGGCAGCTATGTATGTGATGGCAATAATAAAGACTGCAAGATCTATCTGGGTTCTATTTGGAATCCAAAGAATGTATTTACTATCATAAAGAAACAATTGGTGCTTTTGAGTCTCAGCCCTACGGCTTACACATGCTCTTGGCCTTTATTTTTGGCAAACTGCTCCTGTCCAGTTAGAATTGTGATTGGTTTGAAAAAATTACGTCAAAGCTTCACTACCTGAGATAATGCTATATTATTTATTTATAGGTATTCCTTATTTTTATTTTATTATAGATTTAATATACTATATAGTATATAATATAGACCAACTTATATACTTTTCGCAGACGTTGTAGTAGCGCATTACTAATCAAAATGATATGCGAAACCAGATCTAGTGTCTGTTCCACAGCTACTCTGGATAATGGATAACAAAAACTTATTTATAAAACTAAAAAATGAGATTAAATTTAATAGAAATATATATATAACAGTAAAAATTTATTAGTCATCTAATGTTAGTAGTTTAACTTGAAATTGTATTGTATATATTATATATGTCTTATATTGCACTATTGTTATAGTACTATACTGTCTATATTGTATTATTTGTAAATAATCTGTAAATTGCATTAGCATTAAGCGAATCCCTATGTATCATAAGATTTATTGAATGTCCTGTTTAGATAGATTGTAAATATAATCGAAATCAAAAAAAAAAAAAATTAAAAAAAATAAGTATCTAATTCTATCTAATTTCATTAAATCTACGAGTGTGAAAAGACTTTGAAGTGTGAGAAGAGGCTTTATGAGAAAATAAATGATGATTAGAGTTATAAGCTAAACACATAACATAAAAGGGAAGGGATCATGCTGTAAGAAAGATGATCGTGCAGTGTTTAGTCTAATGGGTAAATAATATCTTGCTGTACATGAAGGCACGTTAAAATAGATTTTCGCGAGAAGAAAAGTAGAATGAACTTTGCGTTTATCAGGTTATGAAGAAAAAGGATACCTAACACGAATATCTGACCAGCTAAGGCAGAAGGATTAATTCATTTAAGTCGACAATGGTATGAAAAGTAGCAAATCGCAGAATTCCAGTTTAAGTTCACATATACATATGTGCTTACAATAATAGGCACAAGCTATTATGTTTATACTGTATACGATTAATGTAAATTAATAGTGTTTCGAATACGTTGTTAATTTTAATATGTGCATGTATATGATTTCATTTATTTTGGTATATTTTTACACAATAAAAAAGTAAGAAAAAAAAAAAAAAAAGCAACCAGAAACCAAAACGAATGAAAGATACACACAAGCAGAATGTTCTAATTTTATGCAAATGCCTTAAATGCAATAAGGAGAAGGCAAGGCAAAATGATATGAAAAGCACACGCGCTTGGCATTTAAAGGCACACACACACATCTGAGGCCATGCAGATCCATGTAGACAGAAATACAAGAAACACAATGCCAACCGTTGCACCCAGGGCCAAAAAGACAACAAAAGCTATTAGAGGCGAATTCCTGTTCCTTTGTCTATGCACAAATTGCCGACATTTACTGCAGCGCCTGAGCGATACACAAACATCGCACGTTTATACAATCTGCGGTATGCATCCGCAAGATGCACACAGCAGCAACAATACCAACAACAACAACAATAACAACATTATAGCAGCAGCAACAGCATCATCACTAGAAGCACAAGAGTCATGGCAACGAAGGCGAATGCGGCCATGCGAGTGGAGGATAGGAATATGCGCAGCTAAATTGCATTTTTATCTATTTTTACTTGGAAAATGCCGACGCAACAGCTGAGGAGCAAATGCAACTGGCAGACGCAGCCAAAAGGGAAAAAGAGTAAGTCAGACAGAGCGAGATAGAGAGCGGGACAGAGAGGGCGACGGAGTGCCGCGTTGCGTAGAGTGCAGTGCGCATAGGATTAAAATTTAAACAGAGTTTTATTGCGCAAACGCAATTTCCTTCCTGCTGCTGTCGCTGCTGCCGATGCTGCTGAAGCCGATGCTGCTGCTGCTGCGTCTATTGACTTCGTCTTTGCGGCCACAAAAGTCAAATGTGGAAATGTGCAATACATAATAACTTGAAAAGAAAAACGTAGCTACGAGTGTGCATGCTGTGTGTTGGTGTGTGTGTGTGTGTGTGCGTGTGTGTGTAAATGTATCTATGACGATGACTATGACTGTGTGCCCTGCCTGAGTCAGTGGCAGACTGTGTCTCTGGCTGCCGCTGTGACGGTGCGGTTGATGATGATGATGATGATGCCAGGTTGCAGCGCACGTAGGACGATGATTTTGCGCAATGCTGTGCAGCGGACATGAAAAGCAGGAAAAACTCCTTAGACCTAATGTAAGCGAGTGTCAATGTGTGTGTGTGCATGTGTGTGTGTGTGTGTGTGTGTGTGTGTGTGTATATTAGGCGCATGCTAAGTCATTTCTGTCCCGTGTCCTCGGTCGCTTGGATCTTGATTCTGCTGTGGCTGTTGTGTAAATTGTAATTGTTGTTGTTGTTGTTGTTGCTGTAACGGCTGCTGCTGGCACAACATTCGGTTCAATGAACTGCAGTCACCTCACTCACAGTGCAGCGCAATCCTTTTTCTTTTCGATTTTTCTTTTTCTGTTGCTTTCGCTTTGTGTGCTCTTTCCTTGGCCTTCTCTTGCATTGTTGCCTTCATCTTGACTTCAGTGACTTTTTCTTTGAATTATTTTTGTATGCTGTTGTTGTTGCTGCTGTTGTTGTTGTTGCCGTTACTGCTGTGGCTGCTGCTGGTGTGGCTATTGCTGAGCTCAGCAAAGGAGCCACACATTACAGGAGTCCGTCTCGTCGAGGGTTTCTCTATATAAATTTTTTTTTTATTTATGTTTTCTTTTTGGTTTTTTGTTTTTTTTTTTCTCTTGGTTTTTATTTTTTTTTGTTGACGATTTATGCAACAGCTATGGGGGCTTTGGATTTCACTTTACTTCGTGTGAGGAAATGTAAACATTTCATCGTCGACATCCTCTTTGGCTTTCGTCTTCGTCTTCGACTTTGCTGCTGCTGCTGCTGCTGCTGCTGCCCTTTGCTTCGTCGACTTCGTCTTCAACTTCTGCTTCTCCTTTGAATTTTGAGTGTGTTTCGTGTTTATTATGATCATAATCAACTTCATTTCTGCTCACAATCGCGTTTTTAATGTTTTTATTGTTGTTGTTGCTGTCGGTGTCAGTTGAATCATTCGCGACGCCCGTTTCTGTCGCTGGTTACGCGAGTAGGGTCTTACAACACACACACACACACACACACACACACACACTGGAGCAACTCTCGGACTGCGGCCTTCCTCGCATGGCTGCCCAAGATTGTGTGCAACTGCAAAATGAGTTGCTGCCTTGTTGCGATTGCTGACTCCGCGAGTATTCCTTATTATTTCGTCGGAATCTTTTGCCTTTTGCTAACTATGTTGTTGTTGTTATTGTTGTTGTTGTTGTTGCTGATAGTGTTGTTTATCATATCATATCTTGTGTTTATTGTATTACTTTGAGTTTTGCGATTCATCAGGATTTTCAAGGAATTTGCATAAAGTTGCTGTGTATACTGATAATTTTTCGAGCTACTTTTGTTCTTCAACTTCGAATGAGTTGAATGAATGTTTAACAACCAAAAGGCCTTATAAGGAGCATTCTTCCTAATGGGCGTGTCAAAGGAACTTCTTATTATTTTCTTAAAGCTTCCTACTTAATCCTTTTTTATAATCTTTCAGTTATAATGTTAATTGGCTATAGTTACTTATGCATATCAGAAGTCTCATTTCAAACCCAAAAACATAAATTATATAAAGGAGCCAAAGTAAATAATAAAGGGTAAAATCACATAACGAAAAAGGCCAATCGAGAAAGCAATAAAATGGTTGTCATGAATAAAGAAACTCTCAGCCTCGGCATTGTCGAGTATGCGATCGTGCAGACGGCGGCGGCGGCGGCAACAAAATGAGCAGCATTACGAAAGGATTGCCTTAAACACAAACACAAACACAAAAAAAAACACAAACACAAACAAAAACACAAACGGAGCCAAGTCAGTGATTGGATAAACATTGTGTATCCATTTTGTCGTCGTTGCTGCTGCCGTCATGCTCCGAGCTGCGACGCCTGCTGCCTGCTGCCCGCTGCCGTCCAAGCGTTTGAGCTGCGCAATGCTACGTTAATGCATTGCGGCAACAGTAGATCCAAGCGAAGCAACGAGTTAGAGAAAAAAGCAAGTAAATAAAAAAAACAAGAACAGGCCAACAACTCCAGCTAGAGGAGCCTGGGTCCGCCTGCACAGGCATAGAGTCACCGGCGCAGGCACAGGCACAGGCAGAAGCCTGTGAGGCGCACTCAAACTGGTTTCGCCAGATTCCAATTTTGAACAACGAGGGCGACTGGCTTTGCTTGTGCCTGCGCCTGTGCGTGTGCCTTGCATATAAACCAGTTTCGGCTGATCTGATCCGATCCATACCGAGCCAAGCCTGTCCTCTTGCCCATGCTAACAACGATGAGTTGGCGTAAAAATAATTTTAATGTCCTTCTACCATAAAGTCATGAATAATCGTTAAGCGAAGCGACGTTGCATATGCGACCGTGGAGGATATGCGCGCCATGTCTCCGCGTTTCGCTTCTTTCTGTTCGATTCAGTTTAGTTGAGTGTTTTTGTTTTTGTTGTACGTTGTCCATATCTCGCCAACTTGTTCGTGCCTTTGGCTGCCATTTGTTTGCCCTCTTGTCTATGTGCGTGTGTGTGTGTGTGTGTGTGCTTATGTGCTTGCATTTTCAAAGTCTTGCCTCTGTTCTGATTCACTCTCGGCTTAGCTCAACTGGTTCCTGGTAGCTGATAGCTGGTTTACCACTTTTTCGTTTCATTTCGTTTCGTTTCGTTTCGTTTGAATACTTTATGGCGCAGCGCCTGCGCATGATCCTTCGACTTGCTACATTTGACTCTGATGACTGTACTTTTCTGCGCTGGCTGCTGCTGGCTGCTGCTGGCCACAGACGCTGGAGTCCTGCAGTACTTAACTTAAAGACAAAGCAGCCAAAGTCTACTACAGAGTCAGCTCCACTAGGAATAATAAACTGATAAGTTGTGTGGCTGCAGATTCTTGCTCGCCAGCATTTGCAGGCTCAAATCAAATCAAATCCACAACCGAGACTCCGCAGTGTCATTAGGCAGCAGAGTACATAGGCGCAGATCATTTGCTTTACAGGAATTTGTCACTTTTATGCTTTTGTGGTAAATGATGACAAATCTGTGCGAGTCTGCGTGTGACTTCCCATTAGAGACTTTTGGCTTCGCTTTTCTTTTTCTTCGCTTGCTTGTGCTCTGTGTGTGTGTGTGTGTGTGTTGTGTGTGTTGTGTGTGTTGTGTATGCTGTGCTGTGCCGTGCATAATAATGTGTGTTTCTTGACAGCGATTCGCATAAAAGTTTCATGCCTGCAGTTGCAGCAAGTGGCTGTGGCTATGACTATGACTATGGCTATGCCAGGTTTCAGCGTAGGGTTTTTCACACTCTTGCATGTGTGTGTGTGTACCATTGGTGTGTATGTGCTTGGCTGTTTGAAAAAGGCAACATTTACAAGTCACTTCACTGCGAAGAAAGGCATTTGAACTCTTTTTATTGTTGTGGAAAATCAGTTGCGCATGCGCAAATGCGGTGAAAGACATTGAGGGAAACCAAGCGGGGGCACGAAGGCAGGCGTGCAGGCATACAGAGAAAAAACTAGGAAAGCATTGTGTGAAAAGCGGTTACACGCAAAGTTGAATGGCCTCGCCTCTTATAGAGGTCATACTTTTTTGTACCTTACGCTTTGCTTTAGAAAAACTTATGTTTGGAATTATGCTGAATTAAAAGATTATATATAAGAAACAAAATATATTTTCAATGTTAAGCAACGAGTAAGTTAAAATTTAAAAAAAGTACAAGTTGAAAAGTTTCATAACAGTTGAACAGGATGGGAATGCTGTCCCTGCTGTAAATACTTCAAATTAGCAGCTCACTGCTTCGGTCTTGCAGCTCATTGGGTCTACGAGGACTTAAATGAATTAGAGTTAAAAAAAAGGAACACAGATTATTCCAAAAAATTATTCGAAAAAAGTTTCCAAGAACGTTTTCTAAACTTGTTATCCTAGGCATGCATATTTAGCATATATAATATCATGATAATTATATCTTATATGGATAGAACTCTTAAGCTAATACGCGACTCCATGTATTCAAACGACTATCGAACCTTGATTATCTCATGGCATTATGCATGCCGGGGCTCTTAACTTAGTTACAAACTTGGAAACGAGGAAGATGTTTGTTTGATTGGAATTTAGCTCGTTCACATGACCCCAAAGGACACGAAACTGTAATTACTGTGAGAGAAAAGCAAAACAACTTCGAGCAGCGAAATTCGCTGTGTTCACAAGCAACAAGCAACAAGCAACCGCATCGGGTTGGCTTGAGAAAGCGCACATGCAAGCGGCTGGGCAAGCGCAATTGGCGCTTTTGCCAGCTTTCTCAAGGAAGTCGATGTGCTTGGTGCAGTCAGTTGCAGTGCAACTGCGAGTTAAGAGGCCGACGTGCCGTCGCGGCTAGGCGTCGTCGTTTGGATTCTCAGAAGTGGAAATTGTTGAATTGTTGAAAAACCGCACAATCCCGTATACGTAATTTTCTCCTTTAAGCCCAACAGCGCATGCGGCAAACATGCAATGAAACAACAGGCAACAAGGAGGCATCGACTGCATAGTTGCTGTTTTGCTTCGTTGTACATTTCGTTTTTTTTTTTTTTTTTGTTTTCTTGTTGTTTTTTCTTCTATTTTTTCTAATAGCTCCACTCAACTGCAGCATGAGCCATGACGAACGGTGCGCCTAGTCTGTAGCTTGATTTTCGCAACCAAGAAATAAGCAAGCAAGCAGCCAACGAACGAACGAACCAACCAAGCAACCAAGCAACCGAACCAACCACGTCAACTTAACCCCATTTGCGGATTTTCCCTGCTGCATGTTGGCATTTGTGCAATCTAAACAAATTACCAGAGGAAACGCACGAGTGGAGCGATGACGTCGACGCTGACGACGAGGATGACGAAGACGATGCGGAAACAAGAAGGCGGCCAACTGTTGGTCTATCTGGCATTGTGAAAATGGAGCGGGATGCCAACGGAGCAGGCAACAGGCTTCTGCTGCTTCTGCTGCGCTTGCTGCTGTTGTTGTCTGTGTGCCCTACTCTGGCCTATGCTAGTTCATTCAACCCATTCACGTGCATATTCAACACAGATATACACACATATACATATACATATAGACGAATGGATGGATGGATGCATGGCTGAATTGATAGGCAAACGGATAGTTGGCTGCTTGGATGGCAAAATGCTTGGTTGGTTGGCCATCAAAGAGAAACACGATTGAGCGGCCTAACAACTGCAGCGCAACACACAAACGCTTCAGCGACTGGGAGGTATTGCCACACCACGCTAAAGTGTGTTGTTGCCGAGATTGCTCACGCGAGGATGCAATCCATTGGCGGCGGCTGCTGTTGCCGTTGCTGTTGCTGTTGCTAAAGTTGCCAGTTGCCCGCTTTGGTCTGTGGATTTGCGGCCTGATTTAGCTGAGCTCTGCTGAGTTCAGTTGAGTTTCAGTTTCAAGTTGCAGTTGCATGTTTTACAAATTAATCTTATGTTCAGTGCGTTATGTTTCTTGGAAAGGATTTCTTTGGCTTGTCATAACCATGTCTGGCATATTCAACTCGACTGCCTGTCCAACTTGCCTGGCTGCCTGTTTTTTTTTCTTTTTCTCTTTTTTTTTGTTGTGTCGCCGCCGCCTGGTTGTGAAATGAGACTAAAAGAAACACAGCAAAAAAAAAAAATCCAAAAGAGCAAATGAACACAAAGTCGTAAACATGAAACATTCAAATGGTCAAATGTGACAAAACACATTCAGTAAGTTATTTTTTTTTTTTTTTGGCTTTGCGATCTTCGCCTCTCTTTTTTTTTCTCTTTCTCTCTGCATCACACTGTCGCGCTCTCGCTCTACATGCCATGGGGTTTGGCCATGTACAGGAAGTGAAGAACGTAAATTTTTGCTCATTTGGTTGACTGAACTACGCAAACGTTGCATGAAATGCACTTCAGCTACACTGCCAAGACATTTGTTGCCCTTTGCATTTTGTGGCTGCAGAGTAGCGTGAGCGCATCTAATACAGCTTAAGATACACTGGCTGCCATGAGATCCCTATCAACCGCCGCTCTGGTGGTCACAGGATCGCCTTGATAATTTATAACTTTCATTTCAGGCGACATTCTGTAGCTACAAACCAAAAGAAGAAAAAAATGAAAACCAGCAATAAAATTATTTCGAAAAGGCTGCCTCAGTCATGCCATAAAGTTGTGCTAAGCAATGCCAACCCTAGCTGACCCAGATACTCCTGCATCTCTGCAGCCACTACACAGGGCCGGGAGTGCCTACTTTGAAGTAAGAACAAGTGCGCCGAAGCATCGTTCCTTGCGGAGTCGCAGCGTTGCGTAATCAGCCAAAGTCGTAAAACATTTTGATTGCCGAGAGAAGCGGTTGTAAAATCACGGAATTTCAATTAGAACCATTGATATTTTTTTTCTCCTTTTTTTAGGGTTACAAAAAGCCAAACAAGTTGGATTTTGTTTCTATTTTTATTTCTATTTTAATTCGGTTTAGGTTTTTTATTAGCCGGCTCAAATATGAAAGATATTAGGCATTTGTAGTACGCTGGGCATCAGACTGTTTATGCTGAGAACCATATTAATGCCAATTGAAATGACATATGTACCCTTTATGAAACTCTTAAAGACTTTCAAATCTATCCTAAGTAACCAAAACATATCATCAATCAAACATAATATATTTCACCTCTTCTCGCGTCACATACTTTGGTGTGCATTCCATTTATTTCAATTTAATCGTGTTAGATCGCATCGAGCGTAAAAGCTCCTTGTAAATTTGACTTCCGCTTGTGGTGAAATGATTTAAATGGTTATTTGACCTTAGCATTGGGCTATTCGATTATTATTATTGGCTGAGGTTCGTATAAAAGAGTTAATGTTTAGTAATCGTCCTCTTTTTTGTTTCATATGCACGTGCATTTATTTTTTTTTAAATATAAAAAAAAAAAAAATAGAAAGGCAGGGCTATATACGGGAACACCCGACTGTGGAATAACCTGTACCCAGTTTAAAATCAAACCGATATTTATCATATTCATATATACGATTGGATATTACTTTAAAGTTTTATATCCAAAATTTGGTAACCATATCTTAATAAAAAAAGAATTTTTCTCAGTAGATGCTGTTTTTCGACCGATCGTTCCTATTGCATCTATATAATATAGTCAACCGATATACATAATATTGAGATATATGATTAGGCATTACCTAGAACTATTACATCAGAAATTTGGTAAAGAAACCTAAAAACCAAAAGGGTTTTTGTTAGTAAATGTGGCTTTTCGACTGATCGTTTCTATGGCAGCTAGATGTTATAGGCTTAATATCGATAAAATAAATTAAATTCGTTATGCCTATGGATAAGGAAAGTCTTCGTGCCAAATTTGATAATTGTAGATGTGAACGTTTCCAAGATCCATGCATGCAAACAATAGAGGGCTAGGCAGACAGACAAACGGACATGGCTATATCGACTCGCTCTACTTTGGGGATCTGCCACGCCTCTTTCTGCCTGTTATATGAATTTACACAATTTTAATATATCCTTTACCATTTTTTTTTTTGGTACAGGGTATAAAAAACGATGAACCTCCTTTTAAATTAAATACAAAAAAATATTAAACAAAAAATATATCGTTAAACATCTAAAGACTAAATTAGAGATAACTGAATGTAGCTTTTTCCTGAGTTCGTCTGTCTATTTTCGATTGCAGATCCTTCGTATTATACGTAATTTGAATTTAAACAAACTTCAAATATCTGTTATGAAATTAAGTTAAGCTTACTGCAATTAAGTTGTTCTGTAAATGCCAATTAGCATAAGGCTACAAAAAAATGCCTTAACATTTCATTTGTATTTTGTATTCAATTCATAAACTCATTTACGAGTTGGGGATACAAAGTTATAAAAAAGTAAGTACAAGTACATACAAACTGACAGACACACAGTTACATTCGTACAAAAGGCGAACAACAATACAGAATGGATGCGTGTGTGCATATGGGCTTGAGTCGCTGGCTGGCAGGATGGGTTGCCTCGACCAATGACATATTATTTTACAATGGAAACTGTTTTCAACTTGCATTTCGCACGTTGCAATTGCAAATAAGAGAAACGGCACAAATGCAGAACACAGCCGCCGCACCTCCTTATCCTGCTGCATGTAAACGAAATGAATCTCATAGAGGGTTCGCCAACATGACGAGCAGAAGACGTGTATACGAGTGCAGAATGCTTTTGGTTTAATTTTATTTGATTGGGTTGGGCACACACAGGCAGCACACATTGGAATGCAAATGGGCAACAGAAGCAACGAAGACGATGACGATGATGATGACGACAACGCAGACGAAGACGACGTCGAAGGCAATAACGGGTGCAGTGACGTTGGCGATAAAAGTATCCTCAGAGCTGAGACAGAATTTGTTGCAAGGCACGAACGAGCAAACGAACGCACGAACGCACGAATGCCATGCGGCAGGAACGACTCTGCGAGCCATCATCGCGAGGAGAGTCAGAAATAAACAAAGTTTTGCCTTTTCAATTTTTGATCCCCCGTTTTAGTGGATTTCATTCGTTTTGTATTCATTCATTGTTGCTCTTATTGTTGTTGTTATTGTTGTTGTTGGCAGGTCTGGCCCTGCCTGCGACTGCGGCTGTGTATCGTGCAGATACACTTGGCTGACTCCGCTCCATGTGAGCCACTCGAATGAGTAGGCAAACACTGTGCAAAGACAACGATCGGATCGCACAAATGCACGGCAAAGGCAAAGGCACAGGCAAAGGCGAATGCTTGGGCGAGTTGCACCCTGTGGCGGTTGCTTGCTGCTGCTTGGCCTGCCAGCCGACACCCGCCACCCTCTGGCACGACGCCTTTGAGTGCTGATCGTCACGGCGTGCTTGAGATTTTTTCAAATTCCTTTAGTTCAGCAGCCCCTCCTCACCAGGCTCCCCATTGTCATGTTCACCAAGTATGTTATTGTTGTTGTTGTTGCTGAAGTTGTTTTAGTTGTTGGTTTCTCGTTGCCTTTTTTCTGTTTTTTTTTTTTTTTGTTCTTATTTCTTACTTTTTGAATTGCTTTAAAGTGGTGCGAAAGATAATGAAAGTCAATGTCTGACGAATGCGCACAAGGGTACAGGATATTTTTAACGCACTGGCAGGCAGCAAGGCAGACAGCAAACAGGCGGACGAACGGACAGACAGACAGACAGGCGGACAAGCTCACTTGTGGCGCACAATGCTTTGCTTTGTTCATTTCGCATCAGAGGGAGCACAAAGTTAATTTTATATACCCAACGACTGTGCCGCCATACATACATATGTATCCATGTATGCATGCTTGTATGTATGTATGCATGTATGTGCAGGCTTATGTATAAGTAGGTGCCCAAGTGTTTATCTTTGCGTTTTCTTTTTTGGTTTGCGTAAATTAAACAACACCAAATATGCACAAAATTGCATTTTTTTTTTTAGTTGCTGAAATCGTGTCCTTGGCTGCCTGCATTATGCGCATTAAGTAGGACAAAGCTATTAAAATCTTGCAAAGCATGCTTTGCACTCATGGAACATGTAAAATCCTTGTTAACGGCATCAGTACAGTCAGTTGGTATAAACTTTATGCATCTGATGATCCATTTATAAAAAAAAATTTCATTTAGTTGAAATTATTTATAACAAATCATTTCCAGTCAAAAACTAGAAAGGCAGGGCTATAGTCGGGCGTAACCGACTATAGAAAACCCTGTACTCAATCCAAAACTGAATATATTTTTTTGTTGCTTTAATATTTTGTATTCATTATGTAAGGATATCTCAAGAAAAAAAAAATATTTTTTTTTAGTAAAAGTCATTTTTCGGTCGCTTGTTCCTATAGCAGCTATATGTTATAGTCAAACGATATTTATAATATTCGGGAATATGAATTTAGTAACGATATCTTAATAAACAAAAAAGTTTTTCTCAGTAAATGTTTTTTTTTCGGCCAATCGTTCCTATGATAGCTATATGATATAGTAAACCGATATATATAATACTGAGATATGTAATTGGACATTAGCTGAATCCAAAATTTGGTGAAGATATCTTGAAAAAACAAAAGTGTTTTGGTTAGGATATGTGGGTTTTCACTCGATCGTACCTATGGCAGCTATATGTTATAGGTCGAATATCGAAAAAAAAATAAACTTGTTATGCCTATGAATTGGAAGAGTCTTCGTGCAAAAAATTTGATGGTTGCAGCTCTTTCCGTTTCCGAGATCCGTTTGTTTATACAGACGGACAGACAGACGGACATGGCTAGATTGACTCGCCTTTCGATGCTGATCAAGAATATATATACTTAATTGGGTCTGTCACGCCTCCTTCTGACCGTTACATACATTTTCACAACTTTAACTTTACCATTTTTTGGTACAGGGTACAATAACATAGTATTTTCACCAAAAGTAATGTAGTGTATTTTGATTATGTAAATCATATTTATATTAGGAAAAGAAGTTCTGTGGAAGACATGTGATTATTTAATCCATATGCATACCATTTCTTAATCAGGAATCCTTTGATGCAATTTAAATACCAAACTAGAATAGAGAGGCTGTCATCTGATTAAGCGTCTTCGACATAGAGAGTGTCTCGTTGAGTTACTATAAATTAAAGTCGACGATGTGTGAGAGGATAATGTTATCGGGAAATCTTCTTCCATTATGTGATTGGGTTCATAACAATTTGTGTTGGCTTACACAAAACACGACAACTACGATGAGTTGATGGGAACAACGACCAATTGAAATCTAATATTGGTTTGTAATCCTAAGCAAATGCCCAGGTGTTTGTGTCAATACTCGCGTCAATTTATTTTTGTAACATCGTTTACGTACGAAAGGATCAAAGGCCAACAGAACTGATTGCGAACAAATCGTGCGCAACAAAATTGTATTCAGAGGGGGATACAGACACTGCAAGTGAGCAACAGCAACAGCAACAACAACAACAACAACAACAAAATTGAAAACCCAAACAAAAAAGAAACATAACAGCAGAGTCGCAACAGGCATTCAACAGTTTGTATATACACAGCAATCCTTTATCGCGTTGCTTGAGCGAACGCAGCAGGATCATTAAAAAATGTGTTGAATATTTGGGCAAGATGCACGCGCGGGGGTTGAACAACGTGCACACACACATGCAGTGAACAGGTTAAAAATAAACGCACGCAAACGAAACTCGTTTGAGGCATTGACTTGATTCGCAGCTCGAAAGAGTTGCATAGTTCAAGAGCAGGAACTTCGATGCCATCCTGCGGCCGCATAACACAAATCACATTCGAACTGCGCCAGTGAAAAGGATTAACAACCGCCAAAGGCAACCTCGCTCCGATCGAAAATATTTAATTTCTTTTCTCATGCCATGCGGGGCTCGTGGATCGCTCAGCAACAGGCCTGGGAAACTTTTATCGCTGAGTGAAACCAGTTTCCTGCGCCTTGATTTGCTTTGCTCTGCGTTTTGGGGTGAATTTACACGATTTTTAATGTTCGTTTTTCGGCATTTCTCATTTCTCTTTCGATTACTTCGGCTGTGATTATGACAGCGTGACCGGCCTGAGAGAGTTCCCGCACTATGCTCAAGGATATACCTAGGCGAGGCACTAAGCTCAACTGCTCAGCGTTACAGGTGCACTTGATATATTCATTTGCCGTCCAGCCACATGCGAACGCGTGAAAGCGAAACTGTTGCTGCTCTGTTGTGGCCCGTGGAAAATTCTAAATGTGCATGAAAACCATTCATGCTGCGCGTTTAATCGAGGGTTGCAGTTAGCATGCCAGAAACAAAGGAACCAAATAAATTTCAACAGGATTATGACAACCGCGCGGGCTCATGCCCACAGCCAGGATACTACAATTTTATGCTAATAAAACTCAAGTGTGGTCTGTTTGGCTACTAGTTTCTAGTTCTCATGGCCCTCAGCCGTGCCTAGCAAGGTAGCAGATTGTTTACGTCTTGATCTAAGAAACTTAGTTATAATTGGAAACAGGCACAAAAAATGCTTTATAAATTTTGAAAATTTTGAAAATTTCTTCTTATTACTGATTACACATTTTTATGAAATGAAGATCCCACTTTCTGAACCCTTAAGAAAGTTATCAGTTGGCCCTGGAAGATCTACTAACATGGCCAATGCAAAACAAAGGTTTGCCTAGAAATTCACGGTGGCAAGTTTTTTATGTAAAATACTTTCTGGACTGAGAATTCTTAACAGGATTGAAACTCAGCAGCAAATGAGAATTTTTAGTGTTTACGCTTTAATTGAATTAGGCAAACAATCTTTTGCTGATTAATGATTATTATCTAAATGCATTTGTGAGACCAACTAAGCGCATGATATCGCATTATGCCCCTCTGCAATGTTGCAATTAACTTCTGCTGAAGAACTTCGAACTAAGCTAAATCAAAGTGTGCAGCCAAGAGTGTAATATTCTGCTGTAATGACTACTGAAGGCCCTCTGATGGGCAAGGGTAACGGAGTCCATGCAGTAAGCGGCAAGAATCAGGAAATAAAACCAAAGAAATGCAAACGCAGCAAATTAATGCACGGTGGAGTTAGTCGGACAGGTCGACACTTGGTCATCCTCCTCACCTCAACCGATATTGCAAAAGAAGAAAGAGAAGAAAAAGAAGCACGACAGCCAAAAGATACAAGAAATAAAATCTTACAATATCTGTAATTATTTTATCTCGGCGACAAAGATGTCGACAAACACAAAAGATGAATTAGACAAAACGAAGAGAAAAATACGAAAAAAAGATGTTAAGAAAAAGCTGAGTTTATTGAGTTGCCAAAGCTAAGCAAAGGAAGATGACTGCGGAGATACGCGCGCAATGTGAAAAATCTAAAAGCGACGCGCGCACACGTGGGAACTTTAAAAGGTTTCGCTGCAAAAAAAAGTCAACAACAACAACAGCCACAAAACAACAACAAAAGATGTATAGGCAGCAGACACAAAAGGCAGAAGAGTCAGCCGAAGTTAGATGGGAGCATGAAAGAATGAAAGAAAGAAAGAAAGAAAGAAAGGCAAAAAGAAAGTTTTGTGAAGACGCTTTGCCATTAGATGTCTAAATTACAGTCTGAGGATCAGCCAGATTCGTGGCTGGCATGCTGTGTGCAACATCTGATTATCCAACAAGCTGCAACAAATAACTTCACACTTTGGCTGCGACGTTGTCTCTGCCTTTGTCTTCCCATCCGCGTGTGCCCCCCGCCACGCTGCGCCTTGCGCTGACTGCCAAGTTGTAGCTGTACTTCATGTACCGAGCTGATACTTTGGGGCGTGGCGCGCACTTTGAAAATGACGCTTGAGGATCTGCTTTTGTCTCTTCATCGTTGTCGCTGTCGCTTTGTCGTTATGTTTCATATTTGCTTGTTCTTATTAGAAACTGGTTTCGACACCGAACTAACGTTTCTTTTGACGAATTGTGCTTTGTAAATTAACACCTTGGCTTAGCGCAGCTCACGTCCCGTCCGTTGGCCCTGCACGCTTCACTGGAACATTTTAATCGCTCGGGCCGCGGGCTTTCTTTTCCACTTGCTGTAGATATTAAACAAAAGTTGGAGCATAGGAGTGAAATATTGTAGCATAAGTAAATTCCTTTTTAATTAGTAACAATTTCATGTCAGCATGATACATGCCAGGCAGCGTGCTAAGTGTTGTCTTTTCACGCGCTGCACCTGCGACGCTCAGCCGCTGTGCCGCAAATGTCCCAAATTTGTTGCGTCATAATCGTCTTGGGAACTTCCGATCGCGTTCGTGCACAAAATTTATTTTATTTAATTTTTAATACTCTCTTCGAACTAATGACACACAAAATTTATTTTTGTCTTTTCTTATTCCTTGTTTCCCCCTTTGATTTCTTTTTTTTTTTTTGGGGGTCTTGATGCGTGGGCAAGTTCTTGTCCATTATACTCTGACTTTATTGGGCAACAAATCCGGAAACGTTATTTCCTTTGATTTGCTGAAAACAGCAGCAAACGGATGTGAGAAAGCACAAAGCAAGAGGCTTTTATAATTTTCAAACACTCAGGTGGGAATGAAATCTCAGTGAAAACAGGTGAAGGTAGTCATTCCTATCTTTTAAGCTTTTTCACAGCGCAGACTATCCAAGTGGCATAATTAATTAGCCAAACACTTAATTTAATTAAATTATCTTCGATTGGGACAACATAACTTTCGAAATGAAGACTCATTCAGATCAGTCTGAGTTTTATATGAAAAACGATGTGGTCTTTGAAAACTTATATATAACAGTAGAATTTGTTGTTGCTCTAAAAAATTAGAAAGGTTTTTTACAGCACGATTGGATAGCCAGAATATGAAGTTAGTCTAAGGATGCGAAGATTATTTCTGAACTAAGAACTAATGCATATAAAATCACAAATAAAATAGAAATTAAAAAAAGAAAAAAAATTCCGCTCAATTTTAAGGAATATTATAAATGCACTCACATATTCATATGAAATTAGTTGTCTACATTTAGAACTAGAATCAGTTAACTGCTGCAAAGTCAGCGTTCAGCTTGTTAGCTAAAAGCAATAAATGAAAAGTTTCTACAAAAAGTTACAACAAAGGAAATCTAATTTCCTCTTTTGTAGTAAGCATCCCATACAAATTGGGAGCGTAGCTAAAAGCGAGTATCCTAAACCAATTTACAGCACGTGGAGTCGTTAGAAGGTCGGTGACCTTTGACGCTGCGCGCTTAGTCGACGGCGACTTTGATTGACAAATGAGATAAAAGAAGACGAAGAACGAAGCGAATAAGGAATTAAGTGTAACTCTATAAATATTAGATTTCAGGAAACTGCTTAGCTAGAATTCTTTTAAGGAATTAAAAAGCTAAAAGCGTAGAACAACTTAAAAACAGTGAATAGCAAAAAAAACAAAAAGAGGTAATAACAAATTCATAAGAAAACATTCACTTTGACTAATGGTTAACGAAAAGCAAAGCATAGAACAGAGAACGCGAAGCTCCTGTTGGACTTTAGCGTGCTGACCTTTTGCTAAATACTGGCTTATGTTTTATGTATTGTGTGTCCACTTCCAACATGGACATGTGTATGTGCGAGTACATGCCGACACATAATTTTTTATTTGCTGCGTTGGAAACGCATAAAAAGTGCGTGGCTGATCCTACTCAAGAGCTAAAAATAATGATGAAGTCAGCTTTGGTTTGAGGCAATAAAAAGCAACGGATTTCTAGTCATAAAAAATAAAAATTCACGTTAATATGAAAAATGCGTAAAGGAAAGGGGAGCAGCAGGCTTAGAGCTAAAGTCAGTCACATAAAACGATGCCAAGAAGAACACAACACAAAATACATATAGAAAACAGAAAACACAATAACAAAAAACAAAAAAAAAAAAAACTTAAAATAACAACAGGTAGAAATCAAATAGAAAACGGAATAGGCTAACACAACAACAATAACAACAACATCAGTAGTAAATGGCAATGGTAAATACTAGCGGAGTAGAAGGCGATGAAGAAGAAGCAGAAGAAGAAGAAGCAACGGCAGCAACAGAATTAACATCCAAATAAACAAACAACCAACCAACCGACGAATCAACCAGCAACAGAGCAACGGATACCATGACAGAAACTTTGTCTATGACTGACTTTGTTGTAGCTGCTAGCTGTGCAGGCATTCCAATTTATTTTTGACCCCTTTTAAGTTCAAGAACCCTTTTCCCAACTAGCCACAATGCGCGACGACCAGCGATCTTGCCAGAAGTTTTTGTAATAAAGCAGTTGAAGCCGCTCTCTCGCACGCATTCTCTTTGCTTTTTCTCTCAGCCTCACACACTCACACACACACACACACACACTCTTATGCAAGTAATCATTATTTTACTCAACGACGTACAGTGTACTCAATTTAGACGCAACTCTACACTAAAGCTTAACTTTTGTAGACTTCATGTGTAAGGTATTTGGTCATTAGAGCAAACTCTCTTAATTGTGTGCGAGAGCGAATTAAGTAGGTTTTCTCACTTTGTTTTTGGGGTGTCTTTTTATACGCAAAGCCACGTTTTTTTTATATCTTTGATTTTTTTAGTTTTTGAGCGCAACAAGTGTACTTTGGTTTTTGATTTATGCGCCTTTAACTCTGGTGGCTTTGGTGTCGGCTTTGGCTTTGTCTTTTTTTTGTATTTCTTGGTTTACTTTGTTGTTGCTATATTTGACCAGTTGCTCTGCCTCGAATTATTAATTGATTGATGAAAAGTAATTAAGTTGATTGCATGATGAAATAATATGTGTCAAGTGATGTTTTCACTGTTGGTGGTGCAGGTGTTTTTCTTTTTTCTTTTTTTGTTTTTAAAATTATTTTCTCATGGCTGCATAAGGACCTCAAATACACATTCAATTGGTTTATGTTCTTTAAAATGTTTGCGATATTTGTCAAAATTTTCATAACTGTAAATATTCAGATGCACTATAGACAAATTGGAATTCAAGGGTATAAATTCAAAAAAATACAATTTTTTAAGCAATACCTGACTGACTTTTAGTAATAAAAATAGCAGATTTAAAAATATAGTACAACTTCGCTATTCCGGATATGGCCTAATCCGGTTCCTTTTGTAATCCGGGCAGACTTTTAAAATTAAAAGTTTCTTTATTATCATCTTTGTTATCCAGACCGCGGTTTTACTAATCCGGATCACGCGTTATATAATGCAATGATCGATAATGGTGTAAAATTAAACATTTTTACGTATTTGGTATTCATTTATAGACATTATTTCCCATATTTGTGAATAAGTAATAAATGCGACAAAAAAAAGGTTTTCAAGTCAGTTTTTCATTATCTTAATGAAAGGTTACTAAAATTATTTACTCTCGCGAAAAAAGAAAATATATTTAAATAATGGTACTAGTGGACCAGCATCAGCAGAAAAATATGGTATCGGTACATATGACTTCGGTTATCCGGATTACTCGGGAATTGAGCCGATTTTAATTGATCCGGATTAGCGAAGTCCTAGTATATCTTTTTTAATAAATTTATAATAACAATACTGAATAGGCTGAATAAGCAGAAGGTTTTCATGAAGTCTAGAATACTTTATTTGTTAAGCATATTTCTTTAAAAATCTAGCTGATATTGCTCAGACAAGAATGGTATAAAAACGTATAAACGAAGTTCAGCTAAAATGTCAAATCATTGAAAAATGTCAACGACGGACATCGTGACTAATTGTTGAAAAAAAAAAAAACAATCATAAAAATAAATAGACAATCAAAAAGACTACGCTAAGTATGCAATATGCAATTGTTATGCGATAGAATTATTATTTAATCGAATTTAATGTGGAAACTCAAATTTGGTGACTCATTGTCGGCGTTTACTAAAGCGAAAGAAGCGAAACTTGGCTAAAAGCGAAATGCACGGACGAGACAGGCGGAAGACAACTGCAGCAGGTTAAATGCAGCGCAGACACACAGACAGCTTTAATATACTTATAAACATAGCTGTAAATAGCAATAGCAACAACAACATAAACAACAAAAACATCACCGAAGAAAGCAACTTCACTGTTGCACTTTGAATAAGTCAACGTAGCGACTTGTACGAGTATAAACGTTGAAAGCAGAAGCTGGAGGAGTGTAGCGGGCAGGGAGAGTTGCGGGCAACGCTGACAGTAAGCAAAGCCAACTGCTATTAGCCTATTTAGTTGGTGGCTTGCAGCAGTTTGCCTTTCCTCTTTCTCTTCTTTTGCCGCGATGTGGCTTTTGATCGACTAACATGTAACTTGATAAACAGTTACATCCTCCGCACACAAATGCAAATACAAAAAAAAAAGACACACGCCACAAGCCAGAAGACTGAAGACAGAAGTGACATACACACGAAGCGAATGTAGAAAAAGCTAAAACAACAACAATAACAACAACAACAGCAACAACACCTTTAAATGCCGTTCATGGTCATTGTGCCATAAATGGCGACGAAACGAAATTGAAATTAAGCAAATACGAAAAAACAAAACACAGCAGCAGCAGCAACAACAACAACAACAACAACATATAAAGCACAACTACAACTACAACGGCAAAAGAAGGCGAAAAGTATTTGAAATCAATGAAGGCGGATGCATGCACACCTCAAAAACAAAACAAAGCTAACAACAACAACAACTACAACATCAACAGCAAACGGCAAACACATAAACAAGAATACAATAACACAAAAAAGCAAATGATTCGCAGCTTGGCTGAGGAAGAGGAGCAGCCGCAGCAGCATTAGGACAGACAGACCAACTTGGCTGGCTTGGCCAACTAGCAGCAGGCAAAGCTGCTGATGAAGTAATATTAAAATAATTGCTAGACGAGCTTTGTGTGAAGCTTTTTCTACAACATCTTCTTCTTCTGCTGCTGCCACTTCTTCTGCTTTTTCGTCTGCTTCGTCGCCTTTGTCTCTGTGGTCTGCGATGTTATATGTATTATTGTGCCATGGCTTAGCATTTGAAAGGTTCTCATAGTTAGCGCAACGGGCCTTGGCTGCTGGGAGCGTTATTTATTTCATTTTTTTTTTGTGTTTTTGTTTCTCTTTTTTTCTACTTTTGTTGTATTTTATTCTAGCCTTAATTCAGGCCGAATTTATGGCCTGCACGCATCTAAGCCGCTCTGCGCCGTTTGTCCCACGCAGCGCGTTTGAGATACTTTTCGATTTGCATATGAAATCCAGCAAAGCTAACGGTGCACGCAACGGCGCATTGTCCAGCGGACAGTGGAGGGTCTCAACCAAAACAAATTAAAAAACAAAAAGAAAGAAAAAAAAAAAAAAAACAAATCATTCGAAATCAAAAACATAATAATAAAAAAAAGCCAACCTGACGCAATTAACATAAATGCAGAGAAGCAAAAGAGCAAAGCACAGCACAGCAGAGCAGAGCAGAGCAGAGCAGAGGAGAACAGAGCACAATAGGTAAATGCGCGAACAATAAAAGGCAACAAAAGGCAACAAAAGACAGCAACAGTCCAAGTAAAACGAAAGCGTAAAATATACATTTCACTTTGCGTCAGGTGCCGCGCATAGCTTTAGAGACTCACTGTCACTGTCTGGCAGTATCGGAATAGCAGCGAGTCTGTCACCAGATACGAATACCGTTCGAATGGATCGCACGCGTCGCAAATTAACAAACGGCTTTTGTGCTGCTGCTGGCCCAAAAGCTGCTGCTGGCTGGCCACAGCGGCAAATCATCCTAACCATACGTTGCCGCTAAGACTTGGCGTGGCCAATCGTCAGTCGTACAGTGAAAACTTGGCTTGCTAAGACGCTCCGACATAGAAATCCTATGCCCGAACGTTGTTTGTTCAATGAGCAACAGGTCGGCTTGGCTTTCCTGCGGCTGCGATGGTCGACGCCATCGTTAGTGTCTTATATGACATGTTTATTACAATTAGTCGCAACAATCACATTACAAAAGAGTTCATTGACCGCTTGCCCAAGCGGCTGTCGGTCCCTCTGTCGGTCCGTCTGTCCATACGTGCGTCTAATGCCTGCTTTACCTAGCAGTACTTCTGCTGTTGCTACTTCGACATCCACATCGACAGCGACTTCTGCCTCTGGCTCTGGCTATGGCTATGGTGTTGTGTCTCTGTCTGTCTGTGCCTGTGTGTGTGTCTGTGTGTGTTTACACCTTTTTTGTGTGTTTGCTTTGTACATTGGTACTTTTCCTGACTGCTGTTGTCTGGTCTTCGGCTTTTCTCTTCTTTTCCATTTTCTGTTTCTATTCTCCACCACGAGGTACGAGTATCAGTGCATGCACACTCGTAAAACCCTATGCTGGGAATTCTTGGTTATTGCCCTTTGCGCGCATTTTGCTTTTCTACTGTCTTCTCCCGGGTCAGCGCAACTTACGAATGTGCTGAGGATTAATAACTTGATGTATTGTCGACAGTGACGTTCCATTGCCGAATATGTCCAGGTTTTCTGCTGCGGCCAATGACTTTTTTTAATTGTAGTTTAGGAATCTTTTCACTTCACAAATTCTTCCCATGATAAATGATGCGTTGGTTTTTCTTTTCTTTTCTTTTCTTTTCATTCTTGTTGTTGTTGTTGTTTTTGTATTCGGTATTTTAATCGATTTTTTTACACTATGAATTTTGATAAAATGTTTATCTCAGTTCTGTGTGAAGGATCATTTAAATAAACCCTGATAAACAATGTCAGCAAAGAAGACTTTTTTTAATGAAAATTAGCCATGTGCTGTTACAGTAAATGGAATTCTTTTGATTATATACCTTGACAATTTCTTATTCGCATTGGTAGCTTATTTACTGATCAATGATAACGACAATTGGAAATTGTAATGAAATAATTAGAACGATTTTAAGTTAGACAAAATTTAAATGAAATCACAAGACGTTCAGGCTTCTATTGCTTTCCAAACAACAACAAATGCAATGAGCACAGTAGATGCGAGTATAAAAAGAAGGAACCATAACGTATAAGAAACGCCCCATGCACGCATCAGTGCTTAAGTAATGCAATAGGGCCTGGGCCCTGGCCTGGCAGCGTGCAATTAAATGTACACAATTTTGTACTTAGTTCATGTGCTCGTGTAGTGTAAAGGCAAGCAACAAATTGTGTAACAGGTTGAGTCAGACACACATGCAAATAGAGAAAAACGCGACTCATAAGCTGCCCACATGGAAATGCCTCTACTCACACATACATACATACATACATACATACATATGCAAACATCGACTCGGACTCGCATTGCCGTTTGTCAACCATGGGAAAACGACACCGGCGGCAACTAACAAATCCGAGCGCAATCAAAATTATTAACATGCTGCATAATCATGAGAGAATGATATACATATATATATATATACCACATATAATATAAATAACAGCGTCGTCATGGTCAACCTAATTACACGGTGCGCGTGTACGTGAAAAAGACCATAGCGCACGAAAGCATTTCCAGCTCGCAGCAGCGTGTCACAGGGTTCGCTTCTACTCACCCACAACGCAAAGCAAGCAACGGTAAACGCGTAACGCCTGAGGAACTCATTAGAATTCTGTGTGAAAAATGTAAACTCGCATTTGCTGTTTAATAAAATCTGTTGATTTTTCTTTAAGGACACACTGTGGTCAGTTTTATCGCGTATAATTCATTTGTTACACAAACTAGAGCTGTGAAAAACTAGAAAGTATAGTTTGTGTTCAATTATGCTTATGGTTCATTGTTCTTAGTTCTAAACAACACGCTTGAGTGAAGCCTCAATTTGATTCTTGCTGTATTTCAGCTTTGCCACAACACATGGCATACCTAACAACGTGCATAACATATAACATATGTATGTACATCTACTGTGTGTGTATCGCATAGATGCATTTTGAAATAAACAAAATGTTAGTCAAATGGAAAACAGAACAAAAGCTCAGCCAAATCAAGGCATCGAAAATCCGCTTCACCCTCAGAAGCATATGCGCAGTTGAACGTTGAAAATTCCTTTGCTCAATTGATCGTCCGCATGCCTAAATAGACCGATTTATGCACCCCTCTCGCATCATTTCCGCTTTACCATTGTTGTTGTTGTTGTTATTGTTATTATTGTTGTTGTTGCTGGGCTGGGTTTTATTCGCGCCGTTATTTGTTTGTCGCTGCCACTGTTGCTGCCTAAGCACTTCCGTGTCGCTGCGGCCGCACCCGCGCCTGCGCCCGCGCTCTCACCCCTGCCGCTGACATGCTCTCCTCGTGCAGTTTCTTGACTGCTTCCCGCACAAAAATTCCAAAACAATAGTCCACCCTAAAAAATAACAAAGTAAGCGCAGGCAAAGTGAAAATGAAATACTCATATACGGACAGTCGTGCACTGTCGGACCAAGTGTCCGGAAATGAGATGCAAATTTTATGTGGGATTCATGACCATGTCCTTTCTTCCAATGCGTTCACCCGACGACTTCCACTTCCCTCCCTCGGCGACATTTATGAGCAATTAAAACTGCGCAAGCGACTTTGACTTCAACGCCCAGCTGAGGGTTGGCTGCGCGTGTTGACCTCTGCGCTGCTGCTTCTTACTCTGCTGCTTCTGCTTCTCGCTTATCGCAACTGCCTGCATGAGTGTCATCTACGATGGAATACGCGCATGCATGCTTGCTTCGAGTATACGGTCTCTTTTAATTGTCGCTGTGGGGTGAGTTCATCAACAGTTACATTCTTAAGGATAGCATAAGAAAACTATTCGCCTTGCACGTGCGTTTTCTTTTTCCGTAATTTATGCCTACGAAAAATTTCTTACATATAACTAAAAATTTGACTGCTTCACTGGTTTCAAACAAATACAAAATTACATATATAATTTTGTAATTTAGAATGGTAATGATATATCATCAGCAATAAGATAAAAATTAAACTTATGAGAGTATCATATATACATACATTATATTATAATTAAAAAAAAAAAATTTTCTAAATTATTTGGCTTTTTATGGTTCAATATACAGCTCCCACTTTTATAATGCAGCATACTTCTCCCGGTACCATGGGCGTAGCCTTATATTTTCATTGCGCTAGTCACAGGCTTAACTTGGTCGTAAATGATTTAAATTAAGTTCCAGAAATTCGAAACACGATTAGCACCATAAGGGACATTATAAATTTATTTCGAGAATCTTTTCTACGCAGAACGTACCAGATATTCCAACATTATATCATATAATAAAATAAAGAGTGTTGTTATTTTTAATGAACATTTTGAGGAAACTGTCAATTAACTTGAATGAGGAACAGAGCTTACCAACTATATTGCCACTAAGCCATTGGCTGATTTTAAAGATAAAACGATGCCGAGCTATGGTTTAAACTATGGAAGGTTAAGGGCATGACAAGAGAAGGCCATAGAGAACTAAACTTTACGGGAGTGTTAAAGAAGGCGGAATTATTCTTTCCTTCAACAAAAAATGCAATTTTAATTTCTTTGGCACAGCCTTGTGCAACAAGTAACATAGAGAGGTCCTTCTGTACACTGCGTCGTGTCAAAAAGTGGATGAGGTCAACGATGCTAGAGAACCGTTTAAACGGTCTATGTTTGCTTAGTGTACACAGAAAAATGGTACAAGAAAATGGCGATTAAATTACACTTGCAGTTTTCAACATGGAAGACTAATAATAGTTTAATGAAATAAATATTTTTCTCCATTAATAAAAAAAATACTGGCTACGCCCATGCCTGGTATCAATTACATACGAATTTCACCAATCGATTTTAATGAGTTTTAGAAATATGCCCAATTTTTGTTTTATCTTATATATGAGGGCGTGGCACCGCACAATTTTAATTAATATTTCAATTTAATAAATTTCAATCGAAATTGGGTCAACTTACGCAACGACCCCACAAAGACTGAATGACTGACTCTCAACCATTAAATTATGTAAAAGCTATGGGTCACAGTCCATGTAATCCGTCAACGTGACACATGAGACGCTGCAAACAAGGAAAGCCCCGGGCACATGAAAGCACAAACATGTGGTGCAATATGGAAACTCGCATTTCGCTTATACATATTACGAATGCGAGTCGGTTGCTTGAATTGAGGGCATGTGGAATTATATTATTAACAGATTTTCATTTTTGCCCCACAATCGGCCCCAATGAACAAACGAGAAAACAGGCGCAGCCGAGCAGAGCAGAGTAGAGCAGAGCAGAGCAGAGCAGTCTGGAGTGAAGCAAAGCCAAAGCAACAATCATACAAAGAATTTTTGATTTACCTCATGCGCTGAGAGACTCAGAGACTGGCGTTGGAATGGTATTGTTGAGGCGGGGGGCAGGCAGCGCAACAGGAAACTAAAAATCTAACCCCTGATTTGGAACGAACGACGATCACAAAGAGTCCACTATAGCGTCAACCTCAACTTCAGCCTCAGCCTCAGTGGCAGCATGACTGACGGTGACTGCGAACGTGGCAGCATGGAATGAACTACAAGAAACTATCAAACGTCGTCATCATCATCATCATCATCATCATCATCATCACCATAATGGTGATCATCATGTGCATCATAAACACCAACAGCAGCGGCCACAGAGTCCATTGAACTTTGTATGAGTGTGTGTGTGTGTGTGTGTGTGTGTGTGTGTGTGTGTGTGTATGCAGCAGTGCCTAGTTTGAGTCCACGCGCGTGCTTGCCGTCGCCGCTGCTATTGCCATCTGGCACAAGCGTGCGAGGAAGAGGCAAAGCGAGGCGTCGCTGCTGGACGAAGCGAAAGCACAAAGCGTTACAACATTAATGGATACGGATATGCCAGTTGCATTGGGGGTCGCCGCCAGCGTCGTCATCTTTCGAAAGCAGCGAGCGTGTAATTGAAAAGAGCGCGACTGTGCTTGTGTGCGCCATTTTCTCTCTTGCTCTCACTGCTGTTCTGCTTCTGCCTCCTGCTAGACCAGCCGCCGGCTTCTGCTTTATCTAGGAAATGAATTGCATAGTGCTGGCAAAATGGATGGATTTAATTAAATGCCTGCCTCCGTACTTTGCTGTGCTTACCATTTTGGAACACATTCGATCAAAGTAGCATAAATGCATGAAAATATACTTTCACAAGAATTATTTGTAACCCAACTTAAAATCTTTTCCCTACTACTTTTTTGAGCTATGCAATATTCCAAAATAATTCCATATTCGTATTGTCACTTATGGGTATTTGACTTCCTATTTCATTACACCATCAAATTGTTTCAGTGTAGATCTCCCAGGTCAACGAAGAGGACCACTTTGTTGATATTGTATAATGAAATAATGCAAGTGCAGCAATCGATATGACAATGATCTTTCAATGTTTGTGGCTCATATTGAGCTAACAACACATAACAGGAATCTTCGGTGTCTTAAATTAATCAAGCATAATAGGACAGTGGTACAGTGGAAACGCAGAAAAAAAAAAATTATAATAAACACGGTAATAATTCAGTATATGCTGTACTTATAAAAAGAGGCGTGGCAGACCCCACAAAATAAATAAAATATATGATCAGCATCGAAAGGCGAGTCGAACAAACGGATCTCGAAAACGGTTAGACCTACAACCACCAAATTTGGCAAGAAGACTCTCCTAACCCATTGGCATAACAAGTTTATTATGCTTTTTCGATATTCGACCTATAACATATTGCTGCCATAGGAACAATCGGTCGAAAAACCACATTTACTGAGAAAAACTTTTTTGTGTATCAAGTTATCGTTACCAAATTTTGGATTTAATAATTTTAGGTAATATCCAATAATATTTCTGAATATTGTAAATATCGGATAACTATAACATATAGCTGCCATAGGAATTCTTGAGATATCCTTACATAATGAATACAAAATATTGAAACAAAAGAAAAATGTATTAAATTTTTGATTGGATGCAGGGTATTCTACAGTCGGGTACGCCCGACTATAGCGCTGCCTATCACCTTTTTTTTTTTTAATATTTTATATTAATTATGCAATAAAATCTCGAGAAACAAAAAAGTTTTTTTTAGTAAAAGTCATTTTCTTGCCGATCTACATATATACTATAAAGAACCGATATACATAATATTGAAATATATAATTAAACATTACCTAGAACTATTGAATCCGATATTAGTAACGATATCTTAGCAAACAAAAGGGTTTTTGTTAGTGAGTGTTGTTTATCTGCCTATCGTTCCTATGGCAGCTATATGTTTACCATATTTTAGTACAGGGTATACAAATTTATAATAAAGTCGGTAATAATTCAGTATAAGCTATAGTTATCAATTTTTGGATAAGAGACTTCTTTATTAACAAGTTATTACAAATTTTGGCTTCCTGTGGTTTATTTTTTTTCCTTGTAAAACTTTTTCATTATGTCCTTTCAGGAAATGTAAGTACGTTAAAAATGTTCATAATTTGTAATGTTGAAGAAAATTATTCTATAAATAATGCTAAATGCTAATTCAGGTAGAATCACATGCATGTACACAGCCATGAAGCGCGACCGAAATTTACACACCCATCCGGCCAACGCGACCGACGTCCAGTCTAACAGCAGGTTTTTCATGAATAGAGTTTCCTGTTGCACTCACCTGAACACAGCAGACGCGGACGCATCCCTCGTCGAAGACAGCATTCAAATAAGTGCGCAACACTCAGCACGGTCACTGCACTGGCATGGCAGGCAGCCAGCCAGGCAGTGGAAGTCAGTGATTCTGGCATTGAGAGTGCATTGTGATGCGAGTGTAACGTCTTTTCACGTTTGATAAACATGAGTGTGCGCGTCCTGGGGGTTGATTTCTAAGTGCGTTGCGTCTATCCAATTATAATTTTAAACGTGTGCGCGTCTTCTCTGCGAGCTGAGGTTCTTCGCAGTCACCCTAAGGCGCTGGCCGCATCAGGTGCCAAGTGCCAAGTAACGTTCATCAACCATTTGACGATCAGGTGCACGGTGGGTAAGGATTTCTTACATCGCTGCTCGCGTTCCTTTTTTATCGCACGCTTGAGCGCGAATAAACGCTGCATTGCATTTTCTTTAATATTCCTTTATTCATTATTTTATTCATTGCTCATCGTTTTTCCTTTATTGTGTCGTGTCGGCATACCCCCTGCATACGTTCAACACGTAGATGTGTAAGTCGCTTTTGTCCTGGCGTGTTGGCCCCTCGTCGCTGCAGTGTAGACGCGGGTATAATTTTTTATTCAAAACTGCCTTCGTGTTAATGTTCTCCTGCGTCTCTTGCATTGCCTGCGTATTCGTTCCCCTGCTTCGTCGCTCGCTGCGACCCTATTGTGATCCTCTTATTGTATGCTGAATATTTGTAGCTTCCCTATAATAAGTCGCACTGTTTGCCTCCTCTTCGACTTCTCTCTCTGTGGCATTGCATGACTTATTGACTGAACAAAGTTTTGTCTGTCTGTCTGTCTGTCTGTCCATTTGTACATTCTACATATATGTTGTAGCTACTGCACTTACTGAATTGGCTTTAATCATTATTATGCATCGTTGATATTGTTGTTGCTGTTGTTGTTGTTGTTATTTTAAAAGTAATTGTTGTAAATGCTGCTTGAAAATCAATGCGACTTTTGCCATGTTGCCTCGTTGGCTTTGGCTTTAATTTCCTGCACATCCTGTTGCTAAGTCTTGCATGAAACAGGATGCCAATGGGCGTGTAATATATGAATTTAAATTCCCTCTTCATTCCGCACTACGCTTTTTATGCTAATTCACCTGTTGTCGTTTGTTTTAAACATTGTATACGAAATTGCATTATTGCGTTCTGAAATTAAAGCAACCCTCTCTAGAGCAGAGGTGTGTTCGGATTCAATTTCCTTCATCTATACATGCAACGTTCAATTGGCAGCCCACACAGGTAAAGCTAAAACTCAACGTCAGAGTCAAAGCCCAAAGAAGACGAATGCCTTCAAATTCATTGCATTTGGCATCGATTTAAAGGTGCAGCAGATAAGCCACAGTATTCAAGGAACTTCGATTACTTACACATACATATATGTACATATATGATGTTGCTTCACAACCTTCTAAAAGTCAACTGAAATGGTCACTCAATTTAAGATGATGTTATGTTCAACGCTGTTGAAATATTACAATAACTTATTAATCCCCGTGTATATTTAATTTCATTTTAATGCACACATATCTATATATATACATACATACACTGGCGGTCATGAAAACCGCACCACTTCAAAATTTCATGTTTTTTGGAAATCGTTCAGATAAAAATAAACTAAAATGATTTCTTTTTGAATAATAAGATAATTCAATTGAAAATAGAGGTAGTGGAGTAAAAAATTTATTTGTAAACTGTGGATATCTTTGATTTTTGCACCAAACGAAAATACCAGAAAAATTAAAAAAAATTCAATGTTTAGCGGGAAAAATTTTTTTAGGCTTAGCCGCGATGTAATTTTTTGAACTTATTAGTTTATTGATAAAGTAATGTAAAATGAAAATAAACAAATACTAATAAGGAGTCACGCCCCCTCTAGCCTCTATAACTGCCTTTATTCTTGACGTCACTGAATCAACGAGGACATACATGTATATAAATACTTTTGACAAATGCTAGAAAGTCAAGCATGCAGTTACATACAAATCGAGTTGGATAAGTTGATGAGACAAAAACGAAAAAAAAAAATTCTGTTAAGCCGCATCTTAAAAAGCGATTCCAGTTAAACGGCAACCGAGAAACAAATGCAAAGTGAGAGCACTGAAGAAGAAGGATCCGTTATTATATGGTACTCACAGGCAGGCAGTGGATCGCTTTCGATCAAATCAGCAAGAGCAGAAGGCAGCAACGAAGCATTAAAGCGAGAATCATAACGAAGTGAAATCCAAATCCGAAATTGGGAAACATTTATACTGTCGCTAACTTTGTGCATCTATATCGGAAGCTACGGCGGCCAACAAGCCGCGGCCTTTGGGCATAAAGGGGGACGGTTCTGCTTTGGGACGGCGGCGTACGTGTTTCATGTTGCACGTCGCATGAGAAATTGAGGTTAAGTGACGCAGTCACACATGCTTAAACGAAATAAATACAAAATAAAAAAATATAAATGCGAATAATGTCGACTAGCAACAAATTGCAAAATTATTATGCAAGGAGAGTCAACGGGGCAGCGTGTCGGCGGTAATGTTGGCGAAGACAAAAGAACTGTGTCGCCGAGACGAGGAGAACGCGGACGACGGACGACGTGCGACGTGCGAAGAAGACGTGTGTGCATGCGCAAAGCATAAAGCACAAAAATTAAAGAAATGCTGAGGACTTGCATTGCAGCCAGAGCAGAGGATAAAAGCAAACTGCACATTCTCTTTCCTGCTTGGCATTTTGTATGCGGCATGCAAATGTATTCATTGCATTTTTTCACTTCATTTTTGGGTCAGCAGACAGACAACCCATCAGACAGCATTCAAAGGCAGGCGCGGCCTAAACACTTCACGCGGCGTCAACCGATTAAATTTACACCACAAGCACAGCAGAATGAAGTTTTAATTACGTTCTTCTAACTCAGCTAATGGCTTAAGCCGATTACCCGAGCTGCCTCTGCCGGCACCTGCTGCAAGCGCACGCACATGTCAGCCACTCGATGGTGAAACCTGTTGGCTTTTGGCATTCTATTTGCGCTCTCAGGCTGCGGCTGCTGCTCGCAAAGAAGCTTACGAATTCAGTTTTCTAAAAACAGCGCAGCCAGATATTCATAACTATGTATAAGTACATGTACATATGTATATGCATATGTACGGACATACTCATATGTGTATGTTTGCTTAGGTCGCCTTTTAATGTCAAATACACAAGGTGAACAAAACACATTCGGAACACAGTTCGCATTAAACTCCTGAACCTCATATCGTTTTGTAATATAAGTGAAGTTATTCACTTGAATTAAAAATTAACAATAACAAAGCCAAAAGTCAAAAAGACAAATCAGCGATGAACACTTGTACACTACATTCTAAACTTCTTATCTTCAAGTTGGCTTATGCATATAAGTTTATGTTGCTGCTTACAGACTTTCTTAACCAAAAACCGAAATTATTACAATAACAGTTAGGAAGAAAGGAATTTCAGTACAAAGTTATTAAGTGCGCCTGTTTTTGGAAAGAACTTCAAATCAGATACTTACTATGCAACACCAGTTCGAACCAGTCATTCAGCAGCAAGTAGCCACATGCTTGAGTAATTACACATTTTTAGTGGAAAACTTCGCAACTTCACAACAACACCAATCACAACAACACACATATGCCCAGTCCACAATCGAGTTTACTTTAGGCATGCGAATAAAAGTCTCGACTTATGTAAAAGCAATATATGTATATATACACGAACATATGTTTTTTATAACACAAGAAAACACGACTTCGGACTTAATGAAGCTTTTATACCCTTCACAGATACAGGAAACAGCCAATGCAATAAACAATTCCCCATTAAATCTTCATAACACATGAGAGACACAGATGCTTAGGTTAACACTAATTTCAATGACATCGAAATGTTGACCTGAGCTATACATTTTATTTTTAGTTAACTGGCTAATAAGTTTATATAGAAAAAGATCGACTCCTTTTCCGCATGTTAAACATGATACTCGCATCGAAATGCCGTCTCGATGAGACTTGTGCGAGTGGAGTGTAGAAGATAAATTGCATTCGCACGCAAGCGTAAGTGCAAGTGAAAAGTAACGATGAGAAAGAGACGTCGGAAGAAAGGAAATTATATGCATTTTACCGCTAACCTGGAGCGGAGCACACGAATGCGCAACAGTCGCTGCGGCTGACTAGCGAAATGACCCAATGGCTGGCGAGCGGTCTGGCTCTGGTCGTCCGGCCGACTAACACTCGAACAATGAAAATCGCAAAGCCGAAAATCAAGCCAGACAAACGACGAGCACTCGATCCAGCAACCAGTTTCACTAATGAAACCAAACAATTTTCATTTCATTCGTGTAACGCTTGGAAACGCGTAACGTGGCTCCGTTCAGATTTATTGCAAAAATACTTGAAAAATATTCCATTTTTTTCGCAAAGCAAATCGCTGGCAAAACTCAAAGATGAAGGCAGCCGATCTGGATGCGCAATATGCACGATTCCCGGAGATCAAGCGATCGGAGATGCAAAAATTCGTTGGCTGGATCAAAGCTCAGCCGCACATGGACAATCTGTCGGAGGCCGAGGCATTGCATTTCTTCCACGCTTGCCTGTACAGCATGGAGACGGCCAAGCAAGTGCTGGACATAAACCTTACGGCGCGAACACACTTGGATGAGTTTTTCGTGCATTTGGACTGTGAACTTGACTCATTGAAGCGAGCCATGCAGACAGTGTAAATGTGAAAGTGTTGCCTACAACGAACCTACTTCAGCTTTTAGTTTAATTTGTTTTCAGCGCCATTGTGCCACTTCCGCGCTCCACTCCAGAAGGCTATCGTGTCATTGTGGGTAAACTGTCCGATCTGAATGCTTCCAATTTCAATTATGCAGATGTCATGAAATTGTAAGTGAAACAGCAGATAAGTACAACGCTAGACTCCCGTTAACCCCCGTTTAAAAGCATACAAGTTATAAGTAAAACTGCTCTGAAATGAATTAATATGAGCCACATCTCCTAAACGTCACAGCAGCATAATTCATTTCTCTAGCATCTTAGCCAGCACTGATAACGTAAACTTCTTTTATATTTAGTCGGATTTAACCTGATGGTATTGGTAGGTTTACCCCATAATGGTTATAACTGCTGACCATTACTCGATCAGGAGCAGGAACATTTCGTGCAATTAATATTGACGTTTTCATATAAATTTAAAACAGATATAGTCCATTGCATGATGAGGCTTTATATTATTGAATATAAACGTCTTAACAATGTCACTGAAGAAAAAATCATGTTTCATTTCAAACACATTCGAGTACCTATACACATAAATTAACAACACGACAAGTACTTGGCAAGTACATCATCGTCTACGAATGTGCTGCGTGCAAATGGAAATAATAAATTATACAATAGCGGAACTATTAAAACGAACGACAATTAGTGTCATACAGACCCAATGCATTAGGAACGTTCCACGCCTATTTGACAGTCCATTTGTTTGCGCCGTTCAACGCAATAGAGAAACGATAAAGAGCACAATCTCAATCGAAACCGCCTGGTAATGCATCGAAGTAGTAATTAAAATTCAAATCATTGACAGATATTGCATGGTGTTCGATTTTTGGATGTACGAGGACGGCATTCAGCCGGGACATCTGATCGTTATGGACTTGAAGGGCTGCACATTGGGCCATATAGCACGCATTGGCATACTACAGATGAAAAAGTTTCTCTACTACTTACAGGTGAGCCAGACAACGGCAACGGCAACGTTTAGTTATGTTAAAGCAAGCCCAACACTTTCCTTAGGAAGCAGCTGCTATACGACTTGTGGGTTTTCACTTTATCAATATAGTGCCATTTATGGATAAAATATTGGCGCTGATGAATCCCTTCATGAAGAAAGAGCTGACAAGCATTCTGCACATGCACAACGATCTCAATGACTTCTACAAATACGTGCCGCGTGAGCTGTTGCCAAAGGATTATGGTGGTCCAGAGCCGGAAACCTGTGTTATGAAGGGTAAGAAGTATTAAAGTACGAACATCTTGATGTGTAAACCATTACCTTTATTTGCCTTTACCAGAAATATACTATCAGAAGCTACGGGACAATCGATATGAAATGCTCGCTTTTGAAAAACGTCATCAAGTGAATGAAAAACTGCGACCCGGCAAACCGAAAAATGTCTCTGACTTGTTGGGCATTGAGGGCAATTTCAAAAAGTTGGACATTGATTAATGCTACGTCGATTCACTTAATGTTCTTCATTCCGTCATATAGTACTTCATTTTGTTATTTTGGTGTTTGTGAAATAAAAGCGGATTTCATATTTCTTCTTCTTTTATATTGTTTATAAACTTACAACTGCATCTACTTTATTCAAGCGCAGACTTTAAACTTAAGGAGCAATGTAATGCATAACAAGGCGTTATGCGTGTAAATGAGCCAAAAATATAATATTAATACATACCTTATATATGTAGCTTAAAACTTAATTCCTACTAAGTTTGCTACGCAAGACTACCAATAGTTTTGAGAGAATTCGACAAACCTCAAATAATTTAAGTGTCAAACATTTAAAGAATTAATTAAATATGTAATTAACTTATGCTAGTACAAAATCTTTTTGAGTTACAAAAGCCTAAAGGTTAATAGTTGAATTTCAGTTTCATAATTGAAATATTCAAACATGCAAGCAAAATTATTAACTGCAAATCGAAAATTTTAAAATCCTCTAAATTTGCCATATATACATTGTTTTATCTTACTTAATCATTTACAATATATACACGTTTCCATCAAAATTATTTATAACTAAAAAGTACAGCATTAGACTACTGCCCTTATACAAGTGGGAGGCTGTAAATAAGAAACAAATCCATATGCAAACAAGTATAAAAGATTTTGCAAAAGTCTTACTTGCGATGGATCGAACTAAACATACCCGAAGGTCATTTATGGACTGTAATGATGTTTCTTATGGGATGCACGATTGCGACCCGAAGCAGATTTATTGGAATAGATTCGAGAAGGATTTCGCGAATTCTGTGGCTGCTGCTGTTGTTGTTGTTGTTGCGGCACTAAAGACATCTGTGGCGTTGTTAAAGCCGGCGTTGTGGTTAACAAAGGAGTCAGCTGCTGTAGTTTCCCATTCATACTGTTGCTGGGGCCAGTGGCGGTTACTGGTGCCGCATTCGCTGTTGAGACACATGGCACCAGCGTTATCGTCTGGCCAGAGTTGATTGTGATCGGCAGCTGCAGAAGTAAAATAATGTTAGCCGCAATCAGAAACACTATACCAGGACTATTTATTTTTGCTATTACTCGCATTACTCACGGGAATCGTATAGCGTGGCACAGCCATTGAGACAGTGGCATTGGTGCTCAAGTTGCCAGAATTCCGTCGCACAGCGGGAGTCTGCGACACAAGCGATGCGCTGGTGGCCGCTGCTGGAGCCATTGTCACTGGACGCAAGTAAACATTCGATGGTAGTTTTAACACTTCTGAAGGATTCATCGAATTCAGATGTTGTGTGACCAAGGACGACTGCCACTTTTTGCTTGCCGTGCCACTGGCATTATTAGTGGCAGCGGTTGACTTGTTGTATTGAGCGGGCATGCTTGTTATCGTCGTTGCTGGTGTCGGGGTTTTGTTTTTTTTTCGCGGCAGCGTTTCCACTGCTGGCTGTGGCTGAACTTGTGTCTGCAGCTGAAATGGTTGATGCTGCTGCTGATGTTGTTGTTGCTGCTGCAGTTGACAACGCACCGTTTCATTGGCACATACGTTGGCATGACGTGGCCAATGCTGCAGCTGACAAGTAATATCACAGTACGAAGTGTTCCAACAGCAATACATGAACGCCTCACGACTACAATTGGCACACCATTGCTTACGTTTCGTCTCTTCCACCGAATTGCTGCGTTCCTGCTCGCATTGTTGTCGCACCTCGTTTACCTTACGTTTGTAATCTTGCTCCAATGATTTTCGTAGTTCGGCAATCATCTGCTCGTTGGTGCGGATCATATCGGTTATCTGACGATCATGTGCCTGCTTCAAGCGTTCATTCTCCAACGACAATGAAGTAATGCAAGCCTGCAACACCTTTGGATCAGTGCCAGCCATTTCAGACATTGTGTCCACCATGACCGAAATAAAAAAGTCAGTAATCTGAAAGTCGAAAGGCATTAATAATAAATCAATATTCTATGAAGAGGGTTTAAGAGCCATCAAACTTAAAAGAAATTACTTTGTGCGCATTCTCCACTAGTTTCTGCGAAACTGGACCTGCTTGTGAGGGATAAGCAGCACTTCCATCCGAATACAGAGGTCCCTGTGGCCGTTGTACAAGTTTGGGCGGTCCACGGTGCAGCACATCATTGAGAGCTGCTGAAAGTTCATCCTGGTGTACAGCCGAAGCTGAGTTAGAGGCTGTCTCAATCACTGGGCCGTTCGGTAGCACAGAGTTTCCCACTAGCGATGGCGGAGGTGGTGCATCTGCATTAGAGTTCGTCAAAGGCATCGAGAGGCCAGCTAAAGGTGGCGGAGGCAATACATTTTGCGATGCTGGTGTTATCAAAGAGCTGGACAAAGCAATTGCTTGTGCGGCATGCTTGGACACGGCTGTTAAAGGCGGTATTGGTACCGTGTTATTGGCATTCCCATTATTCGTTGTTATATTGCAGCTGTGGTTGTTGTTGCTTTGTTGTTGAGATTGCTGTTGCTGATTCAATAGTTGTTGCGCTTGCGAGTGTTGTGGCAGCTGATTCTGTTGCACCGCAACGTCCACCGGTATGGACACCATGCTATTCTTAGGCAAAACATTAACAGTATTGACTGGCATAGGTGCCACTGAGGGAGCCGCCGACGTTGTTAACTCAGACGAATTGCCCTTAATACGAAACTGTGCCTGCTGCTGCTGCTGCTGCAGCTGTGCTTGTTGTTGCTGTTGTTGATTATTTTGCTGCTGCAGCTGATTTTGCTGCTTCGATTTCTGATGCTGTGACTGCGATTGCGGCAGCAAATTTTGATGTGGCGAATTGTTTCCCGCAACTGTAGTTGAGCTGGAAGCACCTGTCGTCGCTATGGTCTTAGCCACTTGTGGCGATGCACTTGCTGGTAGCGGGCCATAAGGCACGCCACCGCGTACGGCATTCATTCGTTTTGTTGTATTCGGTAAAGAAGTGACTTGATTGACAGTAGATTGTTGTTGCTGCTTATTTGACAGACGTTGAATCGTTGTATCACCGACAACACGAACCAAAGCATCCATTGGTATAATGGTATTTGCAGTGCGCGACTGGGGCAGGGAGGGCAACGCCAGCATCGCAGTTTTATTGCCGATTCTATTAACGGACTCATGTGAGTCTTGAGTTTCATTTGTTGTTCCTTCATCATCGGATAGTATCTCTTCCTTTATATTGGCAGTAAGCATTTCTATTGGTTCTCTTGCTGATGTCGTCGTTGACGCTTGTGACGTAATTTGATTTTTCGAATGACTTTGCACAATCGGTGTTGTTGTAGTTGTTGTAACAGTCCTACTTGATGCCAAAGTTTGCTTGAAGAATGAGTTAATATTATTCCGAGGCGGAGGTCCTTCAGCTGCTGGTATCACTGTGTCAACTAGCGAAGAAATTGACGGTTCTGCTGGAGTTGGTAGCGATGACGGTGCGGGTATTCTCTTGCCAAAGTTCACATTCTCTTGTTCATCGTCTTTGTCTATTGGTTCAGTTTTAATTTCGATTAGTGGCAAAACTTTTCGAATTAATTCTTGCTGCTGCTTTTCCTGTTCAATTTTTTGGATTTCTTCAAAATTTTCTTCCAGCTCCATAATTCCTTGACTTGGCACGGACGAGCTGATTTGTGAAATTTGGTTACTCCTTGGCTGCACCTTTTTAATTGTGACGACTTGTTTATGAGGGCCAACTTGCTGCAGCGTCGCCCCAAATTGCTTATCACAAGTCGTTGTAGTTATCTTGGACTCCATGGTTCCATGTCTCGAGTTACGTCTCTGTTGCTTAGATTTATGTCGAGTTGGCTCATCTTTTTCAAAAGTTTGGCTGACATTATCGTTCAGGTACTTGCGCTTGCCACTAGCTGCTGATGTCATAAAAGCACCTGACGATTCGGTCATCAAACTCGGCACAGCTGTCGACTTAGGTACTTTACTACGCACATCGCTGTGAAGATCCGCAAGCGATTTGCGTTTCAATATCACCGAACAGACGCGTGTCTTATCATTCGGTAGCTTGTTGATCACCTCGTAGTTGCTCTTGGATTTGGCATGTTCATACTGTTCCAAACTGCTCGCCAGCAGCTGGTGTTGCTTACGCTTACCTGGACTATTTGAATGATCTGAATCATTGCCAGAATCATTGGCTGTAAATGGAGTAGAAGACTTTTTCAAAATCGAATGATGATTGCCCTCTGTTTTACGTATAAGAAATTGTAAGGGCGTCTTATCGGCTGCATACGTAGTTGTATGTTGGCTCTTGATGAAATCATGCACACCCGGCATCATTTGCTCCAACTGCAGCTGCTCTTCACTAGGTTCGTATGGCGTGCGGTATGCGGCATGATGAAAATCTCCAACTTTAGCTTTGATGTGCGCAATATGCACCTCAACCTCCTCGATGCAATCGGCTAAATCACGAGCAGACCGTCGACTCGTCTGTGAGTTCGGATCTTGTGCTGAATACAGAAAACAGTCCTTAACTGGCACATTAGCACGATCGTGTTTGCCAAAAAAGCGTACGTTGACCACAGCACCGGGCCCATTACCCATAGCCTTAGCTGGCCAATATGGAAATCCCTTTAACTTCGCCCATAGCAGTAAGTGTGGCTGTGAGCATACCTGCACAAACCAATCGTGTTCATTCGTGTTTGCATTGAGATAACATTCAGCACCTGTAACGAGGTAACAAACAACTAAAATGATCGACTTGACAATAAATAAAACTCGACTATGTGTGCATATGAGACCTTTCTTAAATAAAGTGTATATAGTTTTTGAAGCGTTTGTTTTCTTTTTTCAATTTTCTTAAATACATACATGTATCAATCTCATTTGCTTCCTGTCGACAGACCTTTAGTATTACTCTCTCTGTGTGCACACTCATGGGTTTCGCATGCTTCAAATCTCGACTGCGTCCCGGTCTGTCGTCGGCTTGACCTGTAAAATGGCAACAAACAAAATAACAGTTAAATTTTAAATGCAAAAATATTTATATCATTTCGTCACTTACCGCCCAAGCTTAATATCTGCGCATTATGATACAACCACTTAGTCTCGCATACGAATTCATCTGCACTCCGAAAAACTTCACCGTCGATTTTCTGTTCAAGTATCGCGAAAGTGACCGGATTGATAAAAAATTTTTTGTATGTCAACGGCAAAATCTCCTGTGGCACCAACAATTTGGAGATCTACCAATATAATAAGAAAAAATAAGTTTAAATTGTTAATACGCAAAGCAAATAAACAAAATAAGTTGTTATAAAAACAAAAAACCAGCCACTGGCTCTTTTTCTCTTTGCACATACTCTTAATAAACCAATTGTGCAAGAGAATAAGAAGAAGGCTTATTTAAGAGAATACCGAAGTAAAAAAAACAAGTTTTTATTTCTGAGCACAAAACACTCGTTCACAACTAACCTCAATTCACAATGTGCAATACGCTCGCATTAATACAAAATACTTGATGCAAGTGTAGTTAGCAGTCAGACATACATATGTTGTACATACTTTCATATCTTCAACAACTAAATTCAATTGAATCTAATGTGTTCAAATAGTAAATTGATTAAAAATTTATGTGTTATTTGAACACACAAACATACAAAATTTATAATCAAGGCAAAATTATCTTTTATCGTGCCTTTAACCCGAACCAAAACATAAGTTAAAACTTATTCTAAAATTTATATATTCTACAATAATACATATTGAGTTCTATCAATTATAGCTTATTGTATTGTAAAACCAACCTTTGTTCGTTAATTAACTTAACGTCAGTTTAATCTAGCTGTAAGAAACTACATACTACAAGTGGTTGGATGATTGAGGTTCACTCTGGGTACCGGCCCCACAGCAGCTTACATCATACAAACAAACGTCTAATCAACGTAGTTGTCAAGTTTTATCTCTTTTTTCATTTGCAATAATTGTAAATTATATTTTTTTAACTGCAATGTAAAAAAAAAAGCAATCGGCTGCTCTCACCAAAATTTTGTCATTCACAATTTTTAAAGGCACATATACGATACGATATGAGATTCCACGAAATATGTTTTCTATATTTTAAAAACCCCAACTGCTTCTATCCGTTAAAATTAAAAAAAAAAATTTATTATTGTATAATAAGAATTTAAGGTAATATAAACATGGAACTTTCCACTTAGACACATATATATATGTATATTTAAGTATGTATAATATATAGAAACTTATTGCAGAATTTTGAGACGCAATCATATTTAAAAATTTCCGTCATTGAGTATACATATTGCAAAAAAAAATCCTAATTAATTATGTTTAAGCAATTATTGGATGCGTCACGTCTTAAGAGATAATACAAACTGATATCAATTTGTTAGATCGAGCGTGTTGGTAGTCTTATGAATAAAAATTAATATTTTTAAATTTTAATTAAAACAAAAATAAAATGAGCATACAAAATCTAACTGTTCACAAAGTTGGCAATGCCATGCGACAAGTCATGGTGTATACTAAATTATACGAATTGAAGAAGCAATAGACGAGATAAAAACAAATTTAAAAAAAAAAACCATTAACAATACTGTAGTCAATAAAACGAAAGCAACAAAAACCATATCGTTGAAGAGAAAATGGGAATGAAAACAGTTCGTGTTTTTGTTCGTTGTGCTCATTATATAGATATGGATGCATGTACATACATATGTATAAGTACACGATTACCATTTCAGGTGTGTATACTTTAAACATTTAAGTATCGCCGTTTTTCGTGCTTGTAATGCCAGCTAGGCAATAAGCCAACAAAAGGTTCATGTAATGACAGTATCACAAAATTAAAAAAACAAACTAATAAAAAATATATGTTACCATTTAAACAGAACTTGATTTTTGCAACTTTACTCACCCCGTCAACATGTCGCATACGTTTCAGCGCATGATGAAGTAACTGACTAAGTAATGCCGTTGATACGCTGCTTCGACGTGAACTAAAATAAAAAGACAACCAAATTAAAATCCACTGCACGGCCGACACTTACCTGTTGTCTAAAAGTCAACTCACCGTTTGGGTGTATTCTCTATCAGCACACACTCGGCGCAGATCCAGGCCGTATCGCTACGAACGGCCGCCTTAATGCATGTTGGATGAAAACTACGCAAACACTTAGAACACGGCACCAAACCACCACAATGATAACACTTCCAGCAAAAGGGATCCCAACCGACCTTCAATGATATAAAAATTATTTTTCATAAAATCAACATCGCTTATTCACTCATAAAAACCTTTGGTGGCGGCTGCCACAACTCATTAAGTTTCTTTTCCAACTTCTCAGCGAACCCATCCATTAAATGCAAGCTGCTAACACTGCTGTTTCCAGAAGTATTGTTGGTGCTAGTACTGCCTTGAATAAATGATGAGTTCGTATTGTCTTGTGACTCGCTAGCTTCGGGGTTAAATGCTAGATCGTTATCTCGTGCTGGCGTTTGTCTTTGTGCAGATTCACGATTTTCGGAGCGCATATTAGTGCGTTTCATTTTTTGGCGCACTTCGGATGCCCAATTGGGCACGGGCGACCTTACACCCTTGCTATGCGAGCGCCGTCTAGACGCATGAAGTTTCTGCGCCTTGGGTTTCTGCAACTTGTAAATTTCTGTAGATGACTCATCGTCAGCGATTTCATTCCCAATGCTCACAGCGTGCTCCCTATAGAACCCACCGCCTGACATTGACTTTAAACGATTTCGCTTTTTAGGCTTCCGACGCGAATCTAAACCGGATACGCTTTGGCTTCGCTGTTTAATACCACTGTTGCGTGGTTCAACTACGGCGCTTGCATCAACTCCACTTAAAACCGCCTCTGAAGCTATTGGTGGCGTCTCTACTTGGGCTCTTGAACGCGAAGCTCGCCGGCCTAATTTACCAACTAGCGCTACATACTCTGTAAGCATTTTTGAGTCGGTGTGGGATTTCTGCAATGCCAAGAGTTCTTTGGAACGGGGCATGCTGCCTAAAGGAGCTGGGATTATTGATGAAGTAGCTCTAGGAACGTCAACCTCTTGTGGCGACATACACTTTGGTTCCGGTGTATTGCTCGACAACACTGTTCTGGCCTCCAATGCGCCCAATGGGTCGGTTACAAATACCATTTTTAACGTCTCCTTTGTCTTCACTTTAGTTACACTACCGGGGTTAGTAACAAATTTCATTGTCAAAGGCGGCACCGAACCCGTAGTTGGATTCGTAGTAGCTAAAGCATCGTCGACATGAATAACAGCTACACCACTGCTGCCGTTAGCAGGTGGTGGCGCGCCGACAGTTATTTTGAGGCGTTTATTAAGCGGTTGCGTAACGGCGGTTGCATTTTGCTCCGAAAACGTAGGAGTCGTATTGCGGCTGTCGACACTGCTTAGCGCTTCGTACAACGGCTGCGGAATAGAATCACCGCTCTCTTCATCACCACTTTCCATTTCCGTAGTCACCTGGAAAAATTGCAGAGGATTACAAGTTAGAAGCATTTTACACTAGTCAAATAATAGCTCGTCGGTGGCTCTTGTACTTTATCGATCAGACAGTATGTAATATACAAACAGTTGTAGCTGTATACATTTGGCTATGCTAGCGATGGCAATGCAAATAAATGTGAGAGCAGTCATAGTCGTCTACACAAAGGTATGTAGGTATAAAGCGTTATTTATATATATATATATATATAAATATGTGTATATACGTACGTTCATTTAATATTATGTTTGTTTCACAAAGGCCATATTTTTGCAAAATTTGATAATACTCTGCAGCAACTATCTATTTTCTTTAATGTTTCTACTATACAGCACTGATGACGGGTCATTATTATATTCTTGCAAACCGATTTCAACGTAATAGCTAAAACATGCTTTTCCACAAAGTCAAATTAAGTAAACGTCGAGCTGGCGGTAAAAGCTGCCCGACGAAGATGTTCCAGATAGATGCCAAAGAAGAAGCAATATATGAGCATGTATGCGTGTGAACGTTTCACTTGAAGACTGAAACATGGACTGTGGTCCATATAATTTAAGGTATCACTTTTTGGACGACAAACGTGGTACGATGAGCATGTATGGTCTTTCTAAAACAACAAGCCGTACTAGCAGCGTCAGCCATGAACAATGAAGTAACAAAAAAAAAAAAATATTAAGTTGATTAAACATACTGGAGTGACGTTTATTTCTTCTTACCACTCAAAAATTATTAATTTACAGCAGCATTCAATAAATTTATATATAAAAGCAAATATTGTTCCTCCACCTCCTCCTTGTGCTTAGTCGAACTTATCGCGCTTCTTCTTTTCTTTATCGTAGCAATTTTACGTTGTATGTTACTTTTCTTGTATCGTATAGTCTTTAAAAATATATTTAACTTTTTTCTTTCTATTATTTAATTACATTTTCGCTGTCTTCTCGGTGCTATTACCACTCATTCACTAAAAATAAGAAACACAAAACCCATGATTTTGCATATGCTTCCTCTTATTTGCTCTCTTCAATTCTCTTAAATGTGCTATTCACATGCTCGCGTTTATTTCTACTATCGATTACTAAAAACACAATATTTTCAACGGACCTAGCTTGGGCCACCATTGTTTAATAAATTATAAAATAGATAAATAAATATATGAAAACAAGACCTGATTTTAAATTGACAAAGTCCCAATAACTGAGCTACTTTTAATAATGTTTTATTTATTTCACTTTAAATGCAACTATGACAAATAATTTTCTAATACAATAACTAACATTTTCCTTAGAAAATTACTATTAACGTTGATATCTACTTTACTTTTATTTTATTTTAAATTTGTCTATGCAACACATTTAATTATTTAATGAAATTTAAAACCGAATGTCAAATGCATACAAGGTTTATATAAGAAACAAAAAAATTAAGTAATTGTCACCATCAATGGAAAAAATTGATAATGATTTAGTCTCCGTTAATTATATTGTTTAATTCAAATTGTCAAATAATAGAAAAGAAAAAAAAACAGATTTAAAAAAACCTTGATTTCATTATTTTTCAGCTAACATCTAAAACACGAAAACTGATTATAATATAATAATAATAATTATAATAGCCTTGTATTTATATAATAAAAATCAAAAATTTTATATATATATGAAAATTGAACAAAAATAAAAAACTAAAATTAGCAATATTAAGTTTCTTTCTGCTACTTAGTCGAACTTTACGAAATATTTAAGTGCAAATCTGTTACCAGTCGGTACTCATAATAATCATTGAGTGAATATCGCATCATCTACAGTTTTCTATAATTCTACGTTGTTCAAGTTTGACCCTGATGTTGTTGGCAAGTCAACATCGTTGGGTGCCACAAAGGTACCAATCGAATGAACGCCCATGTGCTTGGCGGCTAACTTGACCATCTCAGACTTTAATTTTTCCAATATGGCATAATTGGGCTGATTAACAGCGGCCTTGCTCTGCAACACGGTAATCTCCTGCTCCTCCAGTTTCTTCTCCTTAAATGTTTTAATCGAATTGTTGCCATACAGACGCAACAGCGAACCCCAAGTTTTTATGTGAGGATGTAGCAACTAAAAATTGAACAGATTCCATGACAAGAATAACGGACTCCATTAAAATAATAAGTGTATTACGGACCTGCAGTATTGCTTGTGAAGCGAGCTGTTTACCCTCGCGCTTGTTTTTACAAAACACACGCGCGGTATGCTTACCAACGGTCATAGTAAATTCATTCTTTTTGTTGGCGATGCGGTTGATTTCATAGTTAACCTGGACATCGCCAAGGCCGTGATTACGCTGCAGGCAAGTCAATAGTATGGCATGTGGGGTTGGCTCCGTCGTCTTGTTACAAAATTCTGTAACACGTGGGTCTTCAATATGTATATCATCGAAAACCTGGAAAAAGTACGCATTCTAGTTTTGCTCTCACAACAAAAAATTTTCATCTACTTACGGATAAGTCATTATGGTTATTTTGTTTTTTCTGGTCCTTGCCATTTCCACTAATTTTGTCTTTCATTTCCGGTATTAGTATTTCAAGTGTCTCGCGTGCTGCCTCAGATTTAGCTTGTTTTTTGCTTGTTCCGTAACCAGTGCCATATTTGAGATTATTTACTGAAACGGTAGCTGAGTATGGCGTAGCGGCATTTTGAAGTTCCTTGAACTCATACGTCGGTTGCATTTTGAGGGCGTGCTGAACGTATTCATGAAGTATGCACACAAAACTTTTACCATTCGGATTCATTATCCACTCTTTTCGCATACGTTGGTTTGAGTTACCATCGTTTCCAGGTGCAAGAACTGGAAACTTTATAAGCTTGGTACCATCGGGCAGTGTCGGTCTTTGTATACTTTTAATATGCTTCCGATTTTTAGTAAATTTACGACGTTCGTTCCAGGTGCGAAAACGAAGTACACGAATAATCTTGAATTTAAAGAGATTCTTGCAGTACATGTTCAGTTGTTCAGGTGTCAGTGATTCCTTCTGTGTATTCTCGTTTACAGTGACAATTTTTGCCGCTGGCACGAGATTCTTGAGTACATTATTATCGACAGAAATTGAATTAGAGTCATTTGTGCTGATAGCGTTAGCTTGTGTAGTTAAGTCAGCTGGAGGTAAAGCCGTATCCATGCTATTGTTGCCGTTGCTATTGTTAATACCGTTGTCCTTGTCGTTCAAATTATCAGCAAGAGGACATTTATTTGGAGCTTTCGGTGCAGTCTCTTCAGTTTCTGTCACCATTGCAATTGCTAATGTTTCATTTTGTTGCTGCTGCTGTAGTTGTTGGTGCAAGCTAATCAATTCGGATTCCTCCTGCAGCGCCTTTCTATAGTTTAGACAAGGTATCGCTCCCACAGGTACAGCGTGTTTGCGTGCACTACCAGCGCCCAGAAAATATGGTCTCGATGCACAACAGACACGCGACTTTCGATGCAGAAAGAGTGGCATACCACTGTTATGCGTCACCTGCACCCAGCCCTCGGGCAAAACTTCAAAGTGGTTATGGCGTTTCTCTGGAAAATATGAATTTTGTTGAAAAGGTGAAAAAAAAATCGGAAAATAGGTCATGCCTCTTACCTTCTAGTACAGTTTTAAAACGCTCTTCATACTTAGGTTTTTTTGGTCCTTTTAACTCGTCAGGCAAGTTCTCGTCAAGTAAATTCTCTAGCTCATCATCATCCACTTCATAATCAGAGGAGTCTTCACCACCACCGTCGTCACCAGCTTGTAGCTTGGATCGTGGGCATTGCGAACTTTTTTCATCAACTTCACTACCTAGACGGCGCCATTAAAAGAATTATGAGAGATTACAGTAACTAGTTCTAGCATAAACACAGTGAAACATATGCCTAAGTTGTTATCAACGAAATTACCTGCTTTATACGGAGCAAGTGGTTCAGTAATGTCTAGTCGTATAATTGGAATCATTCGCATTCTATATTCTCGCAAGTTTTTCATTGCAATTGTAATTGAAAAATTGTCATGTAGTTTTGCACAAATGCCGAATTCACTTAAAGCAGACACATTATAGTTTGAGTCACTGGTAAACTCGAAGTTAATCAAATACTGAGCCAAACAAAGATGCTGTACTTATAAATCTTGAAAAACAAGTGCAGAATGATGCTAGCCTGACAACTTATGTAGGTACCCTACACCGGTGAAATGGCTGTGCCATCTATCTACTCTCACATAAAATTTTATTCTTAGCCAATTTTCTGGCATTGCTGTGGGTGAAGAACATTCGAGTACATCACAGACAGAGGTTTGCTCTCATACAATGAGAGTTTTAACTCTTATCAGCCATTGTTACATTATTATTATTTGATCAATGATAACAAATCTTGAGATCCTCAGATAAGCAAAATTAATTTGATGAATACAAATGACATAAGGTTAAGCGCAGACGTGAAACACACAGTTGGCACCTACCTGAATCGGCAGCTGCAGCATCGTCATCAGTGCCAGAGCCCACTTCGTCAAGTACTTGAAAGTGACGCAATTGTTGATCCAAAGGTTGGCTGCTTTCTTCGATATCCCGCGTTCTCCGCATTTCTTCAATAGCACTAAGCGAGAAACCAGCCACTTTCAGAGCTTGCTCGTCAAGGCATTGCCTTTTCGCAGGTACACTTGGCTGTTCCGACGCCGTTTCATTCAATTCAATTTGCGGCTCCCTACTGTGTTTTGCCATTTTTGGTAATCTTGAACTATTTTAAACGTAAATGCTAAATCTATGGTTTAAACTTTTCTTTGCTATGCGGATGTTTTAGTTGTCGAAAATGAGTTAATCTGACAAACAACCAATACTGATTAGTCCATTAATTACAATCGTCCAGGACTCGACATATGTATTGATTATTTTAGAAGAACCCAAACGCATATAAGTTATTAGTATTTAACACAAAATATCAAAACATAAAATAGGCACTATCTATCCTTTGGATCCGCCCCGACATCTAAGTTACGTTTTCGGGGTTTTCGGAGCCTGTGCTTGGTAGTGATTCTCGCAGTGGATTCTGTTTTATTATTGAAATTATCACAGAAAACCACAGCAAAAATTGCTACGCATTCCTTGCTGCTGCATCTAAAAACTCGCTAAATTATTTATTTAAATCACAAGTTACTTAGAAGACTTTACAGCTGATCACAGCCAACAGAATGGGTAATACTTAGTGTAGGAAAATACCGGGAAGTAATTGAAATACCATGCCGTCGTAAAAAAGGTATGTGTTGTGAAGCCAAAACAGATGCAAATGATGGCATACTTACAATGTCTCAAACATACGAAATTCACAACACAAAGGCTGGATCAGAGAATATGTATAATATATACATAGTATACATTTTCTCTGGTAAAACCGTCTTTGTTTACGCTCACGTGAGTTTTCACGGTACACTCGACCCCAGAAGTTATGAGCGTAAGCTTTTATTCTCCCTGTCAACCCTGACGCAATGTTTACAAAACGGCGATGTTTTGATTTGGCTAACACAAATAAATTGGTGGTGCAATACTATAGATTAATACAACATTAAAACGGCTGTTAAGGTGCTACAGCCAGCATGCGTTTAAATGAGAAAACTAGGATTATTGGGCGAAAAGTGATCCTTGTACCTTATGAGTTACAACATGTCGCAAAATATCACGAATGGATGCGAAGCACAGAGTTGCAGGAGCTGACGGCGTCTGAGCCGCTGACACTTGAAGAGGAATATGAAATGCAACGTAGTTGGCGCACAGATGAAAATAAATGCACATTTTTGATATTGTGTCGTGAGACATTTGATCAAACTGGTGGAAATGAAATTGAGGCACTAGTAGGTGATACAAATTGCTTCCTGCATGTCGATGAAGCGACTCAACAGAAAATTGCAGAAGCAGAAATAATGATAGCAGAACCATCCGCGCGTGGCAAAGGTTACGGCAAAGAAGCAATGCTACTCATGTTAAAATACGCACAAACCCACCTCGCTATAGATAAATTTGTGGCAAAGATTGGCATGGACAACGAAAAATCCCTGAACATGTTTAAAGGCTTGAAATTCGAGGAAGTAGCACGTACTCAGGTCTTTCGAGAGGTTACACTCGAAGTGTTAGTCTCCGAGCATTGGGTTAACTGGATCGACTGTCAAGTCTGTTTCGAAGAAGCGACATATTAAGAAGAAGACGGTGTTCAATATAAATTACTTTTATTACAATAATTATATACTAAAACTTGGTTTTATTTTCTTTGTTGCCACAATTTACATTTTTTCTTTAATTTGGCCGAAATGATTTAAAACGTGTCTCTACAGGTAATCATTTCTTTCAAAACGGTTTTGCAAAAACGACTTAAACGTAAATGCTTAAATATATATTTAACTGTCTCACTATCTAAACAGTTCGTCCAGTTTAAAAATTATTAGATAATTAAAGGCAAACGTAATCGAAATTAAATAATTATGATTTTATAGATAAGCAAAATTGCTGAAAATCATAAGTTTATTTTAATTTATGCGTAATAAATATATTTTGATGCTTAAGCAATGGCGCGAGGACCGTCGATAGGCATTGCATGCAACACTTCGTCTAGCAACTGCAGTGCGCGATGCAAGTGAACTTCGATCCAACATGGTGTCTCCTTTATCGATTGTCGTGGGTAATCAGGTCCCCAGCCTTTAACAAAACTTAAACGAAGAATACATAACCGACGAAGATCGTCGACGCCTATGCCAGCCGCGGCTGTAATATCTAGAAAAAAAATATGGAGCAAAAAGTATTTAAAACACATTGTATAAATGACGTGAATATACTTAGTCATAATTCGTGCAAGAGTCAATTGAATAATTTGTTTAAAGATTTGAAAGAAACTACATTGTTTAACAAAAGCAGATGATTCTTAAATCCTGTAATCTTGACTAACAACACAAAAAACTGCTCAGCCACAAATTTGAAGCACAATAATTAAGTATGCACATAACATGTGACTCGTTAACAACTTACTTCTGCCCGGCCCACCACCAATTTGAGAATTTGGCAAGCCAGCAACGGCTGCCGCTTGCGCAGCAGCAGCAGCCTGAGCGTTGGTGGCAAGTGAGTGCATCTGCTGGTGACACTGGCGCAGATCAAATACCTTAAAAGACATATTCCAATTATAAGTTGTTTATCTCCGCCAGGTACTTCGACTTACCTTGATGCAGGCAGCTGGATAGATTTTATGTACCGCATCGCCCGGTGTACGACCAGCCTCGCGATCCAGATAGTAGCTCTGCACAAATACCGAATTGTCGCTGAGGCATCGCAGCCAAACGTCACCTTCGCCTCGCAGATCCAGCTGCACGCCCTTACCGATGTGTAGTCTGCGAACAACACAGAAACATTAGCTTAACATATATCCAATTGACAACTACACAACGCCACATTTACCTGGCTCGTTCAGATTGCTCAGTGCGATGTACATTGCTGAGTGCACCAAGGCAGAAGCGATTTCCGCCGGAGGGATCAACGTAGCCGTCAATGATTACATTTGGTTTAGCTGAGGGTACTTTGAAGGTCTCACCCACTTGGGTGTCAAGTTCAAAATAGGCAATAGAACACCAATACTCCGGCGCTGGTTGCCTTGATAGCAGTCGGGGTTGTTGCTGCGTTTGTTGTTGTGGCTGTTGTGATTGTGCAGCTGTAGAAATATCACCGGGCAGTGAAGGGTTCCCTAGGATTAAGCAATAAGTTACTATGACAACATTTTTTTTTGTTTTACACTTACAATAGCCAGCATGATGCGCACGCGGATCAGGCGGCTGCATTGACTGTGTGTATGTGAGCGTGCTTGAGCCAGTCCAGGTGCCTGCAGCAGCTGCCGCTGAATTTGACTGGCTCGGTACGGCACCACCGGTATTCGTCTGTCCAGTTTGTTGGCCTTGTGAGCCAGGAGGCACCTGCTGATTAAAGTTCGAAGCATTGCCCGGTGGTCCTTGCGTTTGTTGTTGTTGCTGTGATTGTTGTTGCACATAGCCGTTTTGCTGCATGTGCGGCGATGTGACTGTTTGCTGACCAGAATTGCCACCACTATTTGTGCCGCCGGGTCCCCCGTTGAACTTGGCCTCGGCAACACTAGCCATTTGTGTGGCTGACGGCGGTCCATAATAACCCTGAGATGTCCCGCTAGGACCAGTCGTTGAGCTGCCAGCGCCACTGCCAGACGGTGCCCCAGGCGGCTGTTGTTGCATTGCAAGTGCGCTGGGATCTGTGGGTGAATTCGCTTGTGGATGGTGTGCACCGTTGCCCTGCGGATTGCCTTGGTTTTGTTGTGGAGGTGGTGGCGGCGCCATTACTTGTCCGGGATTCATTGGTCCGGCCATAACAGACATACCATGAGGAACAGCTAAAAGATCAGAAACATATTGTATTAAAATTAAAAATGTTTATGAAATTTGTTTCTTTAGCAGAGTACATAAATATAATTAATAAAAAAAGAAATCGGCACATTTGGGAAATACAAAATTGAACATAAAATCTTACAAAGCGGATGTTGTGCAGTTTGCTGTTGCTGTTGTGAGGATGAAGCTTGTTGTGTCTGATTTAACCGTGGTGGCGGCGGCACCATCCACGAATTTCGTGGTCCTGGGCCATCCGGCGGCTCCATTTTTGGTATTGCACGTCCAGCAGCGTACATTGCACTCATCTGATTAGGATCATTAACTACAGAATCAAATTAAAAATAAATGAATCATAAAAAAAAACTCACGAAAAACAAATAGAAAGAAGCAACTTAAACAAAAACTCAAAATGGGACAACACAAAACATGCGTAGTTTTTGAAGAATTGTTTTCCTACCATACTCACCAGGGCCCTGAGGCGGCCCATAGCCATAGCCGCCCATTTGTGTGGGATGATGTTGTATAGTGCCAATATCGTTGCCATCTATGTCCATGCTGCCGACCAATGGGCCAGCTGAGTATTCATCTTTGACAAGTCGGCTAGGTCCAGACTGTAAACTCAGACCGGACAGATCGATGCCCGGCGACACAACGCGCTCATAGTGATACGGATTTACACATACTGAATCGCATTTGAGATCGAACGCGAACGCGCAATACTTGACGTGTTTCAACTCGTTTTTGTGCAAATCCGGCCAGCGCCAGATCCGCGCGTAAATAACATGCGGAAAGCCTTTTCGCCCGGCAACCTAAAATAAATTTAAGAAGAATAGAAACTTATGACTGTCATGCCTCTGAACACAAAATAAAGCCATAAAAGGAAATATTTGAATCATGGAATGTTTCGCTTTTTACATTAATTTGAAACTGTTGTTTCAAATAAAATAGTCAAAGCCGGCATATACAACAGTTAAAAAGTTTACAAAACATACGGGTTAAATGATAATAAAACAATCAAGTTAATAAATTGTTTCTTTTAATACTTAATACAAATTGACATTTTGTTAGCTTGTGTAATTCGTAGTAAAATAAGCTCTTCAACAAACCGGAAATGCCAAACGATTAAAAGAGAAGGAAAAAAACAAAACAAAGGTACACAGCACCGCGACTGATAACTGAACGCACCAACAACAAAAATACTAAAAGGTTCAACATATAACCAAAACAATATGACAAAGCCCTCTGGGGGGAGAGTGTAAAACAAAATGCTAACAAAGAGAAGCAAGCAGTGAGAGAGAGCGTCATAGAGAGAAAAAGCGATAGCTAGAAACCTGTGCATAATTGCTTGTTTCTTAGGTACTAATTGGTGAGATTTCTCCACTTCGCTATGATTCACTCTCAGTAACGCAATTTACTTCACTCACAGAGTACTTCACTCAGTAGTAATAACACAGCGTAAATGAGACAGACAACACAAAACACCTAAAGTGTGGCAATCAGTCCTGAAAACGCAAATTTTTATTGGTGAAACATTTTAAGAATATTCTTCAGTACATTCGCCCGAACCGGCGAGTTCGATTCTGCAGAATTACCTTTACATTTCAACACTAGCTTAGGCATACGGCGCAACTTTACTTTCACTTTCACAAACACCTACTCTGCCTGCACATTCACTAAAAATATACTTTGCTCCTGGGATCAGTGTGTCTCATCAGCTTAGCAAGCTGCTCTATTGTTGGTGTCATCATTCAATTCTCACACTGCGCTCATTTGTGATATTCAGTTGCAAACACACTCACCTGCAGCCGGCCGTCGAGTGTACGCTGTATAGTTACGCATTTGCTAGGATGTGCGCCATTTGTTGTAATTGCTGTTATCAGCGAATCCAATTCGTCACGTTTTTCCTTCAACTTTTTCACAAGCGACTCGATGGCGCGTTTAGCGAATCCCTCGCTCTCGCCACCTTGTCGGTGGCACATCAGAGAGTGCACAATGCTTAGGCAAGCATCGGCCGAAGTGGGAGCATTGGATGGCGGTGGCGGCGGCATTTGTACCATGTCTCGGACAATAACTGCATGAGGCAAATTACAGTGCTCAAATTCGTGATAAATTATTTATTATCTACTTACTATCCTGTGGTCCTACGGGTCCGTACATGTGCCCAGGTGGGCCCGCTCCACCGCCCCCAAGGCCTACCATGCCAGTAAAATCCTGGGCTACACCCAGGCCACTGCGTGCATCCACTTTGCCGGCGTTGTTGGTATCGCCGCCGTCACAAAAACCAAATCCCGATGTTGACCACAAAGTGTAGCAGAGTGGCAAATGCGCCCAAACAATAATTAAAAAATTTCAAACAAAGAAGCTTTTAGCACGCGAATGTTAAGCACAAAACAAAAATCCAATCGACCGAGCAAGCGTCTTAATGCTACAAAGAGTATGAGACGCACCCGGTGCGTTGAGTTCGATTGTCTCTAGGAGGCGGGGGCGTCTAAAGCACATACACACACGCACAGTTATTGCAATTACAGTGCTCCCTCCTGTCTTCCTACTTTGCAACGAGCAACCCACACTGTTATCCACTTCCACTTGCACTTACTCACACAATGCACTTTGCAAATCTTCAATTGCTTAATTAATTTTTAGCTGTATTGAACTTTTAACTTAAATTGCAATTGTTATTTAGACTGTTCTACAATTATGAAAATTCTTTCCTCTTTCTCCTAACTCCTAATCATGGTTGACGATACTCTTTATTCCTGCTTCTGCATATTATAGTAACTAATTAATATATAAGCCCTAGCATGCGGCCTTATTTCCACTTAAAACAATTAAGAGAGAATCACTTCCTTATTTATCGTTTGTTTTCACGTTCTACACAAATATTAATATTTATAAAAATATTTTTAAGAAATTAACACAATTTTCTAGTGATGCATTGATACAGGTAAGTTTGCTCGCTTTGGATGCGAATCTCTAACCGATACTAAGTTTTAATGCCAAGAAGATAAATAAATAAACAGTCACAGTGAAAGCATACATTAACCTAAATTTATTATATCTCTTGAAGTACTTTCCGTAAGTTGATGAAATTAAGTACATATGTAAAGGACACCGGAAGAAATAAGATGCATATTAAAAGTGGGCGTTGCTACTCCCCCAATATAAGAGCAAATCTTAAATATTCAGTAAGCATGGTGTATGGTCAGCTGCGTATGTTTTTCACTGTAAGAAAACTTAATCGCCAACTTAAAGAAATTGGCGAATAACCAAAGCCGCATATTCAACAAATTGAATAAAGTTATAAACTAACAAATAAACCAGCGAGTTTTCTTTGTTTCAGGCAATTCAAGATTAAAGTTGTCGCATATTTAGACAATCAAATTATCAACATAATTTGGTTTACATGCATAGCACTAGTATAATTATATTGTACCATACAAATATTAACAGAAACGTTGCACATATTTCGTCAATTTAATGGCGTGGAAATCCTTTTAACATTCAATTATTCACATCTCATACATGCCGTAATTATTTCAATGAATTGACATATTTGTTTATTTACAAATTTAACTTACATTTCCAAACACTATTATAGTGTTGTGTGGCGTAAAAATTTTGAAATCAGCTCCAAAAATACAATATTTATTTGTGGCGTCACCTGGCATTGAAATCATCTCTTTAATAAGAGAGAGAGAGTGCCCACGCTCGTACGCAATTCGTGGTCTTTGTTCGACGTGAGCGAGTATTGCAGTACTTTGTTTTTACTGCAGTTCTAGTTTTCGGTTTGCCTAAAAAAAATGTTTACAAGTTGGCAAAACAAAAATATTTTTAACAAATTTCTTTTCTTATTTCGCCAGAAATTACTGATAACATAATACAGTAAAAAGTGTTATGAATTATCAATATTATTATACCATGGGTATATACAGTTTTCATATTTCAAATGTTAAATCTCAAAAACAAGTGATTTGTCTGTGAATAATAAGTTAGTAATCTCTTATCAAAAGATAATTTGATATTAACATTATTGATTAAAAGCAGATTATTTAAACGTAGATTCAGAAAAGCATAAGAAAGTTTCAGGAATATTCTATCACTTTCTCTGGGCCAGGCTTTCCGTCTTCCCGAGAAAAATTGAAAAATTATATGATGACAACTTGGACTGCTTAATATAAGCATATGATGTGAAGTGAATCGCGTTATTATTTCAGTTTTCCCAATTAGCTCTCATAATAGAGAAATGTATTTTTTTCTACCGCTGCGGTATAACCCACTATTTGAATCATTAGTACAACATGCAAAAAAAAAAGCAACAGTAAAACAAGTACTGCCAGGTTTGGAAAAAATGCTTCCAACCTTCTAGAAAAAAAATTTCATCCCCTCCCCCAACAGGCTTGGACAATTTGTCATTCGGTTTATATTTTTGATGAAGATATTATTTCTGCTCGTAGTGAAAAAAAAAAACCAAAAACTGACTAAAACTGCAGAGGCATCCGGGTAAGTGCATGAAAATGTGTTAACTTCTTATTTAACATTAAATAGAGTGTTCCTCGTTCGTATTTCGGACTTTGTTGGCGTGTAGTGTGTGCTTAATTTACGCACGAGTTTTGACAATCACATCCAAATTGGGAAAATAATGTTTTACTTCATATGCAGTGTCATATTAACCTAAAAATATAAGGACGGGCTACTTTCTTCGAAATTTGTTAACAAATTTTGTATTGAAGTTTATAAGTCGATTGAAATTGAACTACGGAGCCTGTTTGTTATTTCAAGTTTCCAGAAGAAGTGCGTCATTTTATACCCTTTATACCTCTCCCCCTTTCTTAACAAACGTCACATAGCAACATTGCATGCACATTCGAAAATTGAAAAAACTTATTTTGGATTTCTACAAATTTAAAATCTTACATTACAACTAAATATTTAATTATTCTCAATTTTTTTCATTTTGGAAATTGAAAAATGCGATTTTATAGCCTTGTCACCTATTTTAAGACTTTAAATTCATGTTATACAAAGTTTTTTTTTTTATGTTACGAGATCGCTTTTTTGTTTTGAATTCATTTTAATTCCTTAAGAAATGTCTCAAATCAATATGTATTTCAAATAGTTATTTTAGCGGTTTTATTTTGTCGAGAATAGTAAGTTCACAATGAAATAAAACATTCTGGCAACTCTGTAGATGTTTCCGTTTAATGTAGGTGCCCTGGAAGGGCAGTTCTGTAAGTGTAGATTTATTGTTTCATTCATAAAATGATACGATAATTATAAATATCCCATAAATTAATTTCTCATTCATAGAAATAGCGATTGCATATTATCGTACACCGTATGTACAAAGTTCGTTTCAATAATACGAATTTAAAGAGTTGGTGCCACTATTATTCTTAAAGCATTTGAGAAAATATCAATATTATGTTGGACCATCTACGATAATTTTACGATGTTACGATAACTTTCTCAGTTTAGGTTTGTGAGTTGTTTTTGCCTGATTTTAAATTGGCTTACATGAGAACCATTTTGCCAAAGAAATTTTCTCACAATATGGAAACAACCGTTGTGAAAGTGGAATTTATTCTAAAATCCGCGGGTTAGCTAAACGTGGGGAGTATGCTTTTTTTAAGATTGCTCACCAAAATGAAGTAAATTGTGGTGAAAAAGCTGTGGTGATTTTCTGCTTTCTTGTTGGAGGAATAGAAGTTACAAAATATGGTGTGATGAGTTCAACTGTGGTGAGCATTTCTGTACGAGTTTAGTTTCTGTTTGGCAATGTTTGAATAAGGTTCGAAATAATCGTGGGTCTATGTATGGAAGAAATTTATTAAACAAAAGAAAATAAATTTGGTTTTATTTTACAAAACTCAAATAAATCTAAATAATTTTTTATATTAGTCTTATGTCTCATGCTTTTATAACGTACAAAAAAGTGATTAACAAAGTAAAATGAAAACAAGTGCAACTGAAAAATAACTCATTTTATTGAAAAATCGATGCACAAATACAAAAATATTAACTGCATAATAAAATCAAAAACCAACTGAGACGACTTGAATTCAATTGTGATAAATTTTTGTAAAAGTACAAATTAGTTAACGTAGACTAAATGGCAAATAACAATAATTGTTTATAGTGAATAACATACTTAAATCTAAACTCATAAGCGAAAGTTCATTTTAAAGTGTAATACAGTACGCAAATTATTAAATAAAAGAAATTTTCACATTCCTGCGCAACAAAAAAAATGGCTGACAAAATGTAAGCAATAATACAATATTTTTATTTAAAAATCGTTTTTATTTAAAAAATATAAAAAAAATTTCGTTTAGTACAAAGAAACGGGAAAGTAAAGACCTTCAAATTTGTTTTTAGGCAAGTCTCTTATTACGAGTTGGTAGGCTTCCTAAAATTTCTCACTCTTATTGAAAAAAATTACTAAAAAGAATGATCAATTTTATTATTTCTAGTGTTATTTTAAAATGTTTTTGCAAATAAAAACTTCAAAAATTGTCCAGTTATTTGTTGAGTTACTTGTGTTTCATTTTTCCAAACGTTTCACAGCTGTTTAGCATAGGTCGTAATACAAACACAATTTACTTATACTACAGAAGAAGCTGAAAAAAAGCTACAATTGTATGCGTATGTAAGCAAAGTAACTACAAAAAATATTAAAAAAAAAGAAAAAAAAACCAATTACGCTTTATTAGTAGAACTAGACGCGCTCTAAACTATTCAGCAAGTTTAATGCTTTTTACGCAAGCTGTACGTGATTCTACAACTGCTTTAATAAATTGATTAACTTCATGACAGTCTAATTTTACTTTTAACCGCCAGTTTGTTTGCGAGTCCTAGTTTTTTTCTGTTTGCACAGTTTTTCAATTAATTGGTATTTTCATAGCAAGCTAAAAGTAATCCATTGTAAATTTTCTTATTAGTTAATGCATTTATAGTCGTTTGTTTTTATTTTTACTTTGCTCAGTTTCATTTGGGGCTTCGATTGTATGCTTAAGTGTGCGTTCTCTCTTGCATATACACATCTTTATACATTCTCGCATTGTTTTATTTAAGTGTTCCATTTCCCGTAACGTTCCCATTAATATTATCTACGAATACAAAGACACTTTTCTTGTATATGTGCACGCGCGCGTACTTACACGACCTACACATATAAACAATTATTACTGTATTTTATATCAGGTTATTAGAATTGCGTCAGACATTTGTCTTTGTTTAAGTTTAAAAAATATATATGAACGTACTTATGGTACATATGTAAAAAGATTCAAAAATGTTTTACGGAATAGTCCCGTAACATAAAATAATTGTTTTTATTTATTTACTTATTCTCTACACTTATTTTACTTGCTGCAGTTGTTTTTTAGATTTTTTTCATATGTTGCAATTTGGTTTAAGTATTCTGGGTCACATCTTATTCTTTGCTTATATTGTTAAAACGCATTTACATCATAAACATTGCTTACTAAAAAAAGTAAATTAAAACTGAAAAATATATGGTATGTTTTAAACGTGCAAATTATAACAAAAAACATTTTTACATGGTGTGGGTGTATTTAAAAATTGTGTAGCATTTGTGTTTAACCAATTTTAGTGTTTGTTGAATATTTTTTAAAGCTAGTTTTCAAGTTTTTTTTCTCTCTCTCTTGATTTCATTGTTTTCATATTATTTGCCTTCTCTGGGCGTTATTGTCAAGGGATTTACGGGAGTTTGTTTATGGTTTATAATATTTATGTCCGTTAGAGTCTGTGATTAGTTTATTTTCTTTTTCTTCTTTGATTGGTAATCGAGTTTCTTTTCGTCGATATATAACGTTTTTAGTTTACCGCAACCTGTTTTTATTTATTTTTCTTTGCAATTTTTGTTTGTTTGTTTTTTTTAGTCATGATATTTGTTTTATACTCAAACTGGTGTGATTTGTTTGAAATTAAATTGCAATTTATTTGAAAGTTTCAAATACATTCATCTTTAGTTCATTGAATTAAACATTTGACTAACATCTACATACAAAAGAAACCCTTTATGATTTGCAAAGGTATGGCTAACCGATCAATAAAGTTCATAGATTTGATCAATTCTTTTGTATGACTCATGGGATCCGCTTAAGCAATGTAGGTTTTTGTTGATATCAGCAGAAATAACTGAGCTTGTCATGAATCAACCATGACACCGAAAGGCGATATTTGAGCTGAAGTGAGACACTTCCAAAACTAAAGAAAGCTAACAAAAAACATTGGCAAGGTATGCTCAGACTGTGACGCCGATTATAAGTGAAATTTAATGCTTCGCAGACTGCAAAAAAAAAACTGGCAAGGCAGGGGCTATAGTCTTGCGCACCCGACTATAGAATACCCTGTATGCAATCCAAAATTCAATGAATTTATTTTTTGTTCTAAAATTTTGTATTAATTATGTAACGATATCTCAAGAAACCAAAAAGTTTTTCTTAGTAAAAGTAATTTTTCGGTCGATCGTTCCTATGCCAGCTATATATATATGATTGGATAATACCTAAAATTATTATATTTGGTAACGGTATCTTATTAAACAAAAAAGTTTTTCTCAATAACCTGGTCGCAAATAGAGTAGCTGACAAAGATAAGAAGGTTTTTAGCATACATTAAAGAGTTTGGCATCTGAAAACACATGTTTGTTTAGAAACCAGCTACGATTAGGTCATGCGATTTTGTTTTTCAACCATATATTTGTAACAAAGTTTGTCGTTACATGCATCAGATATAGCACATTATACATGTAGCTATTTACGTCATGGTAAGGTACAATGATTACAAAAGTGTATCGTTATCAGTTTCTGTTTTAATCAGCTTCGATGAGTGGTGGGCGTGCATTGTTTGGTTAACAATTGCAATCAACAAATGTTCACCATAACAGACACGCATCCAGTGTATCTATCCTGTCTAGTGATCAGTAGATAATTTCGCTAAATGAGACAAGGTAACAACACAACTGAAGACAACTATTTGCATTCATGCAATCAGCTGCTGCCACAGTTAAAATATTTTTAATCGAACGCTGCCTTGCAAGTTTGACAAGTTAAACATGTTCCTAGTTTATGCTGGTGCAAAGTACCGTTGATTACAACTTATCAGAGACACATGCCATCGACTTTCATCGAAAGTTGAAAATGTTGAATGAACAAGACGATGTAGATAGCTATTTAGTTGATAAGTATTTTTTGTTTTTTTCTGAAAGTCGGTAATGAAATCTAAAACTATTTGTGTGGAGCGAAGCTCAAATGATCACGCAGACATATGTATGTACTTAATAAATGCATATCTGTACATTATGGCCTTTGCTAAGTATATTTGCAAACTCATTTGCTTGTCCAGCCGAGTGAAGCGTGTAACAGCAGCATTCAGTATGTGCTTACATAGGCCAGCAAAAGTCGAAGAAGCGAGCTTAAACATACCCATAGTCAAACAGACGTCAGGCGCTCTGACCGAGGCCGACAATGAATAGTTATACATTTACTTACAGATGTACATATAAAATATATAGTACTTTTATGAAGTTGTGTCATTGCATGGATTGCTTTCGGCTTGTCTAGGCTGATTGTAGTCAGCGACGAGCGATTCGGCAGTCAGCGGCACATAATCGATTAAACTTTTTATTTGAGTTGTCGTTTAGCACCAGACTCTTCCTCTTTCAGCTTATAGCGAGTTTATAGTGTTCGTGCATGTTGAGTGATTTCATACAGTCAAGCCATTTTTCGACTAAGTATTTTATTAAGCAGTTTTGACCTTGTTTCCATTATCGGTCATTGTCTTTGACTTGATAGCTAGACAAATTAGGTCAAATGTCGCAAAATGGCTTTTTTTATATGATGCGCAGTAAGTTTGTAACCAAATTAGTGTGATTTCTTTCAGATTATGTCGCTGTCTTAACTTCTTCTGCATGCTATCTCGGCACCTGAACTAAATCCATACTGATCTAAGTGGCATGTTTACAGTGTATTCGAAATCTTTTGGTTCCGATGATTGAGTTTTTAAGTGGTCTGTGTGCCTGACATTCGGATTTCCTGAAAATATTAAAAATAGACGCTTCTACGTGACATGTGCCTGCACATGCGCCAATGTATTGTCGTCCTCATTGTAAGTCACCATCCCATCCATGCAATGTGCTAAGCTACTCATATAGAAATTTTGGTTTTTGTTTTTATGAGGGTTGTTCTCATTGATTTAGAACCGGCGCTGTAAAGTTAATTAAAAACGTACGCCAGTTCAGTCGCCTCGACACAGTGTGTGGAATAAATGCCCATTAAGGGTTGTAAAATGTTTAGTCTGCTACCCGATTTCGGTGACAATTTTACCAGCAACGGCGCCAAGTGAACAGCAAGACATGTTTGTTGGTTTTTAAAGTAGAACTCTGAGATTTCTACAATCGATTTGTTATTCTTATATCTTATTTTTGGTAATTTATAAACCAGCAAACAACATAAACAAAACAAAATTGTTTCCATGATGCATTTTCTTTATGATATAAGCAAGACTTGAGTTTGTGTTCCTTGTTCATTTGCCTTGTTTGGCTTCTTTTTCTGCAAGCGACTGGTTCGCTGCGTCGAAATCGCTTAGTGACGCAGACGTTGCCTGTACAATGTCACGTAAGTCGTGACTGCGGGTGACTGTTGTAAAACCACTTAAAACTCATGAAATTCGCTTTGATAACGTATTTCAAAACCTAAGGTTGATGCAATTCTATATTTAGATTTTTGTTATTGTTTTAATTTAATAACCTTTTTTTTCATGAATTTACTATTTCAAATATTTTAAAATTAACTTTTCTGCCTTAAACAAGTGCACTTGTCATTATTTGACCTTCAAAATATCAAGGAAATAATGCCAATGATTGGCGGTTTTTCGTTAAAAACACTGAAAGAAAAAGTACAAACGATTGATGAAAAATGCTTGCAATTTTTTGAATATAAACAACCCGACTGAAATGTTAGATTGTTTATAATGTAAATGTCGTGTTAATTAATGTAAATATTTATAAACTTAAAAAAAGCTTGGTTTCGTTTGTTTTTCTAACCTCATTTTGTTAAAATAAATAAACAAGAAATTAGTTTTTTCATTTAAAACTTTGAACAAGTGAAGATACCCATATATTCAAAGGGGAAAGAATCGTCAAATGCAATGGTTTTCACCTTTAAAAAGTACTTATACATATACATACATATGTATGTGTAGGAATGTGTATACCTACGGTTAAGTGCGAACATATACGCAACAGATTCCACATTGCGAAGATGGTCAAAAAGTGAAATTTTTTTATGACCAACAAATGCAACTACAAGAAAGTAAAAATGTTTTTTAGTTGCGTTAGCAAACAAAAATATGTATTTACACTATGCTTAATAATTTTTTAACATCTAAAGAAATCACAAAAACAAAAAAGCAAAAACAAGGCACGTTTGACGTCAGTGTTTTCATACAGCTTAAACACTTTAAAATTTATTTATTTTTTTTCTTCTTTTCTTTTCTTTTCTTGATAATATATAATATATGTACGTAGATACATATGTATATATTTTTTTTTTTAATTTTTTGACAATGAACTGCTACAAATTGTTTTTGAACTTGGTATTGATCAAATATACAACATACATACAGCAGATACATATATATACAAACAAAGCTACTACTTTTTTATTTTGTTATTGCTATTTTTTGTTATTGAAATAAAAAAAAAAAACAGAAATACATATACAAATTGCATAGTCGTCTTCTTATATACATACAAATGTAATTTTTTTCTACTGATTTTCTTCATGGCGTTAGTTATGTACTATATAGACATAAAATAACAAAAATCAATGACAGCCCAAATTAGTGAACTTTGTAGGTTTACGAAATACGCAAATTTTTCTTGTCATTGTTTATAGTTTTTATTAAAGTAAAGTAATCAAAATTCAACACACCCCATTTATTCGTGCACTATGTACGAGTATTTCACCACAAGCTGTTTTCAAAACAAAAGTAAAAAAACAAAACAATATTTAAATAAAATTTTTGTGAGCACGTACGATGCAAAGCAAATAGATTAGCTCGAAAAAAAAAAACTAAGCATGTAGAAATCAAAACTATTACAATTGTGTTGTTGTGAGATATGTACACATACATTTACATATGTGTACATTAATCTGTATGCGTCTTTTAGTAAATAATTTTATGCAAGCCATGAATAGTTTTGAAATTATGATAGAGCAGCTCAAGCTCACCCAAATGAACGAATGAGGCGAACTGAACTGACAGTCAACCCGTCACACCGAATGAGCGACAAACTTTTGCTTTTGTCTGTTCTGTTTATTTTTTTTATTGTTGTGCTCCCTGCTTGCTTGCTGATTGCACTTTAACCCCAAAAAAACCGTTACTTAACAGTTTGTTGATGCGCATTTGTTTTGTTGTTCTCTTAATTTCTCTTGTTTTATTTCTATGCGCGTTTTACTATTATATGGAAAACTAATTTATTCTACATGAAATTTATAGCTGAAATTAGTCTACATGCACTATAATTTTATCCCGCGTTCTACAAATAAATTTTAATATTTTTAGAATGATGGCCAAAATAAGATGTTTGTTTGCAGTCTTGTCTTGTGCTCTTCTTACCATCTACAGCCAAAATACTTATTTGGTTAGGACTTTAGCAATGAACAGAGATTTGTGTGTTCACATTGATTTGATTTTAAAATATTGACATAGACATGTATAAAAGTTTTGTTTGTGTGAAAACTATAGTATTAAACTGAATTTAATTAAAAAATGAAACTCAGAAGACAGACAACCAACAAGCGCGCTTTGTTCCGAATGTGTCGGTTTCTAGTCCATGCTGCTCATATAGTGTATAATTAACATGCAAATCATTGAGCGTTCGCTTCGTTAATAGCAACAACATTGAGCCAAAGGTATTATGTAGATAATTTTGTTTCGATAGGGTTGTCATGCTGTGCGTAGTTAGACAACGACTGATAAAAGTGTGGTTTGTTAATGTGAAACCGGTTAAGTGGTGGACGCTCGACCTTGAGTTGTTAACTCTATTTAGTGTTTTCTTGTTTATTTTCGTATTTCGTCGAAGTTTTTTTTAATAATACATATATATTAATATATAACATATTTTTAACTTATACTAAAAATATTGTTGACTAATCTTCGGCAACCAACAAAGAAACGGAAGTAAAAACCGAACAACGCAATTGTGATATTTTAACTTTGTTAGTCAGGTTTTCTTAGCTTACTTATTTTGCAAACCATTCCCATATCTACCTACTTGAGTAATATGTTTAAAAAGGGGTGGTATTTGTATGAGTAGTGTTAATTAGGTAATTTTTCTTTTTTCAATTTTGTGACGGTTTTCCAATTTTTGTAATTATGTACATATATACAAATTAATTGTATTTTATGCGCATTATCGCCTTTGTGTTTTGCTGTCGTAGATTAGTTAATGTAGCTCAAACGAAAACCTTCAACTTAAGTTATGAATCAGGTTAAAATCTTTGTTTACGTTTCAGTTTGTTTTGCTTTGAAGTTTCCTCAAAATAATATAAAAGACTTAAACTTCACATTAAGAAGATAAGTTTTAAGTTATACGCGACTTTTCTTAGTAGGCTCTATACTTAATTTTGTTTAGAAAATTCTTTCAGCGATTTTCATTCTCTTTTCATGGTTGTTGAGATAATTACAAAATGCAAACGAGATCATCTAAATATGGAACTACGCAACACATGCCTTTGTTGTATGTTTTTGATCTTGTATTATTTACACAATTGTTTTTTACTGTGTGGCGCGACGCGGAACTGCTCTCCAAAATGATCTCATCATCGCCGCTATCCCGCTGCCTGCTTTGTCTGCGTTATGCACGAGACGCAAACAAAAATTAAAACATTGGCGTCAGTAGGTTGCTAGTTTATTTTTCAAGTGTTTGCTGCTTATTTTGATTGGACTTCAGTTAAAATTTTATTTTAAAGAAAAATTTTCTATTTTCGATTTTGAAAAAAGAGGGAATTATTGGGCTTTTGAATGTGAAAATTGTTCATATACTTATATAACACTCATATACGTTCATTTCAGTAGACATTTGCGAATATATTTGTATGTAGAATGTATTCAACGCTAATAGATTCGTTGCCCTTCCATCTAGCGATTTATTATATGATTGCCTACTTTGAGGTAATGCAAAGAACCTTGTTGGCCAATTCAAAACGGCAACAACAATAACAGCAGCAACATCGGCGCTATATGCAAATATATAAAATTAAATAAAATTCGACTTCAATGTCAACATTACAAAAATTACCCATCCACAATAAAATAAAAATGTCATTGGTTGTGTGTGATTTTGTCGAACTTGTGCCCACTGTACAGGTTGTATGCACAAGCCGACAACCCAAGTGATTTCAGCTGTCATATTATTAATTTCTGTTTTCGTTAGCCAACAAAGTTCGTTAAACGAATTGTTTCAGACACTTGTGTGCTGTGCTTTCGCTTTAGACGGTATTTCATTAATTTGTTTTTTAAATATTCATAAGTGAATAAGTAAATAAACAAAAAAAAAAACATATGCACGAGTTGATTTAAGTATAATGCACCTTGTGTTAAAAGTCAAACAAACGAAATTTTATTATTTTTTATTTTTGAATTCAATTCAAAAAATTGTATTTCATTGCTCATTTTAAATTTAATTATTGTTTTTAAGAACTTTCTCTCCATATTTAGGTACACTTAATTTGTTTTCTTTTTTTCTTTGTATTTTAAATTAATCGTTATAATCTTTTTTTCAAAAACTTGCAGTGCGTAAGTTTTATTCAAGCCGATTTTCATACTCGAAAATAAGTAAACGTAAACTGACAGTGCGAGTGTCTATTATCGTAAAAGCATAGAGCAAACATAATAGACCGACATATCGCGCTTCGTAAATTGTTGATTGAAGTTCTTCAACTCTTTACAAAACAATACAAGAGCATACTCCAATATTTAAGTGGGGTATGCGATTTTAGATTCAGCATCTGAGGGCATTTGTTTGTTGTTTGCAAATTGTTTTTCACTCATTGCAAGTGGAAAGAATAGTACTAAGGTTGTTGGTGTTAAACATAGTGGAAGCATCAGTTGCGTTCTTATGCGATTGTTTGACTTTTGCTAATCAGCGACCAGTGTGTACAAAACAAGTAGCAAACAATAAGTTTTATTTTCGGTTAGACCTACACTGAGAGAATAACTAGGTTGGGCACCTTGCAAGCAGCATAAACGACACACAGTATCGTAGAGTACTTGCAAGTGTAACTTTTTTTCTGTGCAATAAATAAAGCAAATACAGAAAAATAAATCAAAAGTTTTAAAGCGCAATTTAGTTTCTTTTTTGTGGGAATCAATCGCGCAGTTTATAGCAATTTCAAGCTCCTTAGATTGAGAGTGCGTTCGCTTTCGAAGGACTTTTTGAATTAATTCCAAAAAATAATCGAAAATAAGACGAACGTCATTCGTTGATATATCTTTATGTTAAGCTTGACATTGTTGCGTGATTCACGTTAAGCTGAAAATAAAATCAAACAAAGTGCAAGTTTCATAAATATAAACTGTCTTGGCCTATACATCACTATACACTCGTATCTTTGTACTGAGAAGCGAAATTTTTTAATTTACGAAAAACCAAACCAATTATTTTTGAATTTTCAACAAAAAAAAAACAAAAATCAATAAAAAAATAGGTACTAGGCCAGCCCTCACAATGTCTGTCCCTGTACGATACTCTGCTGCTGCCGAATACGCCGACGTTGACAGTGGTTTGAATAATTCTCTACAACAAGAAGAGCAATACCATCTGCAACAACAACAGCAACAGCAATACAGCTACTATCATCACCACCACCACCAACAACTACATCAGGAGCAACTGGGGGAGGAGGAGGAAGCAGCCTTGTATTGCCATCAATTGGAGCTGGAAGAGGCAGTTAGGCAGCAGCAGCAGTTGATGCAGCAGCGGTCATCGATGTCGTCGTCGGTAATGCCGAATGAAACTTTGCCCGCCAACCGCATAAACAACGTCAATCACAACATCAACACCGCCGCCGCCGTAAACAACAATAATCACAACAACGTGAACAATTTGAATAGTATGGACGCCACGACTATTAATGCTATCCTGGTGCACGACGATGAAGAACAACCATCGACGTCGGCACAGGCAGCAGCTGTGGCAACAATGGCGGCGACGATGTCAGCGGGAGTGACGGGCACTGATAATTCTGGTGTAGGCCACAATGCAGAGATGCGAACTGATTGGATGAGGATGTCTGATGAGGGCCGGTATGGGACACCGGGTGCTGCTGGCTTGGAATATCAGAAATGTGATCATCAACTACAACAACGTCAACCAGAATCAACTGACTCGAGCGAGAACAACAATGGACCAATGAACCCTTCTTTAATGGACAATGAACCGAATACTGCAAATAATATGAAAAATCTTATGGAAGAGAAATTAAACTCAATGACATCTGACGAGCTGTACAACACACTCAAGGAATATGATACGCTCCAGGATAAATATCATACTGTGCTCTTACTGCCAAAAGAATCCAGGGTAAGTACAATACACCAAAGAATACCAAGCTAATTCTTCTGCATATGCTTCTTTTTATACATATAAGTAACTCACTAACGTTTTGATCTGCTTTTTCTATCTCTGTTCGCGTAGCGTGAGGTAACTGCCGGAGGACGTGATGGTTCCGCGTACGTTTTACGCTGCCTTAAAATGTGGTATGAACTTCCCTCCGATGTGCTTTTCTCAGCCATGAGTTTGGTTGATCGTTTTCTGGATCGCATGGCCGTCAAGCCAAAGCATATGGCTTGCATGAGCGTTGCATCTTTCCACTTGGCAATCAACCAATTGAATCTAAAGCCGATACCTGCCGAAGATTTGGTAACAATATCTCAGGTGAGTACGCATGCAGAGCTACTTGAGACACGAATCGAGACATGCTGATTTTATAATGAATATTCCCACAGTGTGGTTGCACAGCTGGCGATCTGGAGCGCATGGCAGGTGTTATTGCTAACAAGCTGGGTGTCCCGTTGGGACAAGCGCCTATTACTTCAGTCAGCTACCTACGCATATACTATGCGCTCTTCCGCAATCTAGCCAAGGAGATCGGTGGCGAATTCTTCAAATTCTACCAGCAACTCATCAAACTCGAAGAGTTGGAGAATCGCTTAGAGATTTTGTTGTGCGATGTAAAGACCACGGTTATCACGCCATCAACACTCGCATTGGTCTTAATAAGCTTGCATTTGGATTTCCACATTAAGGCCTCTTATACACGCGGCAGCCCCGAACTAAAGGATGTCTTTCAGTACATACTCTTCTTGCAGCAATTCATGAGGGTAAGCGTTAGCGGTTTGTGTGTACATACAAAATCTAATTAATTGTTATTGTTTGCATTAGATTCCCGATCGTGTTTTTACCTGTGGCTTCAGCATTGTCTCCGAAATACTATCACACTACAATGGACAGAATAAAGCACCCTACAAGCAGCGTCTCGTGTGGAAACTTTCCAGTCGTACACTGCGTGTACTACGTCCAACCAACCGCTTTTCATCCGATCTACCCACCATAGAGGAAGGCATATCAAACGCACTGGACGACGGCTTAAGATCGAGGTGAGTTGAAATATTCAAACATATAAAAAATGTCCGAAGAACCAGTCTGGGTCTGCCAGTCGGTTTGTCTGGCATTAAGTAAAATATCGAAACAAGTCGCAATCATCAATTTTTTAATAGAGTCACGCGATTCTTCAAATTAGATTAGAACGAAAGTTTTTTTTCGCATATTTGTTATTTTATTTTATTTACGTAAACAAGTTTTTAAAACAACAACAACCTATAATATAATCAGCGTCGTAAGAAAGCAAAAAACAAAAAAAAAAAAAACGAAGAAAAAAATCAGCATAGTCATTTTCACAAGTCTCTGGATTTGACACAAACAAGTAAACATCGACTCGACATAATAATATCACCACCAACACTATGAAATCGTTCTTTAAATATGCGTATAAATTTTGTTTGTGTTTCAGACTTTCTGAATTTTCGTGCGTTTTGTCTTTGTTTTAATTGCTCTCTTATCTGTAATCTGGAGAAAGAGTAGGTGGAAGACAGACGAAGCAAATAAACAAAAAAAAGTGGTTGAGGGGTGGCCACAAAGTTATTGGGCTATTTACGCACGTAGTCTATCATAGGTGAAAGATGAATTTATATAAACATGTATATGCCAAATTTTCAATACCGTCGAAGTAAATAAATAATCATATACAATAGAACAAAAGGAAAAATGCGCACCATACATTAAAATATTTGGTATTTGCGCAATGTACCACAGTTCCTATTTTTGCTATACCAAAAAAAAAAAAAAAAAAAAAACGAACAACCTGAATCATCATTACGCGAACAAACAAATTTCAATGTCACTACAAAGTTTCTTTTAAAATAGATAATAATGTGTATATGTATATACATGCATACAACGAAATTATATACGTATTTATATCTATATGAAAGCACAGCTGCTATTTTATCTAATCGTTTGTCGTCAATAAACTTTTTTATAGTCTTGGTCGAAAATTATCTAAACAAGTTCAATGCACTGCACCTAAAACAGTTTCTATGTGGACTTCTATCGAATGTTTGATAAATGCAGCGTTTGACAATTTTGCATTTAATTTACCGATTTTTTTATTTTTTTGCTTTGCTGATGAATTTATTTATATACACATTTAGCATATAATGTACACATTTAGCATATAATGATATTATATATTTTATTTACCTACTACATCAAGTCCGTCCATTTATCACTTTTTGATTCTGACTTTCTTTAAATAATTTGTGACAAATCAAATTTTTTTGTTTCACATTGTTTATTACAGAACCGAAAGTATTAGTTCCGAGGAAGAAGAGGACTGGCCGACTTCACCAATAATTCCAATATTCGAACAATGTTAGTGTTAGAAGAGCAAAAGCACACATTACGTAGTGACAAGGTAGTGTGATGCAGAGGAGGTAACGAAGTGAACTGTTCCACAAAATAATAATGGGAACTCAAGACAAAAAGATTATAGAAGTCGGAAAAATACTATAAAAAAGGGAAAAACATAGCCGGAGAAGATTGCGGCAAAGCCAGCCGCAGGATGTGAACCAGCGAAGCAATGAAAGATCGACTAGACAAGGAGCTGCAGCACCAATCAAATGACGTAACTTGTGTCTTACGTGGTTGCCATGAGCGTAACAGCAACTCACTGGTAATGGTTTACAATAATAACAACAAAAACAATATGAAACATATCCTGCGTAAAATTTGCAAAATCACATGGAACTCAAATCAAAATTTCCACATGATTTTTATTTTTGAATGGATTTCGCTTATTTCGGAGTATTCAGTTTCCCCTACAACAACAACAACAACAACAATCAAAAATGAAAACTGCAACTGCCAGTTCAAAAACTCTTCTCGTGTGTTTGTGTGCGTGTATATTTTGCTAAGTTGCATCATAATTGTTTTTAGCATATATATTATGTTCGGTTTTTAGTCTTTAAGAAAAAAGTGGAAACGAAAAACAGCAGAAGTGTAGTGCAGCAGCAAGGTAAGCACGCATGCTCACTCTACGCTTTGGCGACAGATATGAAGTTTTTCAAACTAATTAGCAAACTGAAAATCTTAAAAAAGAAAAAAAATTAACAACAAAAAAAATGTTTAAAATTACAAAAAATTATACATCAATTACAAAAAAAAAACATACACAAAACATAAAAATGATGCGGACCATCTTATAAAAGATTGATGTCGTTCTGGACCATTTTTTAAATAATGAGTTGTAAAAAACTTAAACAAAAGTGAACGTAATGGTTGATAAAGCAGCAATTGTTTTTTTTTTGATTTGGTTCAATAAAAAAAATCTAACAAAATAATATAAAAGTAAAAAATAATTAAAAAAAAAAAAAATTACAAAAATATCACAAAACTCAAAAGTTATTTTATGTTTTTTGTTTGTTCTTTCCTTGTCAAAAAATAAAATACATTTAATTCAGTATCAACAAAAACCTTACTTGCATTAATTTCTAATTATACAATAAAAAAAAGAACAATAGTAAACCAAAAACAAAAAAAAAAATTAAAAAAAAAAAGTACAAAAAATGTTTATTTATAATGTAATAAAAACTAAGCTACAATTAAATACAACAACATTAACAATACTTTGTCAAAACGCAGTTATAGAAGATTTAATACTGTACAAAAAACCTAACATCTGTAATAGATACTAATCTTGTGTAGCAAGTAATTAAGTTGAAGTTAGTAACAACAACAACAACAAATTTTTCAATTCAATCAATCGAAAATTGGTTGACAATCAAAACAAATCTACAAACTGGCAGCAATGATTTATATATTAACAACTCGTATGACGAGTCACCAGAAAAAAAAAACTAATGTTGCCCAACAATCCAACTTCGAAGTTCATGGCTACACCAGCCAATACGCCAGGGACCAAGAATCCAGTTGCAAATTGCCCTGGCCCCATTTATTTTGATGCCCACTATAACAGGAGTAGGCATCCGCTTTATTCTAATTGTTATTGTTTAAAAAACAAGATAAAGCATTTTGTCAACATTAAGAGATATATTCGCGTTTCGTGATAGACCGGTCTGCTGCATGACCCTGTGAGTTAACGTGTCGGCGGCAACCGTCAGCGCGCTATCGTTGGTTATCTTAACAAATATTCTTCTAGTAATTTAAACTTGCACAGGCATTTTGTGTGCTTGCTTTAAACCTTTGAAATGGGTTCTACGTTTTATTTTGTTACTTAATGTTTAAAAGATTGAAGAAGACCAATATGAGAGAAAAACTGTTTAGCAGCAGTTACCTTATAAAACATATTTTTAAATTTGTTGCATATACACGCAGAAGAAAGTTTGAAGAAAATCCAAATTATGATGCACAATTTAGTAAATATACACAGAACACTGTGCTAAAAACTAACAACAGCAACAGCAAATCGGAAAATCCATGATTCTAGCTATTAAAACTGTTTTAACAGTAAAAAGGAAAAACTACCGATGACGACTCAATTTATAATAAAGCAAACTGAAAAAAAAAAAAAAAAAAAAAAAACGAGTGCAAATTGTATGTATATTGAATAAAAAGACGTACCACTGTGGCTAGCTGGACACAGTGGTGCGTGTTCATATAAAAGTATGTACAAAAAATGTTTTATTTACTTTTGTAACATTTTGTGCAGATGTGTGGAGAACTTTTTACAGCAAAAATTAGACAAACAAAAATATCCCGGCTTAATGGATTACCCTGGCATTTGGCTGCATTAATATGTGAGTACCCAAATATATTAAGCCAAAACAATATTTCTTTGCTCAAAAACTTTCCACACTCGACACAATTACAAATGTAAATAAATACTCGGGCTGTAAAAAAGATATATTTACAACTAAAAAGTGCAATAGTTTTTCCTTTAAAAGTATTCTTCACAATTAGCATTACTGATTTTTATTAATTAGAGGAGCACACACTGATTCTTTTATGAGAGTTTAAAACTTTTAGAATTGCTGCTTAAGTAAGAGATTGATATGTATTTTTTTTAGTAGAAAATAGTAAAATATTTTGAAACTAATTTATTACCACACAACAAACTTGCTGTAATATTTCTAAACATATTTTGTGCATTCTTGCTGGTAAGCATAAGCGTTTCAAATATGAAGCCAACAATTTTTTTAAAAATCTCAAAAGTAAAACTTTTCTTGGTACAAAACAACAATCGTAACATAAAGAACTGGCTTAATATTATTGTATTAATAAAAAGGAAAGATGAATATGTTCAACTATTATTAAGTTACAAATAAGTTTCTATTGCGTTTAAGTGTACCAAGTGTGGGCATACATGATCGGAGTCCATCATTACATCTGAAGAGTTAAAACAATGCAGCCCAAAATGCATTCGAACATTCGTTGTATAATGTTTAAGCAAACAACCCTCTAATATATGTAAATGGGCGAAACGACATCCTTGTCTGTCCTCATAATACAAAAAAAAAAAAAAATTTATTTATATACGTATACATTAAGTTTGCGTGCAAGTGATGATTTAACAATTTCTTTTTGGAATTTTTGTGCGCTTTGTGTGTTTTTAATCAAAAGAAAATTCTTTATAAACTAAGTTTATTTAATCTTTCAGAATATTTGAGATTAAGAAAAGAATGTTAATGCATTTCTCAAATGTGTCCACTTTTAAATTTGTTTTTATGTAAAACATAATTCATAAATTTAATTAAAAACTAAAAAAAAACATGACAAGATGTATGTGAAATCAATGTGAATATAGCTGAACTAATCATGGCAAATAAAATCGTGATTTACTTCATTTAGACATTTAAAAATAAACAAAGTATTATTAAATTATAACTGAATTGTTTTTTATTTCTTATTAAAACATTTTAATTTTCAGAAGGTTGCTTAAGCTAATTGGAAAATGATTTCACAGAGAATTTGAATCTCAGTTGTATTTGCGAACTCCTCGATTCCCTTTAATGTTTATCGGTCTCTTATAAAGATAAAATACTGTTTTGCGTCATTTAAAAGCGGAGATAATTATTCAGTGTTGCCAATTAACATCAAAGGTTTGACATAACGAAAAAATTCAAATGCGAAAGATAAATTGATTTGTCGCATTGTTTGCGTATTTTCCTTAAATGCATTTTTCTTTGCTACAGTTATTTTTTGAAATTGACTATAATAGCCACATGAGGTTTTCTATTCTCTGCTATGAAATTTTATTGGCAACCTCAATTTGTAAAGTAACAAAAATGCACCCGTGAATATACATGCTTTAACATATCTGGCAACACTTTTTTATTCTTATAATATTGTTGGCAACGCCGCTACTACACATAACCTTCCTTTCCCAAAAGTGACTGTGCGGTGTACACGTGTTTTAAATAATGGCACCCGTCGAAAAAGCCAAGAAACCCGTCAAATCGGGCAAAAAAGGTAAAAAACATCCGCTGAATACGTACCTTAATGGCGGAGTTTTGCGTTATTCCAAGAGTCAGGTAAGAAATGAAGAAAAAAAACAGTGAAACTGTGTGTTTGAATATGTGTTGTGAATCGGTGCTCTCGCACAAAATTGCCTTGCTAGCGGCTAACAACAATTCGATATTGTAACTTATAAGAATATTACAATTTCGTTTAACGCTGTGCTTGGCAAGTTAATCGTGATGAAAAAAAAAATAAAATAATACAATTGGAATTTTGCCAAGGCTTAAATAGTTAATTTTTTTTTACGCACTAATTTTTAGATGTACAAGCGCCGTGCATTGTACCGTCTGAAAGACTCCAAGGCTCCAGCGACCAAGAAGGTGAAGACCATCACTCAAAAGTTGAAGAAAATTGGCGGTCCTAAGAACGGCGGCGAGCGTATTGTTCATCTGCGCAAATCTAAGGCCAACTATCCAACAAAGACTTTCGTGAAGAAACGCCCAGCAAAAACAAACTTCAGCCAGCACAAGCGCAATGTACGAAAGAACCTGAAACCAGGTACGATCCTTATCCTCTTGGCCGGTCGCCACCAGGGCAAGCGTGTGGTGCTGTTGAAGTCGTTGACCTCTGGCTTGTTGCTGGTCACCGGCCCCTTCGCATTGAACTCGTGCCCACTGCGTCGTGTCTCGCAGCGTTTTGTAATTGGCACTTCATCGCGCATCGACTTGGGCAGCTACAAAGTGCCTGAGAATTTGAATGACGCATATTTCCGTCGTCTCAAGGTGAAGAAGTCGAAGAAATCTGGTGAAGGCGACATCTTCGCCACCAAGAAGGAGCGCTTTGTACCAAACGAGCAACGCAAAAAGGATCAGAAGGAGGTCGACACCGCTATATTGAAGGCTATCAAAGCCCATCCTGAGGGTAAATACTTCAAGAAGTACTTGCAGAACATGTTCGCTCTACACTCCTCTCAATATCCACACCGTCTGAGGTTCTAAGCCCAACATCTGCGCTTACTATCAGCATCTGTTTAAGGATTTCTTTCTTTTATTAATTTGTACGAGTAAACAAGAATGCCCTAATGGAAAACTTTAAAACTTATAAAATACATTTTAAAAAAACAAGACCGCGCTAATCACGTTTTCAATTTTTATTTTCGGTGCCCTCAATATTATAAGGTACCTTCAAAAATTTTCGTGAATTCTCGACGCCCTTGGATGTACAACATGGACTCGTGAAACGTCCTTGGTAGGACTTCGCTTACTGTGTCGGGAGAAGAGAACACAAAGTACATTTTATTCGTAGTTATCTGGTTACCCGAACGTCCATCCAGAATGTCGACCAAAGTCAAAATTTGCATAAACTTTAACCTGGTGTATACCACGTATGCGGAAACTTTGATGAAGGAGTCTATATGTACGGGTTTCCTGAAGCTAATCTTATATGCGCATATCAGCTTGGGTCGAGTTTTGCAGTAGCAGCAAGCGCAGATCCAGCTAGTCTCCAAGGCGCAGCGCATAATGAAGCCGCCAAAAACAGTGTTCTGCGCATTTCGATGCTGGGGAAAGGAGAGAATCACGCTTTGTTGTAACGAATCAGACATCCAAAACCCGTTTGAGGGCAAAACGCGTTTGTTCACTTCCATTGTATCGGTGGGTGTGGTGCGCTTGTGTAGCTCGAGAATGAGCGTTTGTTCGAAATCTGAAGGTTGGACCTGAAAAATTGGTTCGGCAATATCCAACAGACGCGCCTTTTGTCGTTCTTTCCCTTCGCATATTATGCGCTGTTCTTCCTCGTCTGTCGCCTTCAGTTGATTAGTTGGAGCTGGTCCAGTATTCGTTGCATTTCGCGCAACCATCAAGAAGATTCCTTTTGTGAGCGGTTCGTATACGTCTTTGAACTTCTGTTCGATCGTTATAATAATTTCCATTGCTGTACGTCCGGTAAAACTGACATACCCGCTCAGACGTAAGTCCTCAATTGGGCTTAATTTATTTTTTGAAAAATCCACTTTGTCCACAATCAATGTGACAAAGGTGTAGGGTAGCTGTACTCCTTCTGGGAGCGTTGGCACATGCACATGTCTGAGGCATATCCAAACTGCAAGCAAACATTCATTATTAGCCGCCATCAGGCGTGTCAGTTACTTAAACGAAAATGCTGCGAACCGGCAAATAAATCCATCTCCTCCAATAATCTGCCTGCCCGCACATACCCTAAATGCGAGACATACTTTTCTTGCATTTTACAATCTGTGCGCAAAGGTATTATAACCGAAGAAAACGAATCTATAATGGTGCGCTCTGGCAAATCTTCCGCTTTTGGTTGATATTGGAGCAGATCCTCTCGAGATTTCAACTCTGCGTCGTAACCATTCTTAAGTCCGATTCGTTTCTTCATTTCGGATTTCACTAGACATGATAAATAAAATGCGTAAAGTAAGCATTGGTAAGAAATAAAAATCACATTACTTTCTAAATTATTGAATGTGGGTCGTTTAGATCTCGGTGACACCTTAGAGTGAGAGAAGACCCGCTTTTGGCTAAAATAAATGCGACTTTTGTTATTTTCGACTTATCTGTAGTAAGTATACATACATCACTCGAAAAATAAATTTTCCAATTGAACAACATTCACGATTAAGCCATTTCATTTTTCTTAACCATTCCGATCTAATAAAATAATTACAAAAAGAAAAATTGAATACAAAATATAATTTATATAATTTCACTACCTGTCAATTTGAATATTGTCGACATCGAGCTTAGACATCTTTTCAGAACTGCACTGCCTTTCTAAGTTTAAAGAAAAACAATGAAAACTCTTCAATCAAACTTATCTCACAAATTGGTATTCATTAATAAACTAGCATATCCTCTAAAAACCAAGCCATGTACATGTGCATAAACTTCTTTTATGTCTACGTTAGGCCGACGAACTAAGGCTTAGCTTGACCAAATCAAGTCGAACGATTTGGATAGCATCATTTGAGTTTAGATGATATTTCCTGAGAATATATTCAAAGCAGCAATAGATGTCCCAACTTGTAAGTAAAAACTTAACACTTAACATGTCGTTAAACCCTTGACCGTTGCAATCGGCAAAGAATTTTCTTCTAATAAAAATAATTTAAAAAATATTAAAGATTTATTGATTGACAAAATGAATAGATTATGAATAAAGGATAACCTACGAAAACAATCAGAAGAATGTGGCTAAGGCTCTACGCTTTGGGTGCTTTGTTTAAATAATATTGTTCCAAATTAATTCCTATATCCCTGCAATGGTATGAGAATAATACAATTATGAAAAATTAAAATTAACACAGATATCAGTTACTTCATATCTTCAACAGAAGGAATAAGTACTGCGCAGCACTGTAATCTTATATTTAATTGTTCCTTTTTTATAACAAAGCCTCAATAATAGGTTTTAACAAAAAAAAATATATATATAAATGAATACTACGGTAGATAATAAGACTATGTTTGATATTCCATGGAGGTTACAGATGACTGAGCATTGACGCATAATAAGGTAAATTGAAATTGGTTGACTTTAAGCTTGTTGATGTTGCTGTGCAACCAGCTCCGGGTTAATTGCATACTGGAATTTCCTTCTCCCTTGAATATACCACATTGTTTCATGATAGGAACGTGGCAGAACTTTCGTGACTCTGTCAGGCGCTGAGAAAGTGTAATAGAAAGTGTTCGAGGTGACCTGGTAGCCAGTACGAGGATCTATGACATCCGCCACCGTCATTATCTGCATGTAATTGAGCTCTGTGTACACTACGTAGGCGGTCATACGAATAAAGGAATCCACGCTGACGGGTTTATCAAAGCTGATGTCACATATATTAACCAGTTTCGGTCGAGTTTTGCAATACAAAAAGGCAGTTAGCCAGCTAATTTCCAATGCGTTGCGCATCAGATAGCCGCCGAAGACGCTATTGTGTGCATTACGGTTTTCGGGAAACGAGGGAATTGTGCTCGTCTGATATGCATCGGACATCCAACGGCTGTTCGGCGGTAAAATTCTTTTGTTCAGCTCCATGGTGTGCGACGGCGTCGTGCTCTTGTACAGTTCATACATTAACGTCTGCTCAAAATCGTTGGGTTCTACTTTAAAAATGGACTGAGCTTGTATAAACTGACGCTGCTTCTTGCGGTCGACGCCACCGGAAAGAATTTTGGCTTCCTCTTCCGTAGCTGGTTCAATAGGATTGACAGGCGCGGCTGCGGTGTTCGTTGCATTCCGTGCGGCAAACAAAAACAATGCGCGTGTAATTTTCTTATATTCGCCATTTTCTTTTTGCTCTAGCCACACCACTATTTCCATGGAACTGCGGCCAACCCAAGAAACATGCCCGGACAGACGTATGTCCTCGGTAGCCTTGGCGCGTATATTAGTAAAGTCAACGCGATCAGCGAGTATGGTCACGAACGTATAAGGCAGGTGAACATTTTCAGGTAGCTTCGGCACCAGCACATGTCGATGGCAAACCCAAACTGTAAGCATGAAAAAAGTGACGGTAAATAAAACGCACAAGGAGACACACGTTAATCAACTAACCTGCAAACATATCCATATCCTCCATCAAGCGGCCCAAGCGCACATTGCCCAAGAACGAAACATATTTATCCTGCAGCACCTTGTCCGTGCTCAGCGGTATAATGGCCGACGTAAAGGAATCCTGCATTGAACGTGGCGGCAAGTCTTCAAACTTTGGTTGATATTTTAACAAGTGCTCGCGTGGCTTCGGCAGAGGTATGTAGCCCGGTTCTAGGCCCAAACGCTTCATGATTTCCGTTTTAACTGAAAAGTGCGGCAACAAATTATTTACAAATGTATTTTGTTTTGTGCTCACATTTCAACTCACCATCAGCCATAGTGCCCGAGTCATGTGGCTCGCCAGAATACTTCAGGCGATGCGAATAGTTTCGCCTGTAAAGGCATGAACCAGCCATATGTTAATATACATACCCACAAAATATATGCTGCAGCAGTATTAGCATACATATGTATGTAAGTTCATTTTTCCTGCTTTTCATGTCTGTGACAATGTGACTTACATGGTTGAAAAATTGCAAATGGCATTTTTTGGTTGCTTGTCTTCCTTTCGACTTGGACACCATGTGTACCCGTTTTGTGAGCAGATAAATTGCACACGCGCTTGATTTGGTGGAATTGTGGCAATTTTTTTCGCTAAGCGCAACGAACGCAACATTTTCTTAAAATAAAAATTTTTTCACAAACAACCCACAAACAGCTGATACTCAACTGATGACTAGTGCAGAATATTTTTTGCTTAGAGCACCTCACCGATGAGTGACGTCATGAGTTAAGAGTGCGCAACAAAGGCACAGCATACACCTTCTTCTCAGCATGATGATCATTTTTGGCTCGCCAGCAACTCACAAAGAAAGTGAGCATTTATCGAGAGTGATTGTTGCTAAAAGCACAGCTATTGCATCTTTCTTTTGCTCTTCTTATAATGTAATCATTTTCACAGTGTATTTTCCAATCCTCTAGAAGACCTTCAATTCTTGATCAATAATACTGTTCATATTTTCTCTTTGTATATGGCTATTTTGTTAGAACCATTTCTTATGATCAAGTTTGATGGTAGTATGATCTAAATTTTTCTAAAAGTCTGACTGACATGCATACAAAAAATCCTTTCTGATGATAAGATCGTTGTTAAAATGGACGAAGGGATCAAAAAAATGCTACTATCGCTAAAATTGAATCCAATTGACTGACCTTTAATAATAATTATTCAATAAAAAAATATCTATAAGCAATTGAGTTTCCAAAGCTTTATAAGTAATGCCATTAGTTTTTAATTTTTTTCTGATAATCAGCACACAATGAATAAATAGTACACAATTTCTATATCATGGACCCTGAGAGAAAAGAGAAACTTAAGCCCCAGCCTTTAGGGACTATTGCAGCCAGCAAAAGCCTTAAAGGCATAATCGCAGGTGGGATTACGGGCGGCATAGAAATTTGTATAACCTATCCCACAGAATATATCAAGACGCAGCTGCAATTGGATGAAAAAGGTGGGATGCATTTTTACAACAATTCACAGAATATAAAATTGAATTGCTTCTTCGTTTATAGGCGATAGGAAACAGTACAAAGGCATTGTAGACTGTGCGGTTAAGACAGTAAGGAAAAACGGGATATTGGGTTTGTATCGAGGCTTAAGTGTGCTAGTCTTGGGAAGTATACCGAAGTCAGCCACAAGGCATGTACTTAGAATATCAAACCTTTAAAGCAATAAAAATCTGTAATGCTCTTGCACAGATTTGGCGGCTATGAGTTCATTAGCGGTATCCTCAAACGGGAAGATGGTACTCTAAGCGGTCCTAGACAGTTCATATCCGGCCTTGGAGCAGGCGCAATAGAGGCAGTAGCGGCAGTCACGCCCATGGAAACCATTAAAGTAAAATTCATAAGTGATCAGCGCAGTGCCAACCCAAAATTCAAAGGTCTTATCCACGGTGTTAGTCAGATAATCAAAGCCGAGGGTAGTCTTTCGTTTTCCTCTCAATTAAGTATTTTGTATGACATAATTTTTTTTTTTTATAGGCATTTCTGGCATTTACAGGGGCTTATCTGCTACAGTACTGAAGCAAGCCACAAATCAGGCTGTACGCTTTTCTGTAATGGGCATACTGAAAAATTGGTATACGAACAATGATCCTAATAAAAAAACACCCAAACCCATAGTGGGAGTTTTTGGAATAATTTCGGGAGCTGCCTCTGTTTTCGCCAATAACCCCGTTGATGTGGTTAAGACCCGTATGCAAGGTCTCGAAGCATCCAAGTATAAAAACTCGTTTGACTGCGCCTATCAAGTATTAAAAAATGAAGGCCCGATAGCATTTTACAAAGGAACAATACCCCGTTTAAGTCGTGTATGTTTAGACGTCGCACTTTCCTTTATGCTGTATGACTTTTTAATGGAATCTATAAATAAATTTTGGAAATAATTTCATCGATACCTGACAAATAGTATAAAATTGTGAATGTCTCAATTTGTAAAAAATAATTAAAAATCATATTTAAACGTTAGTCCTTTTCATCTATCAGTCTAATAACTCATAGAATGCTAAGGATCCAAAAGTCATATGTTTTCAAATCCGTAGTGTTTTTTTTTTATACCCTGTACCAAAAAATGGTAAAGGGTATACCAAAGTTGTGCAAATGTATGTGATACACAGAAAGAGGCGTGGCAGACCCCACAAAATATATATATTCTTGATGAGCATCGTAAAACAAGTCAATCTAGCCATGTCCGTCCGTCTGTATGAACAAACCAATCTCGGAAACGGTTAGACCTACAATCACTAAATTTGGCAAGAAGACTCTCCTTTCGATATTCAACCTATAACATATAGCTGACATAGGAACGATCAGACGAAAATCAACTTTTGTTGAAAAAGACTTTTGTTTATTAAGGTATCGTTACCAAATTTTGGATTTAATAATTTTACGTAATATCCAATCATATCCCAGAATATAATATCGGTTTACTATAACATATAGCTGCCATAGGAACTAAAGGCCGAAAAATGACTTTTACTGAAAACAAACTTTTTCGTTTCTTGAGATATCGTTACATAATTCAAAATATTAAAACCAAAAAAAAATTTATTGAATTTTGGATTGGGCACAGGGTATTCTATAGTCGGGTGCTCCTCATACTAAGATGTTGACACCTATATTAAATTGCAAAAAGACTGATATTTTCCCTTGTTTATTTTATACAAAAATCTATAAATACTATTGGGTTAACCTCAATATTAATATAATCAAATTTTTTCACTTCTTTTCATTTTTTTTTTTTTTTTCAAATAAAAGCCAAAATGATATTTTAAGTTTACTGCATTAAAGATTCAATTCTTTTAATGCAAAATTCAATATCACTGGCAGTATACCCGCATCTTCCAGAGCTAGTATTTCGTTTCTAAGTTTGTCCGTTTTACGTGATAAAATCAACTAAAATATTTTAAGATATTTTAAAAAACACAACTTACGAACCATAACTCAACAATATTTACCTTTTTTATCTTCTGCAAATCTTCGTTATTCTTGCAGAAGGACAACGTGATTGCCGCCATATGAGGTCGGACGGTAAGCACGCATTGCTCGGCAAATTGCAGCAGATTTAATGCATGGACTACTGGACAAGTCTGCAAACAAAATTAAACGTGTTCTCATTATTTTAATAATAATTTAGTGCTCGAGCTTGATAATGCCAAAAATAGGTACAAATATAGTGGAAGATAAGCGTTCATTTTCTCTTAAGCTTTTACCTGCAGTCGTAGTAACGTTTTATGCAGTTGTTCCTCCTGAGCTTGTGAACGCGACTGGTTAGCATTCATAAACGGATGCTGTAGCACATAATCCCAGGCCAGTGCCAAGCCATCAGTTTGCAACAGCTGCGGCATAGACGACAGCAAATCCACAAGAGCGTTAATCTTTCGTATCATTTTAAACATGATCATTCGTTTCAGTATGCCGTTCCATATTTGTGGAATGTTTATATCGAAACCCAAGCAAATGTTGGACATTACTTCCAGAGCAAGCGTGTTCTGCGAGTGATTTTGCCAAATTATCTTTAAGATGTTGATCTTATTGCAACTGTCGTCCGCGAACTTCTCAACACTGGTCTTGTAGCCCAGCACCTTTAAGTCGTAGACACATTTGGTGGCTATGTATTGCCGTTGGCTTAACTTTTTGAAGGATAGGTTCCCTTCATCCAATTTCGATATGCATTCAAACATTTGTAATTGCTCGAATGTGTTAGTGACACTGCAAAACACGGGGGAATACATTTAGGAAGAAATTCTTATAAAGCATTCAAGATAAATACTTACCCTTCAGGATTTAAAATATGAGAGATTAAATACTGCTCAGCGTCTGCTTTCGGCCAGCTTTTAAGTATGTAATTCGCTCTAGAGGTATAGCATTGAAACATGGACTCAAAATAAAAATAGTCGGTAAAACGCTACTTACCTTATTACATTCTCCGACTCATTTCCGATTTCTACGCAGCCACCCTCTGTTACATTTTGATCTTCAAAGAATGTCTCCTCCATAACGGTGCCATCAACAGGTTCAATTGTAAAAGAGAGCCACTTTTGCAGCAGCTTATATTGTATATTTTCCAAGTCCAAATTATGCAGTTTGGCGATTTCCTTAACCAAGCCATTAATATCTAATTTTCCGGCTTTCACTATTAGCTCTTGGTGGTAAAGGCAATGAATCAACTCATTGGGGTTTTCCACCAAGCCAACGAGTTTTTCATCCGTCAAACCATAGCCATAGAGCAAGTGTTGTGTCTTCAATATGGGGTATTTGCGCTTTATCTTCGACAGCGGTTCTTGGCACTTTGGGTCGGTCAGCAGCGTTTCGTTCGCCAACGCATACTTCCAACACTCGTATGAAGCTTCCACCTGATCGGCACCGTCTGGTGCATACGTGGACACGAAATAGAGTATAAGAAAGGCTTTACAAGGGTTGTGAACATGGTTGACCAGACGCAGTATCTAGCAATGGATTTAAAGTGTCATTTGTTGTTATATAGAATGATTACCGTCACCACTTACGGATTTGAGAAAAGCATTATTTGTCGGATGCAGGTTCCAGATCTCCAACTCATTTTTATACTTATACTCGGCTATGGAGTTCTTCACTGCCGACATGCAAAAGTAGTCGCAATTTTGTGAGACTTCTGTGGATCCCTTGAGTGTAGTGTGCATTTGTATAAGTGGGAACCAGCTTTGGCAGTTATCTACATGCAGTTCACCATCTGCAACATAAAAAAAAACCAGCAAGTGTTAGTTAATCTAGGTTTACATAGTCGCAGTAATGACAACTTACCCAGAATACACTTCAATGGTTGCTCAACGATTGGCTTAAAGGGCAAACGGAATCGCGCAATTTTCGGTAACAGACCAATTTCCTTTTGCGACTGCAGCCAAGTGTCGGTTTCTAATTGACCAGGACGATTGCAACGGCGGGTTATCATTTTGTGTTTCAGAAAATGCAAAATATTTGACCAGATCTCCAACTCCTTGGGCACAGTATCGAAGAACATTAATATCTCAATGACACACAAATACAGTTCATAGAAGTAAATATTTATCTTGAAAAAGAAAGAAAGAAAAAGAAATAAGTAAACCAGAAAATGGATTAAAGAAAACGATTTTTGCCTATACCAACCTCTTTAATAAACTGTTTCAGTTTGGAAGTTAACAACTCGCTGTTCTTCACTTCATTTATATATGGCTGACACATGTCCCGCATTTCCTGTACGCTGCTCAGCATAACGAGTTCCTCCACTCCGAATGCGTCTGTTTTGATCTCGTATTGCAAATGCTGGGAGCTTAGAATACTCATGATTTGCGTTATCAGCATTTTCTGGTAATCGAAACCAAAATCACGACTCATGCGTTCAAGCAACTGAACATCCAATTGTTTATTGTGAAACTCCTTTATCAACTGATCGATGTTTTCGATGTCAGCATTGAATTTACCCTTGATGGTGGGATCCTTATGGCAAAACTCCATGTAATATAAATACTTCAACCGCCTGAAAAAATGATTGATTATGAAATGCAAATGAATAAATTTTATTATCAATACGCACTTGGCACGAATCGCCTCAACGTTGTCCTCTTCTACATGTACACTGTACATTTCGGATAGTGTAAGCAAATTAATTTTCTGTTGATCAGATTTGATGTCATTAGAGAGTTTATCAAGATGACTCTTGGCATGGCAATCAGCAATTAACATCGCAAACAGCTCTGATTAACAAAACATAAAATAAAAAACAAGGATGAAATTTTAAAGGATTCTCATTAATAAATTGTTACCTTACCAATAAAGTTGACATCTTTTTGCATTAAGGCATTTCTAAAGAATCGACTCAATTGCAGCGAAACGAAATCTTTGTTGATTATCTTTTTGCAGGGGTTTTGATTTTGATAATCCAAAAGGTACTGTGCCATAATATACCAAGAGTCATGTTCCTTGGCTTTAATAAGCTTTTCTAATGACACAAAAAAATCCTCTTGCGCATCCTCAGTGTTCTCCTTGATTTCCTGGGGTAATGCTTTACGCAGCTGCTGTAATAACAAGTTACATGGCTCAGCTTCTATAATCATCAAGAGAAGGGCACGTGCCACAAATTTAGCAACCGGTAGGTGACTACTGATGCGTAACTTCGACACTTGCGGCTGCACATCGATCTCTTCAAATACAGACACAGACAAGCGGTTCTTGGACACTACCGGCTTAATATCAAGAGAAACGTTATGAGCCGTTGAAAAATTAAGCGTAGCATCACCCAAATTAATTTCGGTGCCGTCTAAGAACTTCCGGATTTGTTCATTGACCATCTTTTGACCGCAATCGTAATGTAAATTAATGGCATTTAGGGAGTAGTTGGCATTGGCAATGCGCACATACTTCACCAATTCGTAAAAATCGCGCTGCCGATTTTGTTCATGGATCAGCGCTGAGGTAAGCAGTTCGTATGCCAACGGGAAAGCCAATGGATCGTATTCGTTGAGTAACTGCATGGATGATGTACCTTGCGTTGCGGAGGATGTAGGAGTAAGTTACCTGTCTACGTGCTCTTAATAATTCTAAAATACTCACTGTGATTGCGCTTGGCGACGACAATCTGCTGTGCAATTAGTTCTAAGCCTAGACTGACAAAGTCTTCCTTGTTCGCAGCCACACAATCGACAAAGCTAATTACATAATAAGCTAGAGCACAGCTTAGGGGTAGACAATTTACACGCTTACAAATGAAATAAAAACCCAATGTTTTCCGCAAACTAAGTACGGCACACAGCTCACTAACTTCGACAGTGATGAACTCGCTGACATTTTCCTTCGTCTGACTTCGCTCAAGAATGCGCTTAATACCTTTTTTAAGCAAAGCGAATCGAGCACTTTCTGTTGAAAATGCTTGGCTTGCACATAGCTTTAAGCCGAATTTTTTTCGCAGAACAAACCGATTTTTAATTGCCAAATACCGACTCTCGGCACCAGCTTCAGCATGCTTTGCTATCAATTGCAAGAATTCGCACAGATTCTTTTCTTCTTCGATAAGTTCATCGCTTTCCATTGACGGTGAAATTGCTGCGTCTTCTAGCATATTCTGCAAACGAAAGAAAAGCGTGAAAGGGTTTCTTTTACTTGAAATTTAATACTAAAAAAAATTCATATGCAGCTTTATCAGTAGAACCTCAATAAGAAGCCTGAAAGCATCATAGATTCAATTTAATTATAAAAATTAAATAATTAAGAAAACACTATGTGACTTACTGCCAAAATATCAATAACATCTTTAGCATATTTTGAATTTTTGTCCGATTTCAAAGATTTGAAGAATTGATAAGCCAAGTCGATTTGTCCACGACGTGCCATCTGGTAGCAGCAATTAAAGTTCGCACTGGTAGAGATTTCGGGTGCTGCCTTCTTCAGCACTTGAATATCGTCGATCATGTCGGGTAAATTCATTTTGACAATTCGCATCATAAACTTTTCCATGTTTTTGTCAGTGACACTATCCGCCGGCCAGCCGTACTTCACGGCCATTATCTTGATCACTTGCACCTCATATTCTGCACTAATTTTTAACGCCAGTGGATGTGATGATGACCGCAATTTTAGGAGCGGTGTAACACTGTCTGGCCACGGCACAGGCGAGTTTTGCAATACCAGAAGCGCACTTTCCAAGCGATCGTCGATATTGTGCAGCAGCTCTATGCAGCTCACGGCACGTTGCAACCAGCTACTTAGCAAATTGCGATTCGCGACTAATTTGGAGATGTAATGCTTAATCGCATTGACTGGTGATTTACCCTCTTCTTGAAAAATTGGAAACAGAAAGTCTTTTACCAAGCTTTGCAACTTATCTTGGTGCACTTTCTGCATAATACATAGCGCTGTTTCCTCCTTAGATTCCTAAAAAAAGTCCAAGGCGATTTATTATCTATATCACACCTCCATGATATTCAATTTACCTGCATGTAACTATCTAAGGAGAATATCATGTTATAACTAGACTTCAGCACAGACAATTCTTCCAATATGTTCACCAAGTCACGTAGTTTGGAAATATTCTGCTCGTGTTTTCTTCGAACATCGCTGCAAGTAATATTTATTAAAAAGATATAATAGGTTTTCTTCATAAAATTAGCAAAAAACAACGGATAGGGTGTGTAGTTTTGTTAGTTATTTAGAATAGCTGCTATTGAAAAGTTTGTGCTAACAATTTTTGACGAATAAAAGTAATCTCTGCTTACGTATATATAACGTCGAAATCCTCTAAAATCTCTAATATTTTCTTGCAGAACCAAAGACCTATATTTGGCCAATGCTCATCATATTGCAATGCACGAGTCTTTTCAATGCTCCAGTCCGTTATGAACGGCATAACGCTAGGATGCGTGTTGCTGACTGTTGGTATGAACTGTCGCAGCCATTGAACCACGTCAAACGGATCCGTGTTGTTGGGAATTAGACATAAAAATTTGCGCAGCTGTTCCTCGTTTAAATGCGGAATCATACAATGCGAGTGACGCTTCCATATCAGGCATGCAGTTGGCATATCAGTAAGGAATAGAGACTTAATCATTTTTATTAAATTTGTGTTGTATACAAATTTCGGCCATTCCACATCAAGCTCGTATGGGTCGATTATTTTTAAAGTTTTTAACCGATGCAGTTGTTCATTAATCTCGAAAATATCCGTTTCATCAACCTGCAGTGCAGTGTAAGTAACTCAATATTATTTTAATTTATAAATAAATTACCTTACTATCCAGACGTGTTAATACTTCCCTCAAGTACTTTTCTAACCATTGTCTCGAGGGCAAATTAATCATGCGATGATTTTTAAAGAAGTCCATACTTTCAATTTTCGAAAGGAGTGTAAGCAAGACTTTAAACTGTTCTTTCGTGTGATCCGAGTTAGGCTGCTCAAAATAGAACTTTGTTTAATTTTGGTATTACAATAAAGTCGCATCATACCCACGTTCTTTCCATTCGACAACTCGATTAGAATTCGCTTAGCCTTGGCTTCATAAATCGGTTGAATTGATAACTCGAATTGAATACCAAACACCTCGGCTTCTTCCAGGTGACCTTTGGCTATCAGCTTTTTAAACCTGTCACTTGGATCCGTTTCGGATACAAGAATCATTTCGACTTCCTCTGGTAAAGAAGCATTGTTTGATCTTTTGCTACTCAAATAGTAAAGATTCACAGAGCTTTTTGGTTGACACACAAGCCACGAATGCTCTAAAACGTCCACCTCACTTTTGCATTTCAAGACTAATAACCGATAGGTTAAGCAGATATTATACTATATATATGAAATTCTTACATGGATATTCAATGACTTTTATTAGACGTCCTCCATCCATGATCTTGGTTAACACTAAAAGTTCAACATTATCATTATTGTTCTCCATCACAATTAAGTCTTCAATTAAGAAGGTTATCTCATGAAGCGATTGACACAAGTTGAGGGTACGGGTGAAATGGCAAATTTCTAACAAATGTCCCGAGTTAGTCAATGCAAGACTTTGTTGTAGAGAAAAACAAATCATTAATAGTTTTAAATAGTTTTTAATTAAAAAAAGTACTTACACGAAGTTTTCCATATTAAAGATTTTCTTAACTCCACAAAACTCATCAAGAACGGTTATATGCGTCAAATCATCCGACGATTTACCACGAAAATATACAAAATTGTTAGAAGCAGCCACAAGCATATGATTATTAAAAGTCTGTTCTACGCATCCTGAAGTGTTATTATAGGTCAGTAGAACGGATGCACTAATTCCGCCTCTTGCGCGGGTAATGCAACTATATATTCGTTCTATGAAGACATCATCTAAAATATTTTTCTCGTTAACGACGCTGTCGTTGTCTTCATTAACGGTTAAATTCGGATTTGACTCCAGAGCCTTCTCGTCTATTTCACTGAGGCTGTAAATGTTAGGCGAAGAAAATCCAAATCAGTTAAAATATTATTAAGTTAATACAAAGTCGTCACGATTGGAATATCAAATTGACAATACGAGTTAATTAGTTGGGTTAAACAATTTAGGTAACTTGTCACACGACAATATTTGCAAACATTTTACAAAATGCGTAACATTAACCTTTCCATGATAAGAACTTACCCTAGGTTACATTTATTTTGTTTAGTTTAACAAAATTGAACTGAAAAGACCTACCAATAGACGCTGCCGTTTACACAGGTGAAATAAAAACGATTTCCTATCTGTTGCACGCATGCAAACGTTGGACCAGTTAAGGAAACATCCTCGAGCTTTATGCAGACATTAAACAGCAGTATGCCTTTAATAAATATACCATGTATTTCGCCATCGCTTAAACCGCACACTATTAGGTTGTCGCCGCCCGAAATGGCCATCACATCTATAACTGAGTTGAAACTCAAGGAACTGCACTTTGCTTTCATCTCATCCTCAAGTAGAAAAATGTTCTTCTCAATGGATATAGCCATTCTGCCGTTTTGGACAGATGCATGCACAATGGGGTATTTACTGACCTTGAATAAAAATTCAAAAACAGTTATAACGCTTGTTTGTGATGATATACAAATTTGGAATACCTCTTCATCGCTGCTAATTTTAAACATTCCATGAGATGAGAACGCATTTGATATAGTTTCATCTTCCTTTGATGATTGCTGGAAATTGCTCCACATATTGCATATAATAAACACCTAGTTCCTGTTGGGGCAAACAAACTTTTGTAATTTTGCGCGCCTTATTTCTAGGAGAATTTCTCTTACTTGAGAGTTGTCAAATTGTTCTAAAACAGCCAGTTAACAGTTAAGCTGGCCAATTGCGAAACAGAGAAGAGAGTTACTAAACTCTTTAGTACTTTACACTTAACAGAGGCACCCGATTTTCTTCTGACTTTTTTGTCTTCTACTTGATATCAGATATTTTGTGAAAATTCCCGTAACATATAGTCGGTAAGTTCACTATTTATCGAATATCGGCGCATTCTTTTACATGAATAGTGATGGACTAATGCGTTGTTTTGAATATCATGCATGTACATTCTAAAAGTCAGCCAAGTTGGCAGTAATAATTTTATAACCTTTCGGGTTGGCATTCCTTTTTGCCGGGTACAACATTGCCGTCTCCTTCTTTTATCTGTCGTTATTTCTTAATGGCATCAATGCAGAAGTCCATCTCGTTTTAACACATAACATTCTTGCTCGACAACATAAGCAACGCGAACGAACTGAAAACTATTTTAGTTATAATTTATATTAAATTGGCCGTCAGTTAAAAAAGTGAAAATACACGCGGAAAAAATTGTTTGCAAGCAACCATTAAAGTATCAGCTTTAAAAATTATTTGGAGACTAGTATTTTTCGTAACACGCCACTCGTTAAGATTGAAGCGAAAATTGCAGTGCCGCAGCAGCATTTACAACAACACGAAGATATCCACCAAAATATAAATTGCGGAGAGTCTGCATAAATCCAAATCTTTGTGCAATTGAAAATGTAGTACGTTTCGAATTAGTGTACTTAGTTTAAATTGTGTGTATGAAAGAAACACGTAAAATGTGCTTGTCGGCTGCAAAATGTGTGGCAATCGTTAAAAAATATGGTGGTGCAAAAAGAACATAAAAGTAAGTCGAGAAGAGGAAGAGCCGCAGAAGTCATAAAAACGAGAAAATCACGGGAATCGCGCGAAAAAAAATTACCACGGCCCGCAGACAGACACATTGTGGAAGCATAATTAAAAAGTAAAATTCACTTTGTCGATAATATAAGCCGAGTCTGTGGTAAAAGTAACTCTGTATTGTTGCTGCGGTGCTGGCGCTCCGACAACGCTGCCAACGCTAACAGCTTGCGCGAGTAGTGTTGCCAACTTCAAATTAAACAGAATGTCCGAGGACGCGGCGATGATGATAATTTATCAACAAAAATTAAAGTAATCATGAAATAGCAATTGTTTCGAATTTAAACAATTCCAAAAACGCCACCTTGACAGTCCACAGAGCGGCAATTCTTTCGCATTCTCATATTGACTTTGCTTACTCAGGTGAATGTTAAGTAGGCACACAATTGAAACACTACAAACCGATTCCAGTGCCATAAATACGGCAAGAGGAACTGACACCGAATTGTTAATAATTCTTTGTGTCGGAGCGTCGCGCTGCATTGCAAGGGCAAGCAGGGAAGTGACGCCATCAAATTAAATTTTTGCCACAGACAAGTTAAAAAAAGCTGCCACCATTCGGAAGAAAAACACCGCAAATATGACCCATAATCTCGGTATGGCACCATACCGTTTGCCGGGTCCAGCAGGTGGATTATGTCCGCCTGACTTTAAGCCGCCGCCTCCAACAGACATAATCTCGGCACCGAGTAATCCAAAAAAGAGACGTAAAACGTCAAATGCAGCCAACTCTGCTGCGGCGGCTGCTGCTGCAGCTGCAGCGGCCGCTGCTGCCAATTCAATGCAACAGCAGCAATCGACGCCGCCCACGCCTCAGGATCTGCTGCCTCCCCCACCAATGGGTGGCTTTGGTGATACTATTGTGGCGTCGAATCCTTTCGATGATAGTCCTCAAATGTCAACAATGACAAGTTCAGCTGCCGCGGCAATGGCTGTCATGAATCAAATGGGCGGCGGTGGAGGTCCAGGCGGTGGTGGGCATTTCGGTGGTGGACATCCACATTGGGAAGATCGAATGGGGATGGGCGCTGGACCGCCACCACACATGCATCCGCATATGCATCCTCATCATCCTGGTGGACCGCCGCCGCACCCACATGGACCTCATCACATGGGAGGACCGCCACCAATGCGTGGAATGAGCCCAATGGGTCCAGGAGTTCACCCACATACAATGGGACCTGGTGTTGGACTACCTCCACATATGAATCACGGGCGACCTGGAGGTGTGCCAATGGGTAGCCCTATGGGTGCAATGGCAGCAATGGGTGGCATGAGTCCCATGGGCAATATGGGAGGACCTAGCATATCGCCACATCACATGGGCATGGGTGGCCTTTCACCCATGGGAGGTCCAAATGGTCCTAATGGTCCCAACGGTCCGCGTGCTATGCAAGGATCCCCAATGGGAAATGCCGGTGGGCCCGGCCAAAGTTCACCAATGAATACACTGCCAATGGGGTCACCAATGGGTAATGCTATAGGCAGTCCGCTTGGCCCACCAACACAGTCGCAACAGCAAACTCCGCAAACACCTAACAACCCGCAACAAACGCCGTCGCACATAAACAATGGTCAAATGGGTCCGCCTCCTTTACATAGTCCACTTGGCAACGGCCCCACGAATCATAGTCATATGTCGGGTGGACCTGGTCCTGGGCCCGGTCCCGGGTCGGGAACGGGGAGTCTAGTAGGAAGTGGAGGTGTTTCTCCTGCAGCTATGACACCAACCAACGCAAGCAATAATAGTAGTAGTAATATCAGCAATAACAACAACAATAATAATAACAGTAGCAACAATAACAACAATCAAAATCATCTTTCGCCTGCCGCATCACGATTGGGCGTGCCGACGTCAATAACATCGAACGGCCCAAGTTCAATGTCATCAACATCGACAACGAGTTGTTCAACGTCTGCAACATCGTCATCGACAGCCTCAGCAACGCCAACAGTAACGGCGACATCGACAACAACGTCAGTGCCTACGTCCTCTCCAGCGCCGCCTGCCATGTCACCACATCACTCGATGAGTGGGAGTGTGGGAAACGCTGCCGGTCCGAGTCCTGGTTTGGCGAACAGTGGACCAAGTCCGTTGCAATCGCCTTCTCTGTCTGGTGGCCCAAATAGTAATAATAACGGTCCAATGATGGGGCCGATGGGCCAACAAATGAATCCCAACGTTCCTATGCAGCAACAACAACATCCAATGGGCGGTTCACATATGCAAGGTCCACCCGGTCATGGTGGTTCATCCGGCCCAGTTGGCATGGGGGTTGGACTTAATCAAATGCTGCCACCACAGCAGCCACCGCACTTAGGGGGTCCACCTCATACACATCCTCAGATGATGAACCATCCCCTGCATCATGCAGGTGGTCCACCCGCGCATATGATGGGCCCAGGAGGACCTGGAGGAATGCACGGTCCGGGGGGTATGCCACCTCACATGGCCGGACATGGTGGTCCTGGCGGACCCAATCCGCATATGATGGGTGCGCATGGTAGTACAGGAAGCCACATGGGTCACGGTCATATGGGTGGTGTACCAGGGCCAGGACCAGGTCATGGTGGCATGAATATGAACGGTCCTCCGCATCCGCATGGCTTACCACCTCATCATCCACATCACCACAATCCTATGGGTGGGCCCGCGACGAATATGTTTGCCGGAGGTCCAATGGGTCCAGGGGGGCCAATGGGTGGTATGGGCCCAAATGCCATGGGCGGACACATGGGCAATCCCATGGGTGGCTCAATGGCCGGCGGCGGCCCAAAACCAATGACAATGAGTGCTGGCAAAATGTATCCGCCCGGACAACCGATGGTATTTAATCCTCAAAATCCCAACGCACCACCTATATACCCATGCGGCATGTGCCACAAAGAAGTGAACGACAATGATGAGGCAGTGTTTTGTGAATCTGGTTGTAATTTTTTCTTTCACAGGTAAGTGCACAATACTATCTAGCACAAATTAAAGACATGTTTTACTACTAAGTTTCCACTTTCCAATAGTAACCTCCAAAAACCAAAATCCATTCATCATCTCTAATGCAACTTTGACCTGCCTCATCCAATCAAATCCTCATGTCTTGCATTTTCTGCTAAACTCTTCATTTTCCAATTCTACAATAGACCACAAATTTTAACAAAATGGGCGAATCAAAAAAAAAAAAAAATGGCAATATCCTTCATATTCCTCTACTCAGCATTCCACAATTGATTTGTTTGCATAACGTTGATAATGTTTTTACAACTTCTAGAACCTGCGTGGGTCTGTCGGAAGCGGCGTTCCAAATGCTCAGTAAGGAAGTATATGCGGAGTGGTGCTGCGACAAATGCCTATCTTCCAAGCATATACCCATGGTGAAGTTCAAGTGTTGAAGCAGGAATTCACTAAACAACGATTAAACGACTGAAAGAAATCGCCGAGCGAAGAAGGGATACGTCTATCATCCCGCCGTCTATGCACCCAAACACGTCGATCACACGCCCACTGTAAATTACGCAAGCATCGATTATGTATTTTAATTGTAGTTTTTAAGCAGTTAAATTGACAAATAGTGTTTTACTGACGAGTGTCGGAGTGCTGTGACTATGTTTGGGCTCAACAAGCGACAAGAGACTCTGCTTCCTTCAGGCATCTTCCGAAATTGCAGATAGGTCAGCCCACCCTACTACACACGACTATGGACGAACTCTAAGCAACTAAAATTTTATTGAATGCGAACATAAATCCCAAGCTTGAACACCTCCCAACTCACTTGCCCACACTATAACCGGAGCACACTTGATTATATAATTACTCTAAAACAAAGCAAAACAAAACAAACAAATACGGAAAATCAAATTGTAACATAAACTAAACTAAAAACGGAAATATTGAGTGACGAATCGTAAATTTGAAACAATCTAGTTTGTATTATAAAAATTAATGCAGCAACAGCAAAAAAAAGAGAAATACAAAACAAACAAAAAAAAAAAAAATAACAATAAAATAAAAAATAAAAAAAACAAAAAAAAACGAATACAAAATATAACAGAAAACAATTAAGCTAAAGGTAAATCAATTAGAATTAAAATGAACAAAACGGTAATATTAAAATTATATTAGAATAATAGTAATAAAATAAAATGAAAAAAAACTATCTGTACCGAAAAAAAATTATCATTGTAAAGAATCTGTTGCAGCCCCACGTGTTTTGCGATTTTGATATGTAGTATTTATTTTGTTCTACTTGAATTAGTTTCGATTGACAACAAAACAAAATACGAATATGTAACTTTTATTTGATCATAAGGCAAGCGTGCTGTACTAATACAAAACAAACATCAATCACGAACAAAGACATGAAAAGAATTCTGCTTAGGATAACACAAATTAAATGGACTTCTAAAAAAAAGAAAGAAAAAAAAAAACCGAAAGTCATCGCAAAATGAAGATTAGAATATGTAAAAATAATAAAAATAAAAAAAAAATGGAATACACATAATAGAATAATGGAACTTTAAGTTATTTATAATTAAAGCAACAAACAAAATAAAACTTTTTGTTAGTGTTTAATAAATTATACATTTTTTTCAATACAAGAACCTTAAGTAGTTTGCCGATTTTTTCGAAAAAAAAAACTAAATATGTATATATACGAATCTAACTGAGGTGCATACATTTTTGAAATGTACGATTTCGCCATATTTTTTCAACAATCCGAATTTATCGCCAAAAGCCAAGTTCAGTTTAAATTCAAAGTGATCTCGAAAATAGCATTTACAAAAACGTAATTCATTTAACCCTCCGTTTGTCAAGTGGTTCCAGACTTTCTCGTTTTCAGTCATTAATATATGTATTTCTAGTTAAACCTTACTACAATTTTATTGGCTAACGATTTAGATTAATAGCTTTAAGGACATAGGACAAAAAGGGACATTTTTAAATCCCACCTTCTGTCTGCCAGAACAAAAACATGTTTTGCTTCCACAACTCCAAATTTTTCAGGTAATATTTTTGCTTTTACAGGTAGTTGCGCATGTGCCAGACACTGAGAAAGGTAAGAAATGGCAAATATTTACCTGACTTGTGTTTGAATACACCGCCAAATTGCACCAAAATGCATAGAAATTCATGTAAATGCCTATCCTCCATCTGTCACAACGAAGGATGTTGGAACGTCTGTCAAACGGAGGGTTAAACACACGTTTTTAGATACGAAGTTCTTCTTCTTCTGAATCAAGAACATCTAATACCTACATCACCGCGTTAAGAAGGCAACAACAGCAGCAGGAATGGATGGTTAATGTGGGAATGAAGTAAATAGCTTGCTTCATATTTGAGAATTAAAGTTCTTAGTTATATTTGAAAATTTAATTAAATTTAAAATTTATCACTAATTTTCAAAAAAAGAAAAAATTATTAATATTATATAACATCAACGATCGTCTGAACAATTGACGCACATATAGCATATGTAACGTCATATTTATATGAATGTACATCTTAGAGTTTATTGGACAACCAAATAACGCCAAAATGCTTTTTTTAACGACGAACTGTTGACAAACAAATTTAGTTATTCAAATTCGTAGCCAAGTCTGATAAAATGTCAAAGCCATTTTGAAGACTGTGATACAATTGGGGGTACGTGACTATATCGGTGTTGGTCAGATAACCAGCGTCATATAGATACACGTAAATCTGCGAGTGAGAAGTGAAACTTAAACTGTCTAAGAAAATGCATGTGTGCCAATTTACGTACACTTTCCATGACCTTAAGACTCCGCATAGCCTCAGTGCGCATTTGGAGCCAAGTACGCCGCAGGCGTTCTTCCGCCTCGGATATGAAACCCGGCGTCCAGTTCTCTTGTAATCTGTACATGTTCAAACGTTGTTTCTCCCTGACCGAGCGGGGCAGAGTAGCGCGCTTTTTGCGATTTCTTTCATCGCGCTTGAGGCGGCTATTTATTATTTCGAGTTGCTTAGCTTTCTTCTCTTCGATTTGCAAACGCATTTTCTGTGCCTGATCCTTGCGCTTTTTACTCGCAGCTGTTTCAGCGAAAATCGACACCTGATTCGTTTGCCCGTAAAATTTGCAATAGTAGTTAACCTTCTCTGGGTCAGTCGGCGGCATAATGCGCCGGAAGTTGCCCAAGTGACTCTCCTCCCAAGCGATTTGTTGAGCCAACGAACCAAGAGGGTGTTCGTCTGGATTCTCGTCCAATTCTTTTTTGTTGCCATCCAATTTTGAAAACGAACGACTCTTGCCGTTGGAACTGTGTGTGATTTGGAAGTAAAGAAAATATTTAAAGCATCACTGAAACTTACAAATTCACAAATCTGTATATCTTACACATCAGCTTTTTGTGGCGTCTTCAGAAGTCTTTGCTTAACACGTTTGCGATCTTCGCGGAGGATTTGCTTCTTGTCAGCGAGCACAGTACTCACCAGTGTAAGCGTATCCCGTATCAGCGGTCGCTTCACCTCTCGATCCACCTGCTCATTCGTATGAAAGCTCGGCGAATGGTTGACCTCTAGAATGTATGGTTTCAGCTTCCAATCGACCAGAATATCAAAACCGAGTATCTCAAAGCAGGCCTGTATCTTGTCATGCGCCGGAAAGCACGCATGGTAATTATGCTTCAGCACCGGCCAAGCGCTGAGTACCGTCTTAATAATGACATCGTCGACATTTGCCCAGAACTCGTCCACGTCGTAATTGTGGCGCCGCATCCAATTGTTGATCGCACTGAGCTTACGTTTGCTGCCGCAGTCGTCATTTTCGCACAGATCATAATGCGAATTCCGCTTATTCACCGAGTAATTGGTGAGGTGCATGTACAGATCGTTGCTGTTGCCAGGTGACGGTTCTACATACTTGTTTGTGGCGAAGCGAGCCAAGCCCTCGTTGTAGACAAATATGCGCAAGGGATCCACCGACGTTATTAAGGTGTACACCCGCAAATCAAACTTGTACCCATCGATCAGCAAAGGCTAAGAACAAAATGAAGGATAGGCATGTAAACGATCAAGGCAAACAAAAGATTGAGGTCAGTTGGGAGCTACCTTGCTGACATACGTCTGACATATGAGACGTTCATTCGGACTTATTGTCTTTAGATCATTTGTCAGCCAAATTCCACGACCTTGAGCACCAGAATCGGGTTTTAAGATAAACGTTCGCTTGTGGAGCAAAGCATATGACATAGCATCGCCATAGCTGGGAACCGAAATAAGTTAAGGCGCTTAGTGAAGGACATTACTGCAAGTCACCACTCTGCTGTACTTACTCGGCAGGCAACATCCATGTTTTTGGAAATATCTTGTAATCATGAGGATACAACTTCAACATGCGGTTGAGATTACGCGATAGCAGATCTTTGCGGCAAATTTCGATCATACCCGGAAAGTGATTGATCTGTTGAAAACGTTTCATATTTTTAAAGAGCTCTACACCTGGAAATGAATCAGACCACAAAATATTCCATAATTTGGAATCTTTAACTAGTTTGAAGCCTAATCCTTTGGATATTTTGCCAATCATGCCATAGCGGGAGTTTGAGACACATATGCTGCTCTTGGCGTCGCTAAGATAAAAAAAAAAAACTAGTATCGGGACTCCTGCAATAATGTAAGCAATCTCAGCTGCAAGAGTTGAACGTACCCAATGGATGGGCCATCATCTTTAAGCAACCCAAGGCGAGGTGGCCCACATGATACGCGAAAGCAGACATTATTTAATTGTATTAAACCATTTAGTTTCGCCTCGTCATCGGTGCCCACAGACAGCAATTTTTCTGAGAGTAGACTGACGCAATCGCCGCCATCTTCATAGCTTTGCTTTGTGGCCGAAGATCTCTGATTACTGTTTATAAGATTTGACTTGGTTTTCTTGGCTTTGTTTTTGTGACGCGGTGATTTGTCAAATTTGGACGACTTGCCATGCGGTGATGGACTCGACCAATCAGACTCAGTGTCATTAATGCGTTCGGCCAGCGCCATGTTCAGTTTTTGTTTGGTTCGCGTGCGCTCCTCCTGATCCTTGCGTATCTTGTCCTTCGAAAAGTGACGCAACTCTTGGATTCTTTTGAAAAACTTGGAATTTTTTAAATTCATTTTGATGTCGTCGGGACTTGCTTTTTTGTGGAATTTGCTAAAAGAAAAGTATATACGATATGAGATGTCGATTATTCAGTGTTATTCACAGATCCTATCATTTCTTTTCGTTTTGCAATCAATTTTGAATGGAGAAAATTTTGACAACTAACCAAACAACTAACAATATAAAATGATTTTATTGACAAAGTATACGCACAACCAAAATTTCTTAGTAAACTTAATGTATATCGCAGTTTCGGAATTTCTTATATTTATCGAATGTTTCAATCACATGTTCAAGTTTTTTGGGTCTATCCTTCGCTTTATCCGCCGTACATTGTAGTGCTTCACGCAAAATATCGGCGCACATTTCCAATTCTTCACCGGGCAAAGGCTGATTTATACGCTGATCAAAAACTTCATCAGCTGCCTGTAACCGCTTCCATATATGACCTTGTGTATCTAGGCCTTCGTCTGCATCAGTTACACTCTGCACCAATTTCCAGATTCTGCCTGGCAAATCTTGATTGCTGTTGGTTCGCTTGTTTGTGAACGTCTCAATCAGTACTAAGCCAAAGCTAAAGATATCAATGGTTTCGCTTAACAGTTTGTTTCTAAGGTACTCAGCAGGTAGATACGCTTTTGTGCCAAATATTTTTGTCACTTTATAGGGTTTGTCCCGAAAAATTTCACGTGCCAAACCAAAATCTCCAATCTTCGCATTAAGACTTTCATCAAGTAGAATGTTGGCTAGCTTAATATCGCCATGTATGATCACTTTTCCATCACGCTCGGTATGAAGATAGTTTATGCCACTACAAGTGAAGTTTATTTTAAGTCCGTTATATTATATAACATAACCCCACTTACGCTGCTGTATCTCTGCAAATATTGTAACGTTGTTTCCATGTCAGTTGCTCATATTTTTCTGCTTTAAGGCGATGTTCAAGGGAACCACCTTTCATTAAGTGATACACTAAGCAAGGCCTTCCTCCTTTAATGCTGTAACCGTAAAGCATCACAATGTGGGGGTGATACCGTGCCATCAAATGCTTTAGTTCGTTCAGACTCTGCTGGATTTCTACCTTAACATCCGGATTACCATTGGGCCAGCGATAGTCCATTACTTTAATGGCTACGTCGGATTGACTCCAACTGCCTTTGTAAACTTTGCCAAAGCCACCTTTGCCTAAGACATGCTCGTCACTCCAATTGTTTGTGCCCAGCGTTAGTTCCTCATAGTTTATTTCTGGTATTGGTTTAACGTCCTGGAGTACTTTGCTTTCGCTTAGATCAGCCGTTTGATTCTGATCTTCAACACGTTCCACTGGTCTCTGAATATGGTTCAAATTATTATGATTATTGGAATTTGGAATGTTTTGAATATTGTGGCCAGTAGCATTAATCGAGTTACTAATGTTTATTCTGTTCATATGTTCCCGACGTTTGATACTCGCTAAGGCCTTAAGTATAAACTTTTTATGCTCGGTGTCGACGTAGTTTTGAAGAAGTTGCAGAGCGTTTGGCAATTCTAATCTTCAAGAGAAAAGAGAACATCTGTTCGATATCATAATATTAAGGATAGCAATAAATTTATACTTACTGGTACATTAACAACACCAGCTCATTCGCAGTGTGATTATATCGTCCTCCCCAAATATCGAGACACAGGAAAGTTGGAGACTGATCGCGCGTTTTTTGCCGATTGATATGATCAACTTCTGGTTGCCTTAAGTTCATAAGCTTTGCCAATTCCTCCCAGAGATTTAAAGAATCTAGATAGGTACATAGCTCATTACGTACGCCAAGTGGTACGTCGTAGATATACAAAGGCGTGGAAACCATTCTCAAAGTCAGAATGATATAAATATCTTTTAAAGTAAATATTAAGATGAACAACAACAACTGTAGGAAATTCCAAAATCTACATGAGTGTGCATTGTGTCAGTGTTGAAAAATTAAAGTGTTTTTAACGTAATTGAGTCATCGATCACAATTTTTAAACTGATATTAAAGAGTTATTTTTTTAATACTTAATCGGCAATGTTGTGGCTTCAAACTAAAAGGAATAGATATGTATACTTTTATTATAGCGTTTGCAACTAGACAACTAAAAAACAACACAAGATATTGACTTTCACCAATGAACGCTGTTGACAATCGACAGCCGTTTTTATTTGGAAAATGTCTTACCTATGCTTAATTTTCTACGTAAATTAGTTTGCATGCGTCCTCATTAGGTAGCGGTCCGCTAGCAATGATCATGTTTAGACGGAGCATGAGTGGACATCTGTCTTAGGTCGATTAACTTTTAATTTTATGTATATAACCGTTTTATAGACCTTAGCTACTGTTGCTGCATTAAAGAAACCCGTTTCGTGAACTTTAAGAAATTTGAATCGGTAATCGTTTGGTGTAAACACAGTTTTGAAGTAGTTTCATTACATTTGAGAAATACATCATTAATGAATATAAATACGGATTTAGATAACTTATAAACAACGACAATATTATATATAATATTGCATAAAATTTCTTTCAAATTTCAAATAGATTGGATAGATAGATAATTCACTATTAACCAATAAACAAATAATGAAGTAAGATATTTTTATCAAAGTTTTACTAAACTGTTGGTAAAAAAAAATTCGTTTTCTCTTAAGTCAGAAACTTAAATGTGATTGAATTTAACGCTGTCAGTGTAGGAAAACTACCTTGTCACCTGCGCTCATTTTACTCTAATGTGCAACACTGGAAGCTCTCATGCTGTCATTATTCGATGTGAAGTGAACCCGTTCGGTAGAAGTTTCTGTGGGCATTCATTATTTAATTAATATATAATTATAGTTGTTTAATTTAATTCACAAGATCAATAATTAATTCGGTTAAGTCAGTGTGAGTGTGTGAGCGTGCAGGCGCGTGTATTATTTTGTTTATTTGATTGGAACTACAAAAGCGGCTTCAAGCTGGCGGAGAAAAAAGTGCAGATGGCACTTTGCCAAACTTCAGTGGTAAGAAACGAGCGGCGAAATTTGACATTGCATCGAGCACGAAAATAAAATCAACCCCGCGATTACAAATACATCTTAGTGCTTTCTCAATTGTTGAAGTATGAAATCGTTGTGCTGTTCTGGCGCTGTGGACATTTACGTTGTTTAGGTTTTCTCGGCAGCATTTTGTCACAAACACTCTTTTTTTAAATCTTTGGCAGGTGTTTGAATTATAGTGGAATTTTTTATGTCACTGAAGAATTGGTAATAATTTAGGTGACAGCAGCACTTGATGTTTCGTTTTTTTTTTTTTATTGTTTTTACGCATTCCATTCATTACGTTATCAATGCGATAACCCAAAGAAACAAACACATATTTATGAAATTAAAATTTTAAAAACTTGTTCGAACAATAATACATTTGAACATATTGTATTCACGAATCGACAAAAATCTATCCGAAAAAAAGCTTCGTTTAGTGGCTTTGATATAATTGATTGTATTTCTTTAATGCAAAATATTTGTTAACGTAGTTTCCGTTAACGCATTTAGAGAAACAAAGATTTTTCTTATATTGACGATGTTTTACACCATGCTTTTGTAAGAACTAATGAATTCTTGCATCATGATCGCTACTTGTATGTGTATTCGTAGAAGTAATGTAAACCATGTTGTGAGTTGAAAAACTGATAAATATTGAACGCAACAAGTTGTTTTTGTATCTGTTTTGCCGTGACTTTATACATTATAATTAGTTTCAATAACTACTTTTTAAAAAGCAGGCAAACACTACATGGATGCAAGACAGTAACCAATGTTAAGAATATTATCTGCACATAATAGGTAGATTAAAAAGGTTTCCATATTTGTTTATATAGTTTTTGTAACAAAAAACAGAATACTAAATTTATGCCCACCACCAAGCTTAAGAGTCACCTAAAGAGTTGTAAATGCTATTTAAGGTCTCTTAACACAAATATTTCTGTTTTTGTTTTTATTGACATTCCAACAATGTTTGTGCCAGCTTTGTTTATAGAATACTCAGAACTCTTCTTTTTTTTTTTTTTTTTGGAGCGTTTCTTACACGGCACAGTGCTGTTGGCTTTGTATCTCCTGCCGGCTTGAAACCGATTTTCTATTGATTTTTATGAAAAAAGTTTTCGTTTATAAAGTTTCAAAAAGAATATAATAGTTGAAAATGTTTTCTAACTTGTTTGACAGTTCAATTCGTGTTGCGGCAGATTAAGGAACATTCTCCTCATTTAAAAAGTATCGGCCCAATTTGTAAATAAGAAATGATAAAAAGGGCATTCGAGAAGTTACAAAACGCACCGTTTGTGCTGTTAATATATTTAATGGATCTCCAAATGGTGCAGTTCGCGCTGAAACGCACAGCGTACTACCGACATTTCTTACAGTGGCGCCAAGTTTATGAGAGTGGCTCCAATAGGTCAACCATTTGCTTGGATCAACTGCTGGGCTTATGTGCCACACTGTTGCTGTTATTTTATTTGAAAGGATTCGACGAATTCGTCATTCAAATACCACAACTAATCATTGTGAAACTACGCCAGCTGCTGCAGATGCTCAAAGGCAACCCGGTGGGCCTGAAGCTCAATGTGCATCTGAATAACTTCTTGTTTGACTGCTACGATTATCACATTAGACTGTGGTGTTGGTTTTTGGACTTCCTTATGCCTTCCGTGCGACAATTGTCCGTTGGTTTCTGCGCTTTCGGCTGCCTCGGCCTGTCACATCAACTGGCATTGCTTGCCGATTTGGTTTCTTTAGTTGGCCTGCACGCGCACTGCTTCTATGTTTACAGCGAGGTAACATACCGGGTGACAATCGAAGGACTGCAAGTAATGTGGCGCATGATGCTGGGCAAACGTAGAAATGTGCTAAAGCAACGCGTGGAAAGCTACACCTATGAGAACCGACAACTCTACCTGGCGACCATCTATTTCGCAGCGATGGTCTTTCTACTGCCCACCATTTTAGTCTATTATGTCGTCTTTGCTGCCCTGCGTGGCACAATCGTCTTAGCCAATCGCATTTTGCAGTACGTATGTGCAGGCATCTTGAACGATCCTTTTGGCAAGATTTGCACAACATTCTTAGAATTGCGAAGGTCGGAAAGTAAATTATTTGTCAAATGAAATTTCATTAATAAAAAAATAGTTAACAAACTTACCTGGCATGTGTCGTTCTTTTTGTGGCATAAAAAAAAAGATCTACATAAACTAATAAGTAAAAATCAGAATAGATTCTTCTAATTTCGAGTGTGATCTGCTTTGGAAATAATTTATCTCGCTCTCTCTGCACTTATCAATATGTGAACAGCAACAATGAAATTCAGACAAATCTTATAATCATTGCAATTGGAGTTAACACGGATATCTGCAGTCAAGTATGGTCACGCATCTACACTCGGCACTTTCCAATTAGTATAGAAACTCATTAGCATTGGGCACAAACTCCACAACAATGTCGATTACCCCCTGAAGATGTAATTTTGTTGTTTAGTTGCTTATAACAGCCTAAATAAAAAACACAAACAAGTTTTTCTCTTATTTACGTTTCGATTTCTGTGGCCATCGAACTCAGTAACGATGACTTTCACTGCATGAAGTGCACAGACATATTTTGTTTGAATTTATTTTTTTTATAACGACATGATCAAATATACAAGAGCTGCATCTTCCTTTAGCTAATTATTTTGTAGCAAACAAAATGCGCTTCGAAAGTTTAACTTAATCTATTTGCATTTATTCGGCCTTAGTGTAGACTTGAGTGTAATGAGATGTAAATAATCAACTTAATCCATGAGTCATGTCTAACGTCTTTGTCGCATGCCATGATTAATAAAGCATACTTCAAGGAAATGATTTTACTTTCGTTTATATAGAAAATATATATGCATTTATCATACATTATACAACTTAATTTTTCTTGTTGTTCGATTGCTTGTTTTATTTTGCAGCTCAAAGTGTATCACGCTGTCATCGAGGATGTCATCACAAATGTACGTGACGCTTTTCTGGATGAGGGAGTCGATGAGCAAGTGCTTCAAGAAATGAAACAGATCTGGCGCAACAAATTAATGGCAAGTAAGGCGGTTGAGATCAATCCAGAGCCAAACGATTCGCAACCTCCACCAATTGTTGCCAACAATCCAAAGGTAAGCAAGGTGTGTATCCGTTCGTTGACATGATCCGCCTCGAAACCATTTGACTTAGTAGTGTACAATGTGGTTATGATTTGGGTGCTCTTGTTTGCCACTTTGAGTTCTTGTCTAACACAAAAATAAACTAAAATAATGAAAGCTATCGAGAATAATTGTTTATCTTATTCTCATTAATTGGAACGACGAAAACGAACTTTAACTTCGACATCATTGTCTCACGTAACCCATTGCCACTGCATCAACTGCTCTAAATGACAAAACCGCTTTTAACTCGCGGATAACGCCAACAACAAAAACCAAACGGCGCTCAACGACTTAACAACCGCAGCCATCGAAGGTAAAGCCAACATATTTGCTGAATTATTTATTTATATTGTGGTTTAATAATTAGTTTTTGTTTTTTTCTTTAGGCCTCTATTGCCAAAGCGAAAAAGGCTGCTGCAGCAGCCGCAGCTGCAGCGCAGCAAGGCACGAATACAACAGCAGCAGCCACACCTGGCCTTAATACAACAACGAATACGTCCGCTGACAGCAAGGCTAATTTCTCAAAGATGGTAACACAAATTGGCGGTGCCGGTTCAACAAGCACCGCCGCCGTCGCTGCAATGAAAAACGGGCTCATAAGCAAGGAAGCACCAACACAGCAGAGTCCACCGCCACTGCATCCGACCATTGGCGCAACCATGCTGCAAAAACAGCAGCAGCAGAACTCCGCTGCTGTTGTGCCACAGACTTCAACGCCGCCAGCGTCGTCTTCATTACCAATTGTGGCCACACTCGATCCAAATCGTATAATGCCAGTAAATGTAAGTGGGACGTGCATTTCGTGGCTATTGATCTAATGCCAATCACCAATTCCTTTGCAGATTACGCTGCCCGCTCAGCCGGGTGTTATGAATGCGGAATCTCGAGTACTTACTATACAAGTGCCTGCTTCGGCATTGCAGGAAAATCAACTGACACAGATTCTAACTGCCCATTTGATTTCATCGATTATGTCGTTGCCCACAACTCTAGCATCATCAGTGTTACAGCAGCACGTCAATGCTGCGCTGAGTAACGTGAATATGCAAAGTAAGTTAATCGTTTAAAGACACAGCAAACATGCTAATAAATCTCCATGCAACAGAGAGCGTTGCCGCCAAACAGCTGGATGGTGCGCTCGACTCCTCCGAAGAAGACGAGAGCGAGGAGAGCGATGACAACATAGACAATGACGACGACGATGACATAGACAAAGATGATGACGATGATGTCGAAAATGAAGATGCTGCCGAAGAGGAACCACTAAATAGTGAGGATGATGTGACTGATGAAGACGCGGCCGAAATGTTCGATACAGACAATGTGATCGTCTGTCAATACGACAAAGTACTGATCAAACATTTTAAAATCCATATGCAAATTTCATTTACTAACATAAATTTTGTTTTTATAACAGATAACACGCTCGCGTAATAAATGGAAGTTCTACTTGAAAGACGGCATCATGAATATGGGCGGCAAGGATTATGTTTTTCAAAAATCGAATGGTGACGCAGAATGGTAGTCTTAGCCGAAATCGCTACTACGTAAATAGCAGACATTACCGTCGTGCCCGAAATAGCTGATATCGCTTTATGCTACGTTACTATTATAAATATAAACATACACACATTCATACACGCAGAAGACGGTACAGTTGCCGGCTTAAATGCTTAGGAAGGCAATGGATCGGTTTCAATTTCTTTTGAATATGTTGTATTAGTTGCTAACTAGTTTTCTTTGTTTGTATTTGGTATATCTATGCAGCACACCCATATGGCTACAGATCAGTTTCAAATAAAATAACCATGTACCAAAAAAAGAATTAGGTAATTTTCTTCTACACAACACAAAGCGTTTTCATCTGAACGATTGACGACTTGCAAAGCACCACCCACCGTGACAAATTCTCCTGTATTATGGCTAATTTTTTTCATTTTTTATTATACAATTGATTCTTTATTGTTTTTGTTGCTGCATACGTTTAGTTTAAGACTATTTCATTATATTTTGATTGTTATACACAACATCCATAACATTCCCTTAATGATCTACATTAAAAAGTTGCACAGAATATTTTAAAATATAATTATGTATATGTATTTACGGGTTGCGCAGTTATCTTCATATAGCGTATATGGTGGCTAATGAATCAATTATGAGCATTCTGTTAATTTTTAAATATTTATTACCATATTATATACAGCAGAATATGCATGTATAAAAATATGTTTTAGTTCTTTTGAAATGTTTTGGTTTTTGTTTTTTTTTTCTGTTAGTATTAATTGAGAAATTTACTTTTGCACATAAACTACATAACTTAATAAAAAATTGCAATATATACTAAGAAATTATTAACCACTTAAGTCCTATTCATGTAATGACTAAAGAAAAATCTATGAAAATATAAACAAGTTAATGACAATGGACACTCAATTCAAATCGTGCAACTCTCAGCTTAGTCGAATTTTCTTGAAATTTAGAATCAATTTTCGCTTAACGGATTTGTAGATATTTTGGTTTTTACAATTATTTGATTAAGGTTTGGTAATGTATTCTATAAAAAGTACCTGGGGGCGCGGTTAGTGCTAAGCACCAATAGGTAATTAAGGAAAATAATTTTCAACATAACAAAACTGAATTAATTAGCATTTAAATAATATTCTTGTGCCTCACTCCTGATTCTAAATGACAGGAACGCTCTTTAAAGCTAGCGTTGTCTAACTCAATCGTTACCTCGGAGTGGCAATTAACTCGTCAGCAGCGCTATATTGATTTCCTTAACCATCTTTACACGGTGCAGCATACGCTGCAGGGAGTCTTGACTGAGAGCCTGCGTTGAGTACCACACTGGTGAATCGGGTACGCAAGAACGTTCCGGTTGCAGATAGAAAACATCATTGCGTGTTTTCACGCTTTCCGGACTGTTTAAATAAATATTCATATATGTAATTAGCAAAGTACAATTTCCCAATGGTGTTTCTAACAGACTTACCATTTGGAAAGGTAAAATTCATATAAACGCACAGGGCAGCGCAAAGGATTTTCCTCGTTTTCTTGTTGTTCATAGACTTTTTTTTTGCGCGGGTTTGCCTCTGCAAAGGTATTTCAAAACTAGCAATAGAATTCTTCATTGTTTTCAAAGGCTTTTGCTTACCTGTGCCAGCTTGTGGCGGGTAAAAGCGCAACAAAACGTTCCGCGTGCCCGGCATTTTTGTGTTTTGCGAAGCTGAGCGCTTCCAGTGTTTCATAATGTGCGAGAACGACAGTTGCATATGCTCCTCCACCGTCTGAAAAAAATAAAAAGACTGCTGTGTTTGCTAAATGTTTAACTTGAAATACTCACCGTCAGATTAAAATGTTTTGTATTAAAGAACATAAGAGTGCTAAGCAGGACATGCGGCGAATGTGCTCCCAATTGTTTGCACTCCCACAGATGTTCCTCCTCCACACGCGTAACGATATATTCTATAATGGAAAAACCAAAGATTTTAAATTTATATCATATTGTACAGCTTATGGCGGCATCCACACTTACGCGAATCATTGTATAGTACCGAAAATTTACGCGCCACCTCATCCAAACACTCTGTGAAGCGTTCATAATAGGGATCATAAAATATATTGTCAATGCGCCCATTCACATAAAGGTATTGTTGTATACCTGTAGAAAAAAAACAAAAAATTAATTACATTTTTGAAAACTATAAAAAAAAAAACAGTCGATGAAGCTTACCTAACACCAAGTAGTAGATCGTATCAGGCGCATATTCGGTACCATTCGGTTTGCGTACCTCCTTAACGAACAGGCACAACGAGTAATTCAATTCGTCAGCTGTCATCTGGAGCAATTCTGTTTTGAATGTGCGCCTGCGCATTGAGCTCTTTTCGATGTCAGCGTTCTTAGTCATCACCCATTGCTTCCAAGCATTGACACCAAATGTATATTTGAGGCACATGTTCGCGTCAGGTTTTTCCGCCGGTTGCTGTTGCTGCTGCTGTTGCGGTGAGTGCTGCGCAGTGTTTTGTTGTATCGGTGAATCCAAATCCTGTAAGCGTTGGCGTTTCACTGGTGAACGATTATTTCGCGCAGGCGTCGCTGTCGACACTATAGCACCACGTTTACGACCGCGACCCGCACTGAAATATACGAACGAAAACTTATAACAAAAATCCATTACATGGCTTGACGCAGTATTTACCGTTGTGTATCCATCATTTGATGCTGATCCATTTGGTGGTGCACATTCATTTCTCCTAACGTGTCGTGACCAACCATACCTGGTGGTGGATTGGTTATCGTGTTTGCCGTCATCGCCGACTCAAGATCAACTGTATTGGGCTGCTGATCATAGTCACCGGTGGCCATTTTCAGTGCCATTTGAAGTACATCCTCATTGTAAGAATTCGCATTGCCGGCTGTTTCAACGTTAGGCTGCTGTTGCACGCTGTTATTATACTGCATTGGAGTAAGACCTGGATCCGGCTTGATTTCGTTATCTGAATCTGAGTCGGAATCGTGTTTTTCTTCGGCAACCATTTCGGCCATCATCAGTAGTTCGGCTTCCAGCGGATCGGTTGGCATGCGTTCTTCTATCTTTTTGATTTCTTTTAATATGCCTTGTGCTGAATTGCGCGTTGTCGGTACGAACACGGGTACCGGTATTGGCAATGGAAAGGGCACTGGCACGGGAAATGGCGCCGAATACATATACATCGGTTGAGGCACATATATCGGAACTGGCACCGGTATCAGAACTTTGTTGGAATAGTCCTTTTCAGTTTGTATAGAAACGTCTACCATGACCGGCGCACTCTGAAAGCCGACACTGACCGTTTGCGGCTTACAACTTGTGCCCACATTGCGCACAGTTGCCGGATAAGGTGGCAAAGTAATGATCTTTGTTTCCGTTTGTGCTGGCGGGTATTCTATCTGGCTGCCGCCTGGTGTCACTGAACCTCGTCTACTACCTACGGGCGTACTGACAGTCGTTGGAACAGGCGATGGCGAGCGAGCCGTGTAATTCACTGGCTTTCTTGGCCGTCCACGCGGGTAGGTAATTTGAACTGGCGGTGGTGACTCCAATTTACGACCACGACCACGTCGTACTGTGACGCTACCAATCATAGCTTCGGTTTCACCACTGGCCAATGAAGTTACGGTTGAGATGACTGGCACCACAGGACCTGAACTCTTTTTGCTGGTGCTGCTAGGGGTTGTACTTTTCGCAGCATGTTTAACCGGTGACTGCGAAAAAAAAAAAAATAAACGTTTAGTTTAAAAAAACTGTTGTTAAATAAAAAATGCCACAACTTAACAAGAGACTGTTGATGTTCCAGTCTATTGTCTTTACAAGTTCTTTATTTGAAAATGTAATCCGACGCAAAGCGGATATCAGACGGATTGCGGCAAAAACTCATCAACCGCATGGGTCAACGATAAAAACAAATTGAAATATACAGACAATCGATCATCTTTCTAAGATAATCTACAAACAATTCTGCCAACTCTAAATTTGTATCACTTTATATAGGCTCACGAAACAATTAATATTTAATTATAACAGTCTTAGTAGGCAAGTCAGGAGTTGAGTCTTTTTCTCTAAGAGTAAATATCAAACATAATTATATAAAAAAGAAAAATAATTGGAACTTCATAAAAAAACAACTCTTACTATACTAAAGAAGCCAAACTTTTTAAATTGATAGCGATTATATTTAAAATATTTATTTACAAAAAAACCTAAGCTGAAGATTCAAATCAAATTTGTATTCGATTGGTATAAAAAAAAAAAGAAATGGAAACGAGTGCATTCATTGAAATGATCAGATAAACTATTGAAATGATGAAACTCACCTGTTGAGAATATTTCAATTTAACTCGCTTAGGCAGTCCCGTTGGGAATGGTGCACCATTCTTACTCGGCGACACATTTGTGTTGAGATGTCCTGATGATTTCGAGGACGAGGGCAACTCATTGTCTAATGTAAGCGGAACGCGTGCAAACTGATTTTGGAATTGCATTACACATTGGTATGTACAAAAGTTTCTAATTGACGCATCCGACATGGTCAAATGGTACTGTGGCGTGGTAATAATGTTGCAATGATCACATTTCGTTACCGCACGCGAAAACGCCTTCACCGATACGCCGTACATAGACAGACAAGTGAGGGAACAGGTTAGCACATCCCTGTCGTCCTGCCGTTTATAGATCATATCGAAGTTATACTTCTTCACCTTGCACCACTGACATGACACAATGTGCCGATTAACAATTATATAAACGTTGATACAGATGCGCGAACAGAAGACCTTTGCGTGGCGCTCGTTATAGATGGTAAAGCAATCGTTAGGACTCTTTCGCTCGAAGTACTTGCAGCACATGCCGCACTGATCGGCATCGACATTGCTGACGAACTTGAACGCCGAAAAGCAGGGATTCGAGCAGAAATAATGCTCCTTTTCGTCCAATAGCATTTCAACGCGCACAGGCTTCTCATTATTACATACGCCACAAATGTCATTACGGAGTTTCTTCTTGGGGTTGCACATACTGTCATAGCGACGTAAACATGCCTGCGAACAGAAATCTTTAAACTGCTCTTTGTCGCCAACAGGTGCGAGGAAACCTTCCGATCCAGAAGAAATATCCTTTTGGCAACAGGAACACGTCTTTAATCCCTTCTTGTAGACATTTAAGCAGGCAGCACAGCAAAACTGACGCACATCGAATCCAAAGCGTACGCAGTACTTTCCTAAGGCGGTTTGTGAAACCTCACCGTCACATGTTTGGCAACTGGAGCCGATAGTTCGCTGATACTTCCCCAGACATAACTCGTTGCAAAAATCCATAGTCTCCCAGACTAAGTGCTTGTCGCCAAGGGTAACGTCCTCGTGGCATTCCGAACAGCGGCGCCTAAAGCTGTCGATACGCGCAAGTCGTGCTGCGTCTGCCTCGACATTGGTGCGCGCCACCACACTTGATTCGTTCTTCTTAGTGGGTAAGTCAGTGCTCGACATCGTGGTTGCACCAATGTTCCGTACGCGTATTGAGTGCCTCTTCAGCTTGTATTTGTCCGGCTCCTCGGCGTTAAGTAAATTGTAGCAATCATCGTTGCAAATGTAAAAGGTTAGCACATCTTGTCTAAGGAAATATTTGCAATGCTTCGTCTCTTTACATTGTAGACAAATATGGGTTTTTCCAACAGATGCAGCCGGATCACTTACTGGAGGCGTCTTTTCACCATCATCAACAGTTTCAATCTCGGTTTCAGCCGCTGGGTGCGTAGTGACTTCTTCATTTAATAGCTCCTCAACGAGGAATTTCTTACGCCGCATGAAGAACTTTCCCGTATTCTCCTTTACAAATACATCGCAGCAGGTCTGCTCGCAGAGATATTCAAACTCGTCGGAACTGTCTAGTTTCTTAAACCGAAATCCACATAATTTCTCCTCTCTACACTGTCTGCATCTCTGCTGCAAACTAACAACCCATGAGATGATGGTCTTTGTTGCATTTTCTGGATCCCCCGACGAATTACCGGTCACTTCTTGTTCTTCAGATTCATTCGGTTCCCCTCCTTCATCGGCAGTAGCAGATATATCAGTATTTTCTAGCAAAAAAGAGAAAAAAAAAAGATATCAATTTGACAAAATTTAATAGGAAATGAATATCATTCATATGCAAATAAATATAATATATATTTTTATAATAAATAAATAATTATACGATAGACAAAATGTAAAATTATAAAATTTTTTTGTTACAAATGAAAAACAAGTGACGGGCGAAAATGGGCTATTGTTAGTTGTGACGCTCACCTTTACCGGATTTTCTGGCTGCATCCGCTTCAGCTCCAGCTTGTTTCTTAGCTTGAGCATCGGCATTTGCTGGCAAAAAATAGATTACATGATTAAGATGATTAACTTACAATGCATATAATTGTTAAGTGAGCAGCTTAAAATATTTATATAAATGAAAAGCTAAAAGAAAGTTCTTACCGTTCGCCTCCCCATATGCTTGATCCTTTTGTCCATCACCAGCTTCACTTAGGTCTGTAGTTTGTTTAGCTCCATCATCATTATCTTTTGCAGCCTCAGCTTCTGTCTCCTCTTCTTTTTCGGCGTTTTCTCGCGCTAAAATCGCCTGCTCCTTTTCAGCTTCCGTCATTTGAGTCTCAGTATCATCCGGTATTAGACAAACATCTGACTCTTCAGGTTCTTGAACATTTTCCACTGGTTCTGCAAGAAATATACTTAGTTTCATCATATTTGTACAAGTCGAAATACTTACCATCTCCATGCTCTGCATCGTCATCCAATGCATTGGCTTCGTCTTCTTCGTCTGCCACTTCCTCAACTGTGTCATCTCTTAGTTTTTCAGCTGTTTCTTGCTGGTTCATCTCGTCTTGTTCAACGTCATCAACTTCGTCTCTACCGTAATCCGTCATTTCTTTGTTTCCGACATTTTCGTCGTCTAGTGCTGCGTGCGGTGAAGTTGGCGCTGATTTCATTTCTACATCATCTAAATTAGGTGGATTTTCCCTTTCTTCTTCATCTTCTTGCTCAAAGGAATCCACATCCATCGCTGAAGACTCTCCAATTTTTGAGGTCCCATCTACAATGTCAGATTCTGCTTCAGGTACAGTCAAAGACAGTTGGTCTGGCTCAGCCAAGCTTTCATCATTCTCATCGCCCGATTTATTATTCGAATTCGTCGATTTGTGTACCTCATAATCTTCTACTACCGGTTCGACAGATTCTTGTGCAACTGAATTGCTATCGTTACTATCCGATTTGGCTGCCGCGTGTACTTCATCACTAACCACATCCTTATTGCTTTCATCCGCTTCTTCTTTTTCTTCAGAAGCTGTCTCATCTTGCACCGCTGCTGCAGTGGAAGTCGCTTGCGAGTTTTCATCAACTTCGAATGTACCATCCGATATTTGTTCGAATTCTTCTTCGTTGGTTGCACTTTCAGGATCTTCATCAAGTGTAGCTTCTGGCTTTGAACTGTTTATATCATCAGCACTGTTGGTATTTTGACTAACATTATCTTTGTCGTCTTCACTAATTGCTCCTGACGGTGAATCTGTTTCTTTCTCATTTAAATTCCGACTTATGTTATCGTCAAGTTTTGGTACCTCAGATTCTTGATGCGGTACTGCTGAACTATCGCCACCGTCGGTGTGAAATGAGTCAAGACTTGAAATTTCTTCCATTACTGTACAAAATGAATACGCCGGTGTATGTAGTGATATGTAAACATTAACTGCAACAAAAGATATTCACTGATATAATGTTTCTTATTAGTTTTTTCATCATTGTTATTCGTGATTAATTTATTTAAAATAATAAATATTAAAAGTAATTTCCCATATTGTTGTGAGATGGTAACTTTGTTACACTTTTTCCCGCCGTCACAAATCTGTTAAGTGTTGTACAGAAAATGTTAACTTAACATGCCGAAAGGTTCAATGTAAAAGTACAGTGTACAAAACACAAATACGCTTTGCATATCAGAAATAAAATCGTACTTGAAAATTCTTGGAAGCGTGTGCATTAACGTTTTATGTGTTTATGATTTGTTTAGGTTGAACTATGCTTAACGGCCGCGTTACATTCGACTTATTGGCAATGCGTTTATCGTAAACACGATTCTTATTATAAATGCTCTCTACAATAACAGCAACGACTTCTCTCTATAATTCACCATAAATTTTTTATATTCACAGAGTTGTAGAAATACGCTATGAAGCGCCAATTTAAAAACCACTTAATTACTTCCAATGCAGATTTTTGTTGTTGTAAAACAAATGGAATGCGTTTACTTTGCGGCTAGTTCAATCACTGAAATTATTTTTTTGCTGTGTTGTGTGGTTTTCCTTCGGCATCAATGCTGCTGTCAAATGCCAAAAAATGGCGTACCAGTGTGTCCAAATGCGCTTGGAAAACTCTAAATTTAGTGCATTTTAATGTTTTATGATGAAAAACCTATCGCGAAAGATAATATTCTGTTTTAAATCTGTAAAGAACGCACCTTTAAATAAATAGATCTACTTTACAAGAGCTATAAATTATGTATATGACACTTTAATCTCTATGCGGTTTTAACTTTAAAATGTACTTATTTTAACCAGTTTGTAAACAATTTGATAACTCTAAAAATTGAAGGGATTAAAAAGCCATTTTGTATCAGCAAACACAAAGTATTGAAATTAATAACAATCATGCATTCAGATATGATTTTCGAATTAACTTTAAAACACATAAAGTAGATAAATACAATAAAAACCAACATTTTGCCTTTTACTACAATAATTATATTTTGTCTATTTACGCAGAGTTGATATTAAAAGTAGTTCAGAATAAAAAAAAATGTATTTTGTACTATATTATTGTTTATATTACGTTTGAAACATTTTCATTTTTTTTTTGAGTTATTGAAATATTACATAATCAAGTTATTGGTTGTGTAATTCACATTATTTAGTTTATATGGTTGACAACTCTGTGGCTTATCCGACTTTATTCTTAAGTTGACAACTCTGCAATTTAAATAATAAATAATGCTTTTAAGAAACCAAATTTAAAAATGAATAATGTTATATTGTAATAATCATTGTAAGTGGTAAAAATTCGTAGTGTTTCCGATACGATTCATTTTTCTATGCAATCATCCAATTGGGGCTAGTATATATATATGCATATAATAAAACAGCCGTTTCAATAAGTGCAAGCAAATCTTTGATTTTCTTAAACGATTTGGGAATAGTTTAAATGGAACACCATCTTCTTTCTACCCGTGCCATGTCTGGATGACCATTAATACTTGACAACAACATCACAGTATATCCGAGTGTTTTTTAATAACTGCCTGTGTGCGACATACTCACATTCACACATATGCATGCTTACTTGATAGCATTTCGAAACATCGAATTAGAGTATGTAACGGATGACATGCCGATGCTTTAGCCAGTTAGCCTTGACCGCTTGTGCGAATATACTCTTAATGGATGGATAACTTTATTGTTTTCAGATTGCAAATAAAGCTTTCCACAGAAATATTTATTGCATTGTAATGATTGCTGATCGTTTTTCTCTATAACTTAATTAATGGTGGATTTTGTTCTTCGCATCTTATTAGCAATATTAACTTTAATATATTGTATAATGTGAACATCCAGAAGAGTTAACATAAAAATGACCAACCAATTTTTATACAGCATATTCTAAAGAGTTAACAAGGCATATCCCGATTATGTGAACAATGCTAAAATTTTACGCTTGTTTTTTTTATGCATTTTCGGTTTGTGTGCATACGAATATCGAAAACAAAGCAAAACAAATAACGAATTTAGTTCTCTCATACAGAATAACTTACTGACCTAACGGTTCCTGAAATTGCTTCAATTAGATTGGACAGTTTGTTCTTTTTCACTAGCTTGGGACAAGATAAATTCTAACATTATATATATAAAAGTGTTGGAAACATGTTTTGAGAAATGACAAATCTAATGATCTTGAAGACGACATATCTTTAAGAATATTGAGAAACGAATATAGAAAGGATGTAGAAGCACCGGCAGTAAGTCCCAATGTAAAATTGATATTAAAAATTGGAGCTATAATGTTACTTGACACTTTTGAAGATTAAAATGAAGCGAACGGTGACATACAAAGCGAGGATGAAATGCCTGTGCATAAAATTGCAGCAAACTCACAAAATACCCTGCACCCAGACCAAAATTCAATACATTGCTTTTCGCTTCTAACGAACCCGGTTATAACGAACTTTCGGTTATGACGGACCATTTTCCATGTGCATATTCATAAATGGTTTTGTTCGAGTCTTCAGTTATAACGTACCATTTTGGCCGGTTCCTTGAAGATCGTTATAAGCAAAAAGTACTGTATATGTATATATATAATTTTTTGCTTTAATATTTTGTACTAATTATGTAATAGTATCGAAAAGAAAAAAAATTTTTCGGCTGATCGTTCCTATGGCAGCTAAATGTTATAGTAAAACGATATTTATCATTTTAGATATTACCTAAAATTATCAAAAAATCATAAAATTTGTTAACGATTTCTTAAATAACAAAAAATTTTTGTCTCAATAAGTGTGGTTTTTCGATCGATCGTTTCTATGGCAGCTATAGTATTTAGTGAACCAGTATACATAATATTGAGTTGTATGAACTTAGAACTAATGAATCCATAAATTGGTAATGTCTTAAAAATCAAGAGTTTTTGTGGTTTGTGGGAGAGTAAATGTGGTTTTTCGGCCGTTTTCTGGTACAGGGTATAAACTAACGAATTATTCAAGTTCAGAAATATGACAATTTTAGATTTTCTCTTCTATATGTGCCGTCGTCCAATTTTAATATTCATCTTATTTCTCCCGATGCTCCTTGCCTTTGTTGCAAATTTCATCAATCTGTATCAAATAGTTTAAGATACTTTTATAACTTTTTATCCATCTACATCAAGCAGTTTCAAAAATATGATGAATTTAGATTTTCTCTTACATATGGAGGCGTGACACCGCCCAATTTTGATATGCACCTTATTGGTGTCCTTTACATATGTATCACATATGTATCATCTCCGATTCTGAGCATATCTAGTGGTTAAGTTGATATTTCCAAGATTAAACTTTTTTTTTCGCTTTACCAAACAAATTATTCTCCGATTAGCTAAGGTAGGAAGATTTATCAATGTAAGACGGCAATGGTATGAAGGGAGACTATTTGCAGAATTCCAGTTCAATCCGCGCAACTTGAATAAAGTGGTCTAACAATCCGCTCTTCTAAAACTCTTTCTGACTAAAGAAGTTTGACCCTTCTTTTCCAGAAAATATGCATATCAAAGTAAGTAAAACGTCTGCCTACAATTGGTAACATTAAAATTGTGCTAGCTACCCTTGTATTACTTAATCCTTGTTTGTTCCTTTGGCATATTCTAGAATTCAAAAATGTTCAAGACTCAGAGACTGGGCAAACTTCTTCAAAATCAGGTTTCTAACAGACAACTCTAACTTAGAAATTGTTAATGCGAAACATGATTCGGACGCCATAATAATAAATAAAAGAGATTGTTGATATTTATTCAGTATTTTAATATACATTTGAAAACGTATGTATATGTACAATTATATTTTTCACCATTTTACACTTTCCAGGCTCTCATGTACAACAAAAAAGAAAAGAAAGCGGGAGACGCTTGCCACAATTACCACAGCATGAGCACAATTGTTAACAACATCCGCACAATCTTTCGTTAAAATATTCAAAAGTGCAGAACAGACTTTTTTTTTTTCATAGATATCTACTTTTTATGGCTGGTTGTGTTATACTATGATGTATGCATTTCTCAATAATTCTTTATAAATGTAATAGTTACGCTATGCTAAGAACAAATGAACAATTTCATTTTCACAATAGGTATCCCTGCTTTAACCTATGAACAATCAACGTAATCGGTAAGATTTAAAAAAAAATTTAAAAAGTTCTGATTAAAGCGATAAAGTTTAGGCGCTCCAGCAGAGTTTATATATTTTTACTCATTTACGCCTTCGTCGGCGTAAATCGAAGAGCTCGTCATCGTCATCAGTCATACTAATGCTTCGAGATTTGTCGTGCATATTCTTATCGAAAATATTGAGGCCCGTTTTTGTAGTGTTAAACTTACAAATGACTGCGATACGCAGATGTAGGATGGTTGAGAACAGTTTCACAGCAGGGCCAAGTTTGAGCTCAAGGTGATCGGTCATGTCATCCTGATTCATCATTAGTAACGCACGACCGTCGATGTCTTCGTCAAAGAGAACTTTGGCAACTTCCTCAGAATTATGCATTCGCTCTATAAACTCGAATACATCCCAACGGGTCCAGTACAAGGGATTGCTTGTTACAATATCCATGTTAAAGTCAGAGTTCTCCTGCCAAAGTTGATAGTTGCGCGCAAAGCGTGAACCATAGTCAGCTACTAACGATTTAGAAATATCACGGCAAATGTCGTCGGGGCCAACTTCCGGCAAAGTAGTTGGAGACAATGATACGGAGACATGGTCAATGGGCTCAATTTCAATTTTGGGTGTTTCTATGATGACCAATGACTGTTTGCGCTCACGTACGTGTGGCTTTAACGTTGGAGGCTCCTTCAACGTTTTTATAATTGGTTTTATTTCTACCTCAGCCATCAATGTCTTTTGGCTGGCTGTGGTTTTTTGATTTGTCGCAGCAGATGTAGATGGGGGCGTTGTGATTTCACGTTGTATTTCGCTTGCTGTTACCGGAAGCTGGCGTATGATTTCGCTTGGTGCAACACGCGCCGGCTTTACAATTTTTGTACGCCAGTTCTCAGGTGCATATGGACAGCAATCACGCAACGCGTGAACATTTAAATGGAAGCGTTTTGCATTGCCAAAGCCACGGCAACCCTCTACATCGCAAGGCATTTGCGCAGGCCGAGACTGATAGCCTGGCGGCGCTTCTAGCTCGTGTGCAGTTGCTTCACACCAGCCAATGGGATGCAAGTCAGGGCTATCATCCTCCAACCAGAAGAAGTATTCAGAAGGCCAGCAGTCCAAATGCAATTGCACTCGATAACCTTTGCGAGTTACCACTGTAGCAGGTCGTATGAGGCACGGATTGCGCTGATCAACTACTTCAAGTTTCATATCTGCTTTGAAGTCCATCGGTTCGCGTGGCGCAAAGAACTCTGGATGAGCCGCTACGCCTCCAACCTCTCTAATGTATTTAGGCCACTTGAAGACGCTATGTGTGTAGTCTGGCGGTACAATTAGTTGCTGACGTCCTTCGTGCCAACCGCAAGGATGTATATAGGGCGAACTGATGTGCACCCAGAAGTCATAGCAATCGTCCCAGCCATCAAAGTGCACGCGTATACGCTCGTCTAATATATCGGCCACAGTAGCAACACAAATCTTGCCAGTATCATTAAGATCTTCCGCCTCTAAGTGCATGCCCACCTGTAAAAGAGTGGATACATTTTTTTATGCTCTCAGCGTAAGCTTCAAAAAACTTACCTTGAAGGGATTTGTAAATGTTGAGTTTATTGCATTTAGATGCGTGAAGAAGTGGGAAGGTACTCCACGTGATTTTGTTCTGGTTAAGTAACGATCCCAAATGAAGCGACTGTAATCGTATCCTTTCGGAGGCTGCAGTATGCGTTGTGTGCTATGACACCAACCAGGTGGAAATATATCCATAGAGTCTGCATTCACCCAAAAATCATACATGCTTTGATAGCCATCAAAATTCAGCTTGAGTCGATAACCGCGCACATCTACAATTGTGCACACACAAAACAGTGAACAGTTCTCCGGATCAATGACTTCCAGCTTCATGCCACGCTCGAAGCAATTCGGTCCAATCGGGAAGGGATTAAAGAATAGGTGTATGGGAGCAGCCACACCAATGAACTTATCAGTTATGTATTCCGACCAACGGAACGGTTTCTTAACCAAACTCGCTGGGTTCGGTGTAATACGCCGGTGCTTACGATCGACGCGTTCGCCGGGGAGATTCCCACTGGACTTACGTTTAATGCCATTTCGACGTAAGCAGGCCAATGAACAGAACTCTGAGAAAAGTTTATATCACAAATGAAATAAAATAAAATAAAATACAAGACTGAAATTCACAAACTTACTTGGTGCCAGGAATTCTGACGCTGGTCCATGGCAGTTGCAGCGCTTGCAGAGGTACAGCAGCGGATCGACGGCCGTGTCCGAACGAAGAGCCGAACGTTCAAAAAGCGGTCGTTCGAAGTGACAAGCGGGTCCTTGGCGCTTGTCGCAGCGTTCGCGCAATTGCAATAGATTAAATTCATTTAATTCAAAACGTAACTTGGAATCACTCGGATAACCCACGCGTTCGCGCCAGTTCAACATGTTGAAGGCGGAGAGCATGTTCAGCATATCAGCATAGGAACCCACAGTACCGTTAATGCTTCGCAAGTTTTCACAATTTCCCTCCACATCTTGCAACGGCGTTGCCCATTTATCGAGAGCATCTGACGACAACGATTGTTTTCTTGAATTGTTTGCCATTTCTGATGGAGGTGACATCTCCGTAGCTGTGTCGGATACAGCGTTTATGGTCAAATCGTTACCAATGCGTGCAAATGACGCCAGTTTAATGCGGTTGCTCGACGCTGGCGACACACTTGAACTGCTGTTACTGGGCGACTCACCTGTAGATGAATGGCGCAGTTCTTCGTCACAAAGTAGTGACTTCTCGAAGTCATTCTTAGACAACTGCAGCGATTCTGCCTTGACTATGTTCAAGTTTTTGCTACGGGCGGCGCTAGAAGTGGTTGCACCCTCCTGCTTTATTGCAGAATCTGCACTTGAGTGCGACGACGGAGTGTTAGTTTTGAGCACAGTTTGTTTTGGCGGCGATGAACTGGCGCAGTTCAAGTATTCGTCATCGATCAGATCAATTAGGCTTAAACTTTTCGCCTCCAAGTCGTTATCAGTTGCATAGTCGTCGAGCTGACAATCGACTGGGCTGGTAGACTTAGTGATAATAGCAGTGAGCTCAATCGGTTCGTCATCGTCATCGTTAATGGTTATCGTCTCAATGACTGTCTGGCGCTTATGCTTGATCACTTTCTCCTTAACTTTGGCCACCGCTGCCACTGAGTGACGACGTTCGCCGTTGTTTGCATGTAGACTGCTGTTGTTGAGCGATTTGGAACGGTGCTCAGTTCTCTTGGGTTCTTGTTTTACATCCTCCAATAGTTCCACCCGATCCGACTCAGTTGTTTTGGGTCGCTTATCCTGGCTCGGTTGGCCATTTGGCGTTGTATTGACTGTTGTAATTAAAATGGTCTGAGAGCCAGTCGCAGCAGGTTTAACGTTTGTTTTCATTTTGTTTGTTGTTGTTTTCGTGTTTGGTTGTTGTACCTTTGTGGTATTTATGGTATTTATGTACATATTCGTTTCCGTGGACAACTGTACAGTTGTCACCTTATTGTCACGATCCAAAACGGCCACTGGTATCGGAGTCTGGCAATTCTGTAGCACGGTGGGTATGATTGTGTTCTTCATGGTGCGCGATGATTGCTGCAGCTTCTGCAGCAGCTGTTGTGGTTGCGGCTGGGGTTTGGCAATATTCTTTTCCTTAAATTTTTGTTGATTCGGTTTTCCAATTGAAATTTGCTTTATTTGTTGTTTTTGTGTTTCTTGATGTTGTGCTGGCTGTGTTTGTTGCTTCTGTGGTTGTCCTATCAGTGCTTTTCCAATCTTCGCTAAAGGTGGTGCTTGTCCTAATCTCTGGCCCACTACTGATCCCGCATCCGCAATGGCCTCAGCTGTTTTTACATTATTGTTTACTTGAACAGCTTGATGAACATTCATTTGACCAAACTTAACAAGTTGCTCGATTGCATCTTTACTCAACACCGTATTGGCAGAGACGCGTGCTGGATGAGTTTTTGCGCTGTTCGTGACAGCTGAAAAGAAAAGAGAAAAATGTGTCAGTTTTTTTTAACGAGATTTTTCAGAAATTTTGAAATCAACAGTTCCAACATTTTAAGGTTATGTTTGTAGTTTATGCGAAATTTGAAGCTTAACTTTGGGTTTATTTTCAGCATACAATAAACAGACAGCACCTTTAAAACCCCCTTAAATATTTCAATGATCTCTATTTTGTCTAAGCAATTTTTTTTTTTTTTTTTGAAACATAAATTTGGCCTTCAACTTTTGCCACCTATTTAAAACTTCTTTTTATATAATTAATATAAATACTAAAAGGTGTAATTTATCGATATTAATGAAAATCTTTATATGGCATCGTTTAAACGCTGGCGAGTGGTTTTTACTGGATTTGGATTTAAGTATTATATTAGCAGCCACTTTTGAATCTTATCGATAACACACCTTGGTATTATTCTTGGTGTTGTTGTTGTTAACTTGCAAGACGTAATCGAAATTTGTTAAATATTTTACAATTATACTTTACTCTACATTTGAAGTTAAATATTATAAAACAAAATTAAGAAAATTAAGAGAAAAAATACGCGTAACGATTTCAATATGAATCGCAGTCGCAATAACAACAACTACAAAAACAATATGAACAAATAAAGACACAATTTTTATTCATGCACACACGTTCTGCTTCTTCCTATTTTTCCTCTTATGATTACATTTCGTTTTTTTTTTTTATAGCCAAATTAAAACTTCTTACTATGAATGTTTTTTATTTTACAGCTGGAATATTATTTATATTTGATAAACTTATTACGTTAATTTGGTTACACAGCAAATTTCGCGTACCCCGTTCGGCCTTAGCCCAGCCAGTTTTCGAAACTTGTGCTCATGAGCGAGCATAAGACTTCAGTGTAAATGCGTGATAAATTGCACGCAGACGTCATAGTATATAAGCAGAGTTAGATTTTTAACATGGAATTCGCTTGAAATCTAAATTTATTTAATGCGTATAGTTGACTTACCCAATGTTGTTGAGGAAGAATTGGTGACGCTACCACTTGCAGTCTGTCCAGATAGAGAAACGGCTGCGGGCTTGGGTCCGCTATTGTTGCTATTGTAGCCATTCGAGAGCGTAGCTAATGCTGGTGCTGGCGTGGCTTTAGACGGCTTGCTGGCAGTTGCTGTACGTTGCACCAGTCCAGGTGGTGGCGTTGACGCCGGCAAGCCAACCTGCGATTTGTTGTTCACCAAGGCAGACGGGACGGTTATGGCGGCTGGATTTGCACGTATTAACATTGGTGCTGCTGGCAAACCATTACTGTGACCATTCGACATATTGCTTGTTGGCAGGAGTGTTGCCGTGGGTGTTATTATGGCTAGTGCTGGCAGCAGGGGTTTCGCATTGTTGGCGCTACCGATGACCGTTGGGTTTGTTGGTAGCAATTGAATGAGGCCAGTTTGGCCGCTACTGATGACAGACGTGTTCGTTGTTGCGAAAGATATTGACGGTAAAGCACCATTTTGTATGACATGGCTGACGGAATTTCCACTGCTGCTATTATGCTTTGTGGGCATCGTTGCAATCGGCAGATATCGGACTTCGTGCTTTTTGATGTTTGCATTGGTGTTTGTTGCCGTTGAAACTAAAGCTGGAGTACTTATGGCTGGAGGCGCTTGTAGTACTATGTTCGTCATTGTAGTTGTTGTTGTTGCTGCTGCTGCTATTGGTACGCCAGTTGTAATGTTCTTCGGCTCCGAGCGTTGAGGAGCTAGAATTGCTGGCAACATTTTTCCGATTTCTTTACACTTTTTGTTAACCGTATACTCCAAATTAGACGGAAATCACTTTTCAATAACGTCTTATTCAATAAAATAATTTACAAATATTTTTCGCTGTAGCTATTCCGCTATTGCATAGCGAGTGATTTTTATATACTACTATTTTGAGCAAGTGCTTTTACTACAGTATTTTCCAGAGAAAAAGTAGTGAGTACCAGTGGTCGTTTATTTGAAATTTTGGTTTTACACTCTTCACTGGCGCAGGCAAGTAAAGCATATAACAATATATGAGGCTAGTTACAAGTCGGTCACGTAAAAACTTTGTTGTTAATTTGATTATTATGCCAAAAATTACGTTTTTTTTCTCTTTACGTTACTATTTAAATAATTATAATTCGTGCAGCAAGCGCAGAAAGTACGTTTTGAGCGCGCAGGGTTGAGTTTTTTGGGTTCTTTGTTATTTCATACACTTTTTAAATGCTTGCACACGACAACACTGTTTTATTTGTTCATTTCAGCGTGCAAGCTGATAATGATAATGAATGATATACTTGGATTTACAAGCTACTTCTATTATTTACAGTTAAAGTTTATTTAATTTGTCGTACACTCTTATTTTAAGTAAACATACACACATATGTGCTTACTGTTGGCTACGCTGACTTGTCAAGCTAAAGTTTTACCTGCAACTGATTCGGTTTATATTTATAGGCGCGGTCCGATATTTTTTACGCCAGCGGCAGTTTTTCGCGGATTTGTCGCTACAGGTACCAAAAATTATTATGTTCGATGGTAATTATAGATGCATATATGCATCATATTCCACATGTTATTGACAGCAAATATAGTTAACTGAAACTGCAAAAAAGGACTTTTAATGATGTGCAATTAATCTATATTTAGGTAAGCGAGTTTATGTCAAAAAATGTAATAGAAGTAAAGAAGTCATAAATACAGCATTGTAAATACGAAGAAAACTAGTGAAACCAAAAAAATAATCATTTGGACTTCTAAGAATGTTAGATTTCTTTAAATAAAAAGTTGAATGCATATAATTTGGAAAAACCTCAATATGTATTTGTTTTTTTCTAATTGTATAATTCCATTTCGGCTTTATTAAATAAAAACTCTTTATAAATTTATTAAGTTACAGTTTTAAAGTCTAATTTACAAATTATAATTTCAACAATGCTAATAATCAGCAGGTTCGCTGTTCACCAGCTTTACGTTATCGTTGCTTTTATCTTACGCTACTAGCTAAAATGAAACTACAATTACAAGCTTACAAATTCTGGTGGCGATGTATAAAAATCTTAACTGCGATTTTTACAATTTTCTACTGATGCTGCACATTAGAATTAAATAAGTCAACTTGGACACATTTTCCGGTGATGCTCCTATTTTTACATAAATCCATTTCAACACAGCAACCCATAATCAATGACTGCTAATATAGCCAAAAGAGCGAAAAAAAAATCAGTTATTAATGAACATCTGAATGAACTTTATCAATTAGGCTGTAACACACATAAATGTCTAACAATCAACTATTTCATTTTATCTTATTCCACTATTTCAAGGTGGCACAAATTGTTTTAGCAATGATGTGCACATTTAAACTTCTTAAAGCAAACGTAAAGTATGTTATTTGTAAACCAAGATGAGTTTCTTGTTTAAATTTGGCAGCAGCATATAGCCACTCTAAATAAATTAACTGGCTTTGGCGCCTTATTTTAATATAAGTAAAGCAGAAAAAAATGCGCACGATAATGTTAAAAATTAAACATTAATGAGCATTTTGTTTGCAACAAGGTAAACTGGAGCTGCGTTTGTGACTTTATACAAAATAAGCAACGGCTTTAACGTTTATCAGTTAGTTTCATCATTCCACAAAACAATATTTTTAAGAATGTACCGCTGAGACATAAAATGTCCTTCTTTGCTTTATCAGTTTCACAAAATATTCACTATTTACTTTATTTAATTATTATTGTATGTAATTAAACTTAATCATTAAATCGAGGCTCACATTTTTGAGAAATCCTTTTCAAGCTACAAAAGCGTAAAACAAAAACAACAGGTAACCCGATGTGAAAGACAGGCGAATTTGGTTGCTTTTAGGTAAGTTCGGGAGGTGCGCGGCTAATATAAAGTGCAATGTGGTGCTTCAAGCTACTAGCAGCATTGCTTCCAACCTCGTAGCAAAAGGTTTTTATTCCACTATTCGTCTTCTTCTTGACTTCGATGGCTTGAAAATCACAAATTTCTCAAAATGAATTGACAACAGCTCACACCGACACTGTGATTATGAAAACCAGCTGACATTAAATGACAGGGCTCGCCACGCATTTTCTCCCACTTCCGAAAATATTGCTTTTTTTAGGTCTTCGACGGCAACAATTTGAATTTGGGCAATGCAATTTGTTTTTGTACGATCGATTTCATCGCAACAACGGCAACACTGGAAACAAGTGTGATTTATCTTCCGGTATTTCAAATTACTATTAAACTTTATATACAAAGGCAGATGCATAATAAGTAGCCTTAAATTTTGTAGGCCTTCATATATAAGCATTATTGTGGAGAGTACATTACTTATTGCTTCTATATTTGGAATCTTTTGTATTAAAATAGTTGACTTTTCTGCTTTTGCTATTGTGACGCAAAAAAAGTGCATCTTGTTTAACTTAACTGACGAACAGTTTTTATTGCATAACTATGTAATTAATTTGATATTTTTCTACATACTATACATTCCATATTCAATATTAATTTAAAATATCAATTTACACTTCCATTTCCAGTGCTTTACGAAACTCATTTATTAAGTGCTGTAAAAGTATACGTAATCAAGGGTTTAAAAGCTCCGCTAATTCGTATTTACTTTGTAAAATGCGGATGATGAGGAAGTCTTTTATTTAGATTTGAAAAGTTTTCTCTGGAATTGTAACTTGAAATTGAAATGTAAGTCAAATTTTGTGAGGATGTAAAACAATTGAAATAGCCAGGTGTGTGTAAAATAGTTACATGATACTCAGTGTAAAAATGCATACCTGCAGAGTGACCCTTTTAAGACACATAATTGAATGCTTTGATACATTCCATGATAAGAATGGTTAACTAAATATTATGAACATCAAAAATATAATTACTTCAATTATTTTAAATTATTTATAAAAAATTCCCATAAGCTGGTTTTCTGATATTTTAAACCTGATGTTATTTCTGAAGTTAAAGATAGCTTAAATTTTCAGAATATGGTCACATTGTTATATGAGAAAAGTGAGAAAAAACTGATTGTTATTGTTTTCGACAAGTTCTTGATTTGCAAAAATAATTAAAAACAAAAAGATTAAATTGTCTAAATAAATACTTATAGAGTAATTAAGACGTTTTACTACCGCTCCTAAGTTAAAAACTGTTTTCTATTAATAATACGAGGAACATGTCTTTAATTAATAATTTGCAAGAGGCCGATGACAACATTCCCGCAATCGATGAAGATCCGCAGGGTAAGTGGGTTGCGATGTGTTAATTTTTTGGTTTGGTTGTTTTCTGACTTTTACTAATAAGTAATTATGCTATTCATAGTTATTATTAATGATGATGAACCGCAGCGTATACCCAACGGACGTTCCATGGATTCACTGCGCTCATCGTTTACCAATCGCAGCTCTACACCCGACTCCACCCACAACTCTTTGGATGTAGATATTAACCCGGATGATAAGGAGGAAAAGGTCCGATTAATAACCCAGGTACTCGAATTGCAAAATACTTTGGATGATCTCTCACAGCGAGTGGACTCCGTCAAAGAAGAAAATTTAAAATTACGTTCAGAAAATCAGGTTTTAGGGCAGTACATTGAGAATTTAATGTCCGCATCATCTGTTTTCCAATCTACTAGTCCAAGTTCCAAGAAAAAGTAAATCGTCTTCAACTTGGCTGAGTGTACACAAGTATGCCTTTCTTGTTTAAAATCCTTGTTTTATGTTTTTCGAATTTTTATGCTTTACAATAATAATTTAATTTAAATTGTATTCATTATTACTAATGAAAAGTCAATGTAAGTTAGCTAATTGCAAATGAGAAAATATTTTTAACAAAGTTAAGGAGTATTTAAGTTGCATTTATAAATTATATGTTTTTTTGATTCGCTATAAACCAAACGAAAAAAATTACTTTAGCTTTTCAAAATCCGCGTTTGCATTTTTAATTCGTGGAATGACGGGTCAATTGTTGGTGATTATATGGATTATTATCTAAATTCTTGATTTACAGTCGATCTTCTATATAGTGAATCTCAAGGGGACAAAAATAAACTTCGTTATATAGAAAATTCGTAATATAGAATAATTGGCAAAAGTTATGTTTATACCCTGTACAAAAAAAATGGTAAAGGGTATATTAAAATTGTGCAAGTGTATGTAATGGGCAGAAGCAGGCGTGACAGACCCCACAAAGTATATATATTCTTGATCAGCATCGAAAGGCGAGTCTATCTCACCAGATCCGTCTGTCCGTATGAACGCAGGGATCTCGGAAAAGGTAAGACCTACAATCACCAAATTTGGCACGAAGACTCGCCCAATACATAGGCATAACAAGTTTATTTATTTTTTTTTGATATTCGACGTATAACATATAGCTGTCATAGGAATGATCGGCCGAACACCCGCATTTAATAGAAAAAACACTTTTGTTTTTCAAGATATCGTTACCAAATTTTTGGTTTTTTAGTTTTTTTTTTAATAGTTTTAGCTGATGTCTAATCACATATCTCAATATTATGTATATCGGTTAACTATATCATATAGCTGCAATAAGAACGATCGGCCGAAAAACAACGTGTTCTATTTTTATTCGAATAAAAAAAGATCCGGAAATTAGAATATTTCAGAAACTAGAATTACCTCAAAAATCAAGTGATTCTAATTTGTGAAAATCTACTGCATATGGTACAAGAATCTAGAGGTAGTGCCGAACCAGCCTTTTTCGCTTTTAAAAGTTACTCACTCTCGCGTAATAATGTAATAAATAGAAGGTGGCGCCAATTTTTCATAGAAATCGGACCACTCTCATTAGAAAGAGAATTTTATAGCCAGATGGCGTCATCAGCAATTAGTGTATTTTTGGATCTGAATCATTTTCAGTTGATTTGAATTAATAATAATCAATTTAATGCATAAATTATATGTGCTAAATTTAAATCTGTTTTGAAAATTTTGATATTAGACCAAGGAGCAAAATATACTAATTGTTGATGACTTCATCTGGCTATAAAAGCCTCTCTCTAACGAGAGTGGTCCGAATTCAAGAGAAAAAGGCCCTATTGGAGACACCTAATTATTACACCATGCTTTCACGTGATGACGTCAAGAAAGAAGACAAATTCACCTATCCAACTTTGACAAACTTTAATAAATGGCGGTATTTGTTATATGATTTAAATTTAAAGTTCCGTCATTTAATGAACATACTATGTATACGCGTCTCTAGAGAAATGTAGAATATTTTCATGGTGGGCACTTAAACTTCTCATATATTGATGAAGATCTTCAACATTTTCATTTTAGGATGTCTAATAATATCAGTTATTATTATCAGTTTTTTCCAAACTAATTCTATATGGCAATGCATGAATTGGCTTTGTCAACGAAGAAGAAGATGTAAATTTGATTTGGTTCTTGCTGCGAGTTGTAAAATAAATTCCAGTTCGGATTGTTGCATGACTTCTCGCAGAAATCTGTATTTATGTTCAATATAAAAATAATTAACATTTTCGAATATATATGTATGTATGTTAGACATTTTAGGTCTCACAACAAAGCAAAATACGTTGTTCAGTACTGAAGTTGAGTAAAAGAGTTTGCAGAGCTCGGAAACCATTCCTACTCACTCACGTACTAGCTCCCCTCTCTTCTGACTTGTACACACATTCACTCACTTCTGGCTTTGTTGTTGCTGATTACAAAACAACAAATCTTAAACAGAAATTTCTGCATAATTTTAGTAATAAATACAAAATAATAATAATTTAGTAACAGTAAAGTCAAGTAATTTGTTTGATACTACAACAGAAATTCTTGTGATTCCAAAATTGTGAAGTTGTGCATATAAAGCAGTGCATCGAATATGTAACATAAGTGAGACTGTGCCACCGTTATTCAGGTAGAAAATAGAAATGTATTAAATACAAATTTGTTGAACAGAAAATTGATATGCAATTTAATTTCAAATCAGATCCCCGAATTTTGGTTTTCTCTTCCTACTTATAATCTTAAAATATGACATACATGTGCAAATCATATGTATATAAGTTGCAACGAAAGTTTGTGCAGCCTAATTATTGTTTTCTTTTTTTTTTATTTGTTTGCTACATATTTATTTTAATTTCCGTGCTCTTTGATTGCTAATATATAAGTAAATGCTAATTTGTGAGATTGAAGGCAAGTCTTTTTATAATTTAACATTATCGAAACGACATCAACAAAACAAAGGAAGTGCGATAAGTCCAATAAAATTGTTTTTGTTTCTTTTATTTTTTGCAAAAGGCAACAGTCGCGTTTACTTTAGGCAACGCAGAGCGAATGCAAAACAACAACAATAACAACAAACACAACTTTTTAATCGTGCATTTACACCAGAAATTAATAATAAGAACAACAACACCAAGAATATCAAGAACGGCCTCGTTGCAACCATTGCTGAGCAAGTGAAGTGCATTTTACGTAAAAGCAACAAGAAAGTACGAAGTCAAACGTTACATATCAAAATGTTTTGAGCTGTTGTGTCGCAGTCACCGCCATAATTGTTGTAAACTTTGGTGTTGACGTTTTGGCCAGACGAGGTATAGTTTGGCTACATCGTGCTTTTCCTGTTTCCCCCTTCGCCTTTTTGTGGTTTGTGTAAGCGCTTACTCATGTCTTTTGCCGACTTTGATGCCATCTACGAGGATGAACAGCTGGAGGAGCGTGAGCACTACGAGGATCAGACGGTTGCGCCCGTGCCGGAGCCAATTATTATACGCGGCGCTGGTAATATGACAGTGTAAGTGTCAAAAGAAGACAAAACAAATATTTAGTTTAAAAAAAAAAATAATAAAATAACAAAAAAAAAAACCCAAAGACTAACAATCGTGACCTTTAGCTTCCGTTTTGTGGCGATTTGTAAATGGTTCAAGGTGATTACTTTGTTTCAATGCAGACTCTGCCCGTCAACGTGGCCGAATTGTTTGTCATGACGTTCGTGACCTTCTGGCCAGTTTGTGTTTGATACTCTGGCTGGCTTTTGTTCGAACTATGCAAGCGAGAATCAATAAATATTTTGTGGTATTGCATAAGTCATTTGCTCGCTACAAGTCGTTAGACAATTTGTTGCCATGCTGTAATCCCTACAATTTCAACTTCTCATTACAATTTATAAAAAAAATTAAACTAAATAGCATTAAGTGGCATCAATTAAACGACTGTCATCTTGTTTGTTTGCAGCTTTGGTCTTAGCAATCGATTCAACACTGAGTTCCCCTCTGGTTTGATGTCACGCGTTGCGCCCGAAGAGTTCAAAGCGACCATCGGGCGCATTAATGGCATACTGAAGAAGACTCTGCCCGTCAACGTCAAATGGTTGTTCTGCGGCTGCGTCTGCTGCTGCTGCACGCTCGGCTGTTCCCTTTGGCCTGTCATCTGTCTGAGTAAAAGAGTGCGTAACCAATTGCTTGTCATATTTTCCTGATTGGGTTTAAATAAAAATGCATTTACATTTTACAGACACAAATTACGCTAGATAAGCTTCTCGAATGGGAAAATAGTCATTTATATCATAAACTCGGCCTACACTGGCGCCTGCATAAACAGCAATGTGATTCGAATTCTATGATGGAGTATGTTGTCCGTGTTGAATTTATACCTAAAACGCCCATTTATCGTCCGGATTAGACTGTACAATGTGCAGTCAGTCCGTCGTCAGTCGCTATGCTCTATGGAATTTGTTTAGTATGTAGATTAGTTTTGAAAACGAAACTGTAATCGAAAAAGCAGAAGCAGCAAACAAATAGTTTAAGCTACACACTAAATTACAACTAACTAGCTATAGTTAAATTTACTCTAGGCTTATCATTTGTATAATTTTCCTGTAATGGTTATTTAAATTGCTTTTAACAAAACGATTTCTCATAAGTTTAGTTCATTTCGATAATCTTCGATTGCGTCATGTTGCCAGGGGGAGATCGTTCGTTCATGTGAAACATTTCTTTTTAAGCGCAATGCAATGCAGTATCAAATAGGGTTTTTTTTTATGAAAATAAATTAAATTGTTTTATAATTCAAAAAGCAATAAAATATTTGAAAGTTCCGAAGGCTTTGTACATACGAAAGATTTCGTTTTGATTTTTGCTTAAACTGTACTAAACTGAAAGTTGAAAGTAATTCAATTATTGTTTAATGCGCAAGCGACACAATGTCGGTTATTTTTTGAAAACTCCTCAAAAGCCGTTGAGTGAAGTAAACACTTGTAAATATTCAAAACTGCACACGCACTAATTTCACCAATGTGGTGAATGAAATAATCATATCGCAGAGATTGTTTGTTTTGTTTGTTCTTAATGCAGGCGGTGAATGCTTGTTGAACTGACAAATCACATATTGTTTTTAATTTGCGTCGAGCATGGTTTAAATTTATAATAAGAATTTGTTAATTTTAAATCGGTAGCATTTTTCTGCCTTTTATTCAATTTAGTTCAACTGCGTTTGTAAAATATGACAGCGTTTTTGTGGTCATAAGAAAGAAAAATAAAGATTAATCAAAATTCACACAGTTGACTGTCAGTTTGGCATTGTGTCAAAAAGATTAAGAATTTAAGCCACTAATACTAGCTTAGAACAAGTTATGTGTAAATATTAATAAAAATAATTTGTGATGATCAAAAATGTATTCTTATTTCGATAAATAAAATGAGGTTCGACGTTGTCAGGCTGTGCTTTGCCGTTAACCAAATATGGACTGCAATTGGCTAACCAAGGTTGAGCGTCTGTTACAGTCGACAGCACACGGCAGTTAATGGCTAACTTGGCAGTGTTTTGTTTTTGTTCAGAACCAAATTCACAAAGCTTTTTTTTTGAAATTATGCTTTCTGTCCTTGACGCTAGTAAACATTTTAGGTAAACTGTGCTGAATGTTGTGTTAGTTTCTTTATTTATTATTAATACTAAGAAAAACATGGTTACAATTTCTTTATGAAAAAATGGAAATTCAGTCAACAGACTGTTCGTAAGTACATTAGAGTAAATTGAAAACAAAAAACAAAATTCGGAAAGTGAAGCTTGAAAAAATGCAATAAATGCGCGAAAAAATGGAATTACAGTGGAATGGGTATTTATCGTATAATCAACTGAAAAAATTGATACTCGATGTAAATGCGTTGCAATCTATTCATGAATTAAGCTGCCATTCCATATCGGCTGGCAGTGGCTGCTTTATTCTTAATCTGTTTCTGCTTTTTAAGACGCCTATTGCTCATCTTTATCCTTGGCACCGTGTTTGAGAATACGCGTGAATTCAATGTAATCGAAGAGCCCATTTTTTATGGGTGCCTCACGGTACATTTCGTCTACGTCTTCGTCTGAAAAGCGATCGCCCATCGTTGTTAGCAGCTCGCGTAGACGATCTTCCGGCAAAAAACCGTTGTTCTCTTCGTCGAAGCAACCGAATGCATTTTTGATAACATCTTCGGGATCAGTGCCTTGTAGACGTTCACCAAACAATGTTAAAAACATTGTAAAGTTAATGGGGCCGGGTGCTTCGTTCATCATTGCCTCCAAGTACTCATCGGTTGGGTTTTTGCCCAGGGACGCAAGCATATCGTGAAGATCCTCTTTCTCGATAAAACCATCACGGTTCTGATCGATCATATTAAACGCTTCCTTGAATTCAGCTATTTGTGCCTGATCAAACATTGCGAAGACGTTTGAAGTGGCTCGCTGAGCGCGCTTCTTCGTCGTTGCACGGCGAGTGGCAGTCTTGCGGGAAGACATGATGTCGGCCGATGTAGCGAAATGTGACTGGTTTTTAACACAAAGAAAAGTTAAATAAATAAGTCAACACACGGTGAGAAAAACAATTGTTTTTAAAGTTGCTGAGTTGGCCAACGCCCACGTTGCCAAAATGTTTATTATAATAAACTAAACCGTACTTACTGTAGCAATTTCAAGAAACTCACGGTTTTCAGTTGGTTTCACTTATTTTTTCGAATAACTTTAGTCAGCAGCGATACTATGACTATGATGAATTAGTCATGATATCGAATAAATCCTAATTTCATAAATACGTTGTCAGACGAGAGAAGCACTAACACTCACTGTGCGTGAGAGTGAGAAAGAACGGTTTCGAGCTCTGTAAACTCTATTCCGCTTTAACAACACTGAAGCAGTAGTGAACAACACAAAATTTTAACATTGTCAGTTCTCGGGACCCAGGTCTGCTACTTGTTTATTTTATTTAAAATTGATTTGAAGACAAATTGAAAATAAAATAAATGTTTTCATTTGTTTACTAGACGTAAATAAAAAAATATATAAATTTTGTATGAATTCTTCCTTATGTGGAGCACTTAAAAGAAATTGAGTTCTCACAATTGAAATTAAATACAATTTTAAACTTTCTCAGAAGATTGACTATTGAAAACAAATAATAAATAGAAGACGGCGGGTCTTTTCTTTCTCAAAATCAGACCGTTTATTTATTGCCAAAATCAGATTTTATTGCCAGATGACGTCATTTGCAATTAGTGTATTTTTAAAGATGATTTCTAAAATTTTACGTCGCACAACACTATCATATGTTTGGATATTGAAGTGAATCTGGTAAATAAACAAGTATGTTAACAGAAATAATTACGGCATGTATGAGATGTGCATAATTGAACGTTAAAATGGATTTCCGCGCCATTACATATATTCATACACATACATATTCTGTCTTATTTATGTATGAATGTAACGCTCCTTAATAAAAACAGTTGTTTGGAGTCGACTTTAATCAGGAAGTCCCTTTTCATAGCCACTTACATATGAATAGTCGCAGAGGGATCCCTATGCTCCAGAATGATGTATGTATATGTCAGTATTTTTAATAATTTTTGGAGGGAATATTAATAGAATATTAGGGATTGTTATTTCAAACAATTGTTTATTTAAATTAAGACATACAAAATAAATTAAATACGCATGAATTGCTAAAATAGGTTTAAAACTTAAATAATGTGGAATGCTTAAGAGTAATCAAGTCTTTTCATGTCTTCAATAGTATGTGGGGAATGTTCTAACACAGCAAACTAAACTATAAAATTTACAAATAATAAAAAAAATAAGTTTCCAAACTCATGGAGACTTCAACAGTAGTATATGAAAAGTTCAGTTGTGGATTTATAGGAGTAAATAGAACGAGAAATCCAGCTGGAACGTGTCTGAGCTTTTCTATTGCTATATAAGGTGTAGGCTTAATACTTGTGATATATTAATTGGTTGGCTGGTGATAAATTGATTACTCAATTAGGCCAGTCTCATCCTCGACTGTAGCCTGTGACAAAGTGTCTGTCTCTTCAGCTTCTTCGCCAGCGGCCGCAGCGTATTCATTCTGTGTGTAAACATGAGATGTTAAGTCGGCATCCTGCTGTTCAATGCTTGAATCCTGCGTATCCTCAGTTGACGTTATTGAATTTGATTGATTCTTGCTAAAATGCTCACTTTCGTCTGCTGGCAGAGCCTGCTGGGGTGGTGAAGGCGGTGACAGGATATGTTTCGCTCGTTCATCCGCTTCACTCTTTGATGACATTCGCCGTTTGACAGGCGTCTCATTGGCCGCCATGCCATTCAACTCGGTTCCCATGAGGTTTCTGGCCGTCTGCATCAGTTCGTCGGTTTGCTTGCGAAAGGCGCGCAGGATGAGCATGTCTTGCTTCATTTGGAATTCGTGCTCCCGTCGCACAAACTCCTTTTGCTGTTCGAAGAAGTCGTGCAGCATCTCGCGCTGCGCTTGATGTAAGGCTGTGGCCAATTGATTAAGTTCGTTCTCAAAGGTTTCCTGTTGATTTTTGTTGCTTGCTTTGTCGCTCTTGCATCCTTTTTTGGCATGTGGCAGATTGTCAACCGAGTCGTCGTCACTTTCTTCATTGTCGTGCTCCAGGTTGGATGTGTAATTGACATCCTGTTGGTAGTTTGGCACTTGCGAGGTTCTTTGTAATTTATGGGGCACGGGTTTGATTTCGATGGGCAGTCGACGCTTACGGTCTTTCAGTAAACTTATACGCGCTTGTCGACTTGTCGTAGCCACATTGGCATCATCGTAATCGGCATATGACTGTTCTTGGTAATGTTGCTGATGCTGCTGCAATGCCTGCTGGAGTGGCATAGCTGCGGGTGGCGGCGACATCGATTGCTCTAAATCAGGAATCAAGCGTTCGGGTCGCAGCGAGTAGGGCGTCTTTCGCGTTGGCACTTGTTTCAGGCGCAATAAATTGGCATTGCGTGTTGGCTGCACACTTATGTCCTTGGGCAGACGCACGAAATGTCCTTGTTGTGCGTTTGAGGGCAATTTGGGCAGCATCAACTTCGTCGATGGCTGCGTGAAGGTGATGTCGCTTGTGTTATTGAGCCTAGCTGCCGACTTTATGGAAATTGAAGGTGGAGGTGGCGTTTCGATTTTTAGCATGCAACTGATACCGTTATTGACATTGTTGCTTCTGGACTCTTTGGCGAATTGCGCCACACGCAGCTGTGTGCCTTGACGTGGACCTGATGCAGTGAATGTGGCTGGCGGTGAATGGCGCGATTGACGCTTGCTGTTTGACGCAGTCTGATTGGGCAAACGCATCCGCGTTGACGTCGGAGACGCTGGTGCCGTTGGCGGTGGTGTATCTGCATCATTATCCTCCGTTAATTCCTGCTTAACCTCAATCTCGAAGGGCGTATGATCAAAGCTCGAAGTGACAGCGGTGTTGCCTGTGCTGTGTCCGTTTCCACTAGCAACTGTTGCGTTCATTTCATTGTATCTTAGTGCATCGGCGGCATTGCCATTCATGTAATTGTTATTGTCTGCCTCGTAGCCTGTGATTCATTTGGATTTCATGCAATTGTTAATAGTTTTATTGATGTCAAAAACTTATACTTCGGCCACTTGTTACACAATACATACCTGTATCGACGGGTTCCGGCTTAACCAGGCCCAAACGGAAACCAAAGATCGGATGTGCCATGCTCAAGTTGCTGCCACCGTCATCGAAATCCGTTGACTTGCGAAGTTCGTAGCCACTCTTGACCAAGTTACTGTTCGAGTTTTCGCCCTCCAACGAATGCATTGAATTGCCGCAATCGCTGCCCCCGCCGAATTCGCCGTTGCAGCTGGTGTCGCCGCTGTTTTCGAGCATTTGGCAAAGCTTCTGATAGACCTCCGCCGGTATCATCTTCGGTATGGTGCCACTGCGCTTTGACGTATTGTACGTCGACTTCAGAAACTTCCACTTAGTCCAGATCTGCATGTGCGACTTCTTGCGAAAACCATTCGTATGCATGATATCCTCGACCTGCCGGAAAACGGTGTCGCTCTTTATCGATTTATCGTTTAGTTTATCCAGTGCATTGTTCTGGTACATGATGCGCAGCATCTCCAGCATTTCGTTTGTGCTCCACAGATTACGCTCTGGACGTGATTCATTGCGTTGTTTTGGCAAAATGTTACTGCTGCCGCCGCTGCCAGTGGCGATGTTGCCGCTGTTGTTGTTATTGCTAATGTTGTTGTGCTGTGCACCCTGGCTGTGTGTTGGTGTCAACATGCCATCGACATCGCCCACAATTCCAGTGCCTGTTGCTGCTGTCGTTATCAGCTGTTTTACATGACTGTGACTCTGCTGCTGCTGCAGCTGCTGCTTTTGTTGCTCTTCCTGTTCTTGTTGTTGTTGTTGCAGCTGAGGGTGCAAAGTTGTCATCATGTCGGTGGCAAGCAGCTTCATTTTCTTATGCGAACTTTTATAGGTACGTGCGGGTGTGACGCTGTTGTTTTTCTCGTGTACGTTGTAATCCAGCTTTGGCATCAACATTTTCATTTCAGTTTATTAAAAGTTTCTCGCTATATTATCTCTAAAATAAAAGAAATAATTAAAAATGCACATATGTACATAAATATAAAAATTTATTATTCACTTATTTATCAGAGTTTATAACTTATTAAAAAAATAAATATTAACTATATTTTTTTTTATAAGCTATGGCAAGGGGCATAAGCTTAAAATAAAAAAATTAAGTTTCTTCTACTGTGCAATTTTATAATTGCTTTGCTATGTAATCATCTTTTAATCATCTACTTTTTATCGTCGTTTTTAATGCTGAACCATTTCAGTTTCGAAATGTAACCCTCTGTAAACATGTTCGAATTAACGAAACCAATTTAATGAAATTTTAGAATGTTGCTTTATTTCGGCAACCCTAAATATCGGTAATGAATTTGATCCTTGCATACCAGACTTATCCCGATTTTTAAAGAGAGTGCACGTGTATTTTGAGTGGGTGCAACTTCTGTTCTGTTTTCTTATTTAAATTTGATTTAGATTAGAATATTTCCGATATTCAGTTAATAACGGTTTAGAGTCTACTTAGCGAGTCAAAGGAAAATCCAAGTAATTGGGATTTTCCTCGTTTTCAAATATTCTTATATAACGTTCACGTGCCTTAGTCTACCCGAGAAACTTCTGAATCAACACGAAAGTCAACGAAAGAATAATGAACTAAAAAAATATTTTATCGATTTTGATTACTAATTTCAAAACGACAATGGAGTCAACTATAAAAACAACAACAACAGCCAATGCGAAAAAAAATAAACTTAAAGAAGAACTGAAACATATGTACGTCAGGCGTGAGCGAAAAAGCAAGAGAGTATACGAGTGTAACTAAATTTAGAGATAATGATTGAATTTTTTTTTTATTTTTTAACGCTTATAAGTAACTTGGTCGAAAACCTTTTAAGTCCAACGACGTAAAAGTAATACTGAAAAAGTAAAAAAAAATAAATATACGAAAACAAAAGCAACCATTCAAAATTCAACTGAAACCAGCTCAGCACGTCGTGCGAATTCGCTTAAACGATTTTGATTCCAATACTAATTTAGGTGCTGCTTATTTATTTCAACCACTTTATTCAAATTTAATAGAAAATAATTTTCCAGCAGCAGTTTCAATACTTAAGGCAACAGAACCATGTCACGTTATTAGGCACACTTTGTAAATCTTGGCAACTTGTAGCATATGCTAAGGAATTTACCCGGCATATGGGCAGCATTTTAGCATATCTATTTATTATTCTGCTTTTGCCTTTTGATTTAACACAATAGTTCATAATAAATATGCAAAGCAATTTTTTCAGCAGGTTGCGCCATACTTTTGATATTTCTTCTTGATACAAAAAAACTTTTATTTCATATAAAGATATTAAATGACTATTTATATTTAGTTAAAAAACAGGAAAAAAAAACACATGTTGGTTAATTTATTAAACTTAAAATAGTTTAAATATTAAATGTGCATTTATTAGTTTCGAAGTAAATAGCACCAAAACATTCAGTTTTTTATTAACTAAGTAGTTCCCATTGTTATGTCAGCTAGTGTGTGTGCGACAAAGCAAAGAGCGAGTTAAGGAGAGCATATCTTATGCTATTGAGATTGAGAGCGAACACAAATTCATAACTCGCATTTCTTCTTAAGAATTGTTATTACAATTTTTCCGCATAAAAACCGACAGGCACAACATTTCGAATCATAAGCATAATAAAAATAATTTTGATATTTCATCAAAAGAGAGGGAGTGCACATAGTGGCGAACGACAGAAAACAATTTGAATAGATTAATTTATTAAACAATTCATCAGCACAATAGTAACTGGTAAACAGAAAAGCAAAATAAAAACACAAATCACACTCACATGCGTTCTCAACGGACGCACGAGAGAGAGCACAACAGTCATCATATCCACTCGCGCGAGATGTTGCGTCGTCAACGGCGATTTCAATACTGACGGTTTCGAAACCAATTTCGGTGAAACACAGTTTGAAATCTCACGCATACATTTGAAAAACTCAGCGAACGGGTGTGCAGACCCGATTACAATAATTGTGAGTCTGCGATTTTGCGAGTGTGTGTGACTTTTTCATGAAATGAAAAAAGTTCAAAATTTAAAAAAATGTCGGTTGCGTTTTTTTTTTTTACTTCTACTTAGTTCGGCATTATTATTGTACTATTATGCATATTGTATATGTGTAGTTTTTAAAGCAGATAAAGTTTATTAGGTTATTATTTATTTGTATTGTATTTTCACTAGTGCAAAGTAAAAAAAACAAAGTAAGAAGAATATATTTTTGATTATTTTTTAAAGTGTGGGTGGCCATGATTTTTAAAAATGATAATCTCTTATATGCATAGCTTAACTTGAACTTTTCTTCTAAGGGTTTTCGGTTGTTTTATTTATGTAACCCTTGGAAACTCTTTAAACTAAAATTATAATTTTAAAACAGCAATTCTACATTATTTTTTTTATACAACAAACAACTGTTGCATCAGCTTTGCTCAGAGTCGGGTGCTTACATTAATGCAAAGGCATAATTGGATTGGATCCTAAGTAGGTACTACAATTAACTATAAATGGAAACTTGCCAAAACTCTGAACTATTGCTAGGGGTGTGACCGTTTGGAAGTTTCACACGTATGGAAATGCCAGGTGTTCAAGCTTCTTTTTTTTCGGATTACCAAGTATGTTTTATTTAACACATCATGAACTAGCGACTTAAATCAAAACCGTTTGGCAAATACGAGATACATTTTTCTATTGCGTCATCGAAGTGTAGCAAAAACAAAAATAATAGGTTGGCATTTCACAAAACGAGAGATAAAGAAGATTGTTAAGAATAAAATACCAAAAGAAATTCACATGAAAAGCAAAAAATGGAAAAAATATAGAAAAAAAGTCATGAAAACGAGATTTACAAGTATCAACAACAGCGTTGTTGTTGTTGTTGTTGTTGGCTCAATCGGCGCGGGGTGGTGGTGGCCGTGTAAGCGGCATAAGTAAAAGAAGAACGTTGCAAAAAATTGCGGAAAACTATGCGACAAATATGCTTTGGGTAATGAGAACAGGTAAATAATAATCGAAAAAATTCAAAAATCACACTTTACAATTTTTAAACATTTATAATATTAAAAAGTACATAAGTAAATGTCGAACCTGTTATAGTTGTTATGTTTCGATATTTATGAGATTTGAGTTCAAATTACTCAACTAGTGTTTTTCTTGGGAAATATTATTGTTATTATTATCATTAGCAAACAATGCAATGCAATCGCAAAGAGAGCAACAACAAGTTTAGAACAAAGAAATTAAAAATCAAAACGAAATTCAATTTAAATAAAATCGTTCAATCTTGCGCCATGCCAAGGCGAATTCAAGTCATGACGTCCGACCAACACGCGCAGTGGATTACAAGTGTGCGAGCAACTATTACTTAAATTAGAAAATCCAATAAACGTGTATAGGCGAAATATTGTCTACGAAAATATTCACATCTTTCGAGATAGAACCACGAATTGAAACTGATTTCGAAAAGAAAAACCTGCAAGTCGCTTCGCCGTCGCTGTCGGCGTGAATATCTCGCAGATACTCGGTTCGGCAAAAGCCAAAGCACAGCACGAACGGCGCAACAACAATTCACTGGCGCATCGTTAACGTAAGGAAGCGGAGTCAGCCAGCAGCCAGCAGCCATGAGCAGCCAGCCAGCCAGTCAGTCAGCCAACGGAGGAAGCAGTATTGGGCATCATCATCATCGTCATCAGCCAGAGCCAGCAGCCAGCAGCCAGCAGCCGCAGCAGCAACCAACACCAGCCGTAGCCGCCGCATCGTCATAATAGCTCAACGAAATACGAAAACGTTTTTCTATAATGTAATTTTTGTTTTTTTTTTTGTTTTTTGTTCGTTCTGTGTTGTTTTCATTACTGCTTCATTACCGTTTCTTATCTGCATTTGTTTTTCTATTAGTTACGTTTTCCTTTAAACTGCTGAGTGCGTGTATCTAAAAGATATTAAAAATAATAAAACTAAATGCAAGCAAAAATTTCATATGTATTGTCATTTGCATTTTGCAACTTTTGAATATTTTTTGTTTTGTTGTTTTCTGTTTGAAATCTCTTTGAAAATATTTGCCAACATTTATTAGAATGTCAACGTTTATAAGTTTTTAGTCAAAGTTCATGATGCTCTGGTTTTCGTGTGAGCCGCTCTCTTTTCGCTCGCACTCTTGTGTCATTTAATCCCCCTGCGAACCCACTCTGCAGAACTCAGCTGTTTTGGCTCTCGCTATGGTTGGAAAAAAGTTTATCAGTGTGTAATGAAGACCTTGTAAGTGTGTGTGTGTGTGTGTGTGTGTGTGTGCGTGTGCATGTGCGCGAGAAATTTCAATACTTTATTCGTATGGGCATTGGATTTTTTTATTTTATCTCATTTTTATTTTTGTATTTTTTTTTTTTTTACTTTTTTATGTTCGTCTACTTGTCTACTTGTGAAAAGTTTTTTTTTTTTTTTATTACACTCATAAGTGCATCTTCATTGACTTGTTTTTGTAATTTTCCAGTTTTCTAGGCTGTTCAACGACATTTATGGAAACTATTTGAGTAAGCCAGGGATACAAACCGGTTTTGTACGAAACTGTTTTTGTGTTCTGCAAAATATGCAGGATCAATAGGAAAAAACACTCTCGTATTAAATTGCGAGCACAGCAGCCATGTGCAAGTATTTTGTGTATAGCAAATTTTGTAAAGTTTATATTTTCGATATGAGCCTCATTATTTATTCCTTATCTTGCATAACAAACAAACACATAGACATAAATGCGTACTTACTTTACTTTACTTTTACATACAGTAGTCTCTAGCCTATGGAGGGTGTAGCTCTAACCGAATACATACCGATTTTGTTTTTATTGCAAAACATTAAAATCCATTTGTTTGAAAAGTAAATTGAATATTTTAAGTTAATTTAGAGAAATTTTCAATTGTTGTTTGCTTTGCACACACGAGATTGTTCAGTTCTCTTTTGTTTCTAAGCCGGCAGCATTATAACATCATCTAAAGAAGCATTGCTTTGCTCCGCCCATTTTAAATAAATATTGAATGCTGATATAGGCTCATCATTTCAGCACATAAACTGATTAAATTTGACACTTTCCGTCAACTAAAAGAAGAAAGGTACTTCCTAGAATTTCATTTAGTCACTGGAAACTTTACAAAATAATTTCCAAGAACAAGAAAAATATGTTGCAACTACTGAGTCAAAAAAGTTCGGATGTTGCCAATACTGAGACTTAATAATAACAATTTTGATGCAACAAGAAACGTGGTTTGCAATCATCGCATATGTGCAATAATCGAGAGATTACTGTACTTTTATATGCATATGAGTGTGTCAGAATTTAATTATGTACACTGCCATGCACTTACTGAAGGACAAAATTATTCGTGAAAACATTTGCATATTCGTAAAACGTATTAAAAAACATTTTGTAAAATTTAAATTGAATACCAGAATAAATTTGTTTCTAAAACTTTTTCAATATTTTCAGAGCAGAGGATATGGAAAAGTTTTGATGTTTGAAGACCAATTTGGATCAATTGTTCGAAAGTGCTAAGCCAGCATGGATGACCTTTTTTGTTCGTTTAGTGGCAATGTGCAGCTGTAATACAGCAAAAAAAGAATTTGCAACAAAATATTAAAGTAATTATTTTTACTTTCAACTTATATAATTTTTAGCAAGTTTTTGAATCGTTCATAATAAATTTTATTGATTAAATTAAAAAAAGTGTCAGTGTAAATTTGATATTCTTTTTATGTATTTTTCTATGTCCGCTTACTATAGAATATCAAACTTTTAGCTGGAAAATATAAAAGCAGCAAAATATGATTATGCGCAAAGAATAAATTTTTCTGATTTGAGATGCTTAACTGGTCCGGAGATAAAAGGTTTGTACACATTTGCAGGGGGAAAAAATTGTTATATGGAGTATGGGGGTCTGCAAACCTCAACAGAGTCAGATGGTTGATCTGAAGTAATACGCTGAGTAAACTCCTTTGATGTTTTTTTTATAAAAATTACTAATCATCAATCTTGTAATACGATTAAATGTTTTCTCAAAAGTCGTGTCCGTCGCAGTGAAACTACACGCCATGGATTGCGGCTGTGTCGATATGTGTTTGTGTGATGCCACTGCCAACACAATTAGTTATTATCTGACTTCTTGAAGATCGTCATCTTGAATTGCCGTCCTAGTAAATATTAGACGGTATAATGAGAACGCATAAATTAAATTCTAATTTATTATGATTATTAAAACAGCGAATTTTGCAAAAATGTATTATTAAAAATTCACAAGAAGTTTTCATGTTGCTAACGCTTTTTTTTTACCGATTCTGTAATGAGCAGGTAAGGTAGTGGCGCCATCTGTGGTTAATCAAAGCCAAAACAAAACACATTTCGTGCGAAAGCTTAACGTAACGGCAGAAAAAGCTTTCATATGAAATGGTCGATTCAACAAGAACTTTTTGCAAACTGTGATCTGTGTGCTGAATAATTTGTTATTATTAATAAATAAATATTCGTGATTTGTATTCACTTAAAATTAAAAGTGAACAAATGTAAATATAATTTTATTCCAATTACTGGCATATACATATGTTGACACAAGAATCCATTCATTGCATTTTGTATGCACGATGAATGTGTGTTTTCATATTGGCAATGAAGTATATTGTGTTTGTTGTTTTTGCTTTTGTGTTTGCTTATGTACATATGTACATGCGTTGTTGCGATGTAGTTTTTGTTTTCGTTTATATCGAAACTTGTTGCTGTGGCTGTCAAGGGCGTATGCAGTTGCCAATATAGGGGGGTACAAGCTTTTTTTCCCAAAGTCTTTGAGTTATAACTTATAAACGCTACGGTCCCTGCAAAAATCCTCATGCAACACTAGCTAACGTCTTTACTAGGAAAACCTATGTATACATATGATATTAATTGATGTCACAAACATTCTTCAGGGTGGAAGTTGATCCCCCTTCCCCCGTGAATACACCATTGGTGGCTGTCAATAAATAATGTGCATTTAATGCACATGCGCACGAGCAGAAAATCGCATCAGCTGTTCCGATTGGAAGCTGAAAGCGTTTACTTGGACCTGTTGCCGCTGCTGCTGTTATTTGTTTACTTATTTAGTTTTTCCGTTGCTCTTGTTCTAGACAAGTCGTCGACAGAATCGGTGCAAAAATATTTAACCAAAATTCTTGAATCGCCTACGACAAAATATTCAAAAATACAACGGTATAAATATTGATTTAGTCATTAAAGAATTAATCAAGTCGCAATGAAAATTTTTTAATAAAATAATAATTTAATACAAATAGCTAAAGCACTTTAAGAATATTACAGTATTTAAACACAAATATTCATACGTATAAATGTTTATAAATATATTTATAAGTGTAAACAAATATAAAAATATTGTATAATAAATGAATGCAAAATAAAATATGTACTTCGCGCTTGTCTTAACAAATTCACAAGCGATTCCGTCAACAAATTCCAAGAATCGTTTCTTTTTGTTGGTTTCGCTAAACTATTTTTTGTGCAATTTTTCGCAACGTGTTTAGATTTAAAATAAAAATAAAAACAATAAGAAAACATTAAAAAAAAAAACAAGTAGAAAAAAAATACGCAAACATAAATAATATTTTGCGGGCGCCAAAGTGGTAAGTTACGCTGTCAACTTACATCGATTGGCAGTAAACTGAAAATTGCTCTGACGCCGCGCGGCATGGGTCGATCGTCGTCTCAATGAAAACAAATCTGAATATCAATCTGAATGGCAGGCGTGCTTGGACTGCAACGCATTTAAGTCAAAGTCAAATGCGCTCTTTACCCGGGTGAGCTGCTCACTTCTCTTCTATTTCCTTATTTTTGTTAGCATGTGGTTTTGTTTTTATTTGAATTATTTTCCATTTTGTTTTTATGGTTACCGACTGACTTAGTTTGGAATTTTGTAAACACGGTCTATGAGACCGGTCTGGGAGAATTGCTTCTAATATTTTTTTTTTTATGTTATTCTTGTCAATGCTATGCACAAATAAAACAAAATAAATAACGAAAAAAATTTCATAAAATAATGAATAAATACAAAACAAAGTCGGGTCTCTTTGGTGTTAATTACATAAATGCTTATCTATAACCAATTATGTATATTTATTCGACTGATAATGAAAAGAGCGTCTGGCAGATATACATATGTATGTACATTGGATTGTGGTAGAAGACTAAGTGTCTTACGGGCTCATACATATGTTTTAAAGTATTTTATGAATTTGTTTATTTAAATAAATATTCCTTAAAAGTATTCATATATGTATACACATGTACATATTTGTATACGCATTTATTTATAATCAAATTTTAAACACCACCTACTTGCGATTACATGATTTAATACAAATGATATCTATTCGTGTCAATAGGCGATCGTCTTCAATGGGGATTTTCAAGGTATCAATGTGGTTCATATATTTTTTGGATACTCTATTTTTTATTTATACATTTCTTCTGCATGCGCCATCTTGGGTTAACTTAATATAGATCTCGGCATCGTTTTGATTCATATTAGGTTAAATTTTAAAATAGACGCAAACAGCTGTTCATCAGATACGACGTCAATTTGTCAGCACTTTGGCAAAAAAATTATTAAAAAAAAACAAACAAATTAAACATTACTCAGCTCAGATTTCTAGTAAAAGCTTATCTTATCCTATAGCAAAGGAAAATATTTTGGAAACTCGAGTGTAAGATTTAGGAACGGGTTTTTTCAATTATCGTTTAAGTGAGCTGAACGCAACCAAAAGCATAAACACAATCGCAACAAGTTAAACATTTAATCGTTACAGTACGTGACGGAATTACTCACGGAAACTTAAAACCGCAACTAATTTTTTATTTAAATCTACAAATAATAATCGAGGCAAAGGGGCATGAAGCCAACTAATCGTAAATAACTTTAGAGTCATTCACCCGAAACTAGCTTGGATTAGCAAGTTTTTGTCATAAATTAACTTTTATCAATAGCTTTGGCTGGGCAAATTATCTGTATTTGTAAAGAGCCTTGCCCTTCAATTGTCTCCTCTCGGCATTTTTCTACAGGAATTGACGCAAACAGTGCAAGTCGATGCACTCGTGCACACATGAGCAGGGTTTAGCATAAACAGTTTATTGTTCAGGCAATCTTCTTTTATTGTAAACATACGTAAAATGTTTGCACAGCTGATCGATAATTATAAATTCGTTCTTTATTCGTGAGTTTCTTTAAATCGGTTGATGGTTTTGCGTATGTCACTTTTGTTAAGAGAGTTAAATGTTTGCTTATCAGCTGACGTCAGTTGGAATAGTTTTTAGGCTTAACGAAATATGGTCGTTCCCTCAGCTCTCCTAGTCAAATAAGAGTTCAGTCAGGCATAGACGTTTATTTCAGACATAGTTTTAAATGGCTTAACACTTTCCGTATGCCAGTGAGGCTTCAAAATCTTGCCATCAGAATAGACTTTATATGAAGGTCTCTGATGTGGTACTTTTGCTTTCCAATTTCGTGCTACATCTTGACTTGACTGTTGTTGACTGACCTGTGTCTGACTACAGGCGAACTTAAGGTTGTTACTTACCATTGGTTCAATTGAAATGCCTCTGGGACGTTAAAAATGTTTGTGCTATAAATAAAATAGATAAAAACTTTTATATATAATATATGGATTGTATTAATATTTTTGTGCTTTTCTGCAAAGTGTAGAACAATTTGCCTATCTATTGATATAGCGGACTTTGATTTTAACCTTTTGGATAAGAAAAAGTTGTTTTTTATCATATATGTATGTAATATAAACTGAGTGAAAGCGTAAGCGTTAATCAACAAATAATTATATAATCGGGCGTGCAAATATGAAAATACTATAGCTATAAAATCAATATATTGACAAACCTCGCAATCTTTCTTCAACGTCAGTTAGCACAATAAAGTAAATAATTGCTTTCAAATTCGTCACATTTTTATTACATTCGATTTCCTTTAAAAAAAATTTTATTTCGTAAGCTTATATAGATATAGATAAAGTTGACTTGCTTTTAGTACAAACTGAGTCCATTGTACGATAAAGGCAGACGTACTTCCTTATAGGATATACGCATTAAAAAATCAAGAAGAAAAGAGGTTCACTTTATATGAGTTGACACTTTCCTCTTGAGTTTATGTAGGTCGAGGCATGAGACTTCGGGATTTTATCGAGTGTCCTCTTGCTTTTGAAGATATTATGTTGACATCATCGTTGACATGACGCCTACTAGGAGTCGAGACAATGCTTCTTACAGAAAGGCCCTGTAAAGGAAAAAGTTGCAGTAATTGCCGAAATTGTTAGCTTAAATAATAAAGTTTTGTTAAAGATTATTGGGTACACTTGATCTCATAACTTTTAATACACAAAAACAAGTAATTATTTGTTAATTAGCCACGTTGTTGTTCTGGCGTCCAAGTGTCATATTTAAGTGTAATAACTCAGAGTTACATTCTATTGTAAGTCATATCGTGCGCCGCAGGACAATTTACGCACGTCGTCTTTAACGCAAGACAATTTCGTTTATACAATATTGAATGATAAGAAGTATGCGGGGTGGAGTGAGTGGCATGAATAACCTTCGGTGGCAATAAATATTGCAGAGGCCATAATGAAAGCCACATGGTGGGCCTAAAAAGATAAAGACAATGATGCACATGAGCAACAGTCAACTTCAGACATTAGCCTGTCAACATGTCGAATTGTTGCGTGAATTTGCACGAATGAAAACCTCGGCACATGATTTTTATTTATGGCAGGACTTGAGTCCAAATGCAGACTGGAATATTTCAACTGTTGTATACTTCTGATCCCTTGACGAGGAACTGATTTATTAGCATTCTTACTTTGTCGCACTATCAAATTTTTGAGTCTATCTGGCTTTGATTGATTTCCCTCTGATAAGTTGACTGACAGTCGTGAGTGTCAGTTGTGTGAAGAGTCTTTCGTCTGCTCTTGACGTTTCTATTATCAATCGCAAGATAACTGCAGTGGCTCGTCCACAGTTCGATTGTCACATTGCGTGGCTCATTTTGACTGATTTATTTGTTCCTTGCTTTTATATATTTCTCTGAAAGAATGTGGTTAACACTTTGAGTTGTTTCCGCTTAGCAGAAATTGCTCAAGTTTGGTCTCGAGTGGGACCATTATAATGATAATTAATGAATAAGCTTGTAAAGCAATTTATTTCGAAAAAAAAGGAAAATAAATAAAAAAAACTAGAAAGCATTTTGCAAACGCCCACGCGGATTAGCGACAATTTTTGTGGAAGTTTTTCCGTTTCATTCAGTTTTTCTATTTTGTTTTTGTTTGCTTTTGTTGACAGTTGTCTTTGTTGATGAGAAAGGAAACGACTTTACATGTTTTTGCAATTAGCAGAAGGTAAATATTTTAAGCTCTTGCTTGCTTTTATTAAAATAATAATAAAACGCAAACTGAATTCACTGTAATATACATTTTGGTAAGCAGCTTTGTTGGAGGTTTAATTAGTGCATTATAATGGGAAATGTTCTGCAGAAAAGCTTGCCTTGCAAAACCTTTATACTTACTTACTTGGATAGGTAAGTCGCTACATAATCTCGATAGTAATAAATTCTGCCGAAAACAATATTTTCTTATAGTAGAAGTGTTCTGTAAACTTATTCAAGTAAAAACTTCCATGTGGCATTTATTAAATTCCATTTAAAATAAAAAGTTTAGTCAATAAAATAATTAAAAACTTGTTAAAAAAAGGCCATTAAATGGATTTAACTTGAGTAAACACACAATTGCAAAAATAGCAAATTTCAGCGGAAGCAGAAAAATCCAGTCTCATGACCACGAGTCGGTTTTTTTATTGCTTGAAAACCATAACCATAATCGCGTCTTAAGTAGATCCAAAACATTTTCGTGTAATAAATTAAAAGTATAGAGCAGCCATAAAAGCCACACAAATACCCATGAATCCTGAGAGATTTGAGCATTTCTTGCTGCTGTTTGCATTTCACACGGTGGCGAGTAACAATAAACCAAAAAAGAAAAAAAAACATAAAAAAAAGAAAAAAATTAAAGAAAAGACAAAAAAGCAGCAGTAAGTTTGATTAGATAAGGCAAGAGCGTGGCAAAGTTCTTCAAGTGCAGTACAAGAGGACGGACATTGTCATGTTAAATATTATTAAACAATTAATTAAGGAGACAAGGTACGCGACGTATCGACGCGGCCATAAAAGACGCGGGCAGTCGCATCGATAAGGGTTCAATTTGAATCGAATGCACGCAACTGGGCCGATAAGCGCTGCCATTGAGTTTTCTGCAGTTGAGAGGAGACTGCTGTGAGTATGCGGGATGGGCTTTGCGATATCCGGTCAAGCTTTGATTTAATGGTCGCCAATAAAAATTAGCACTGATTTTTATGAGTCACTCAAGAGTTTGAGATTGATTTGGCCTGCGTTTATCTGACCATCCAACTGGTTACATTTCCGTCTGTCTGTCTGTCTGCCGTCGGTGAGTACGAGTGTGAGATAAGTGGAATACATTGATTGCTGCGGCAGCATATTTATTGTGGGCGATTAACTTTGCACAAAGTCAGCTGACCGCTTGGCGTCGTTGTGTGGGGGTTGCTGCCTACTGACATCCCCCCCTCGGTACAAGCTGATTGACCAGTTTTTTTTTTGTTTTTTTGAGTAGAGTTCTTACTTTGAAGTAGCCTTCATTGTGCACTGCGCTTCGACGCTTCTACGCTTCAAGTTGCTTGTTTAGATATTTTCATGACGGCAATAAATAATTGTAACAGACAATTATTTGTCTTTAGCCGTCATTTATTTATCGAGTTTGACATTTTCCATTTGATGTTAAAATAAATTAACGCTTGCACAGTGGATTAGGTTCTCGTTTGAGGTGTTTCTTTTCCTATTCGATGTGACATTTCACCTAAGACGCATTTTGTGATTCACATACTGTTGGATTACTCGTTGGCGTATACGTAATATTTATTACGTGCATGTTGTAGCTCAGCTCGGTATGATTCAATTTGATATGTCTTGATACTGAAGGTGATAGCTTGATTTCTTTTTTCAACGTATATTCTGGAAGGGTGTAATTTAATTTAATCATGTCTTATATAGTAAGTAAGCAGAATCTTTGTCTCAACTTTCAATAATATGACTTCTAAGCAGTTTAAATTGTTGGCATTAAATTTGAAAAAATTAAAAAATAAAATGAATGACCTTGACACTTGTAACAACAACATAAAGTTATGCATATTTAGCCAATACGTAATTTGTATCAGATAAACAACATTTCTATTTACGTTTCAGTTTAATGCTGAAAAGATTTTTGGAACATGAAAACAAATTGGACACCATCCAAAAAGTGATTGCGTCCGGCACGTGCACATTTGGTTCACATCAGCAAGTAATTAAACGACAACATGTCCGGAGTTTTTCTGTTTTATTTTGTTATTTATGCATTTATCGCTTCTTAATTAGACTAACATACATTAATGGCTAACAAATCACTTTTAACATATTTGGCTGAGGAGTGGACATATGCAGCCAGTGGATCCAGCATTTGTTTGTTTATGCATGCACACACATGTGTGTGGGTATGTGCAAGTATACTAAAGATATGTTTTTATGTCTCTCTGCATGGCGTATAGACCCGTCAAAACCGTTGAGTATAAACAAAGTGTGTGCCAATAACAAAAACGGATTTTCGACTTGGTAACCACTTTTTACGGCGAGAGCAAAATGTGCTAAGAATAGTTGCGGCATGATTTGCACTCACTTTATTTTCAGCTCAAATTAAATTTTCGGCCCGAAAATCTCATAATGCCAAATTTTTAATTAATTTGCATATTGTTTTTTTGGTGCTTTCAGTTTCCATAATTTATATGCGACGTGCTTAGCGCAAAGTGCCTCGAAAATGTGTGAAAATTTGCCATAAACAATTATGTAGTTAAATTTTCAATTTTATAGCGCCATTTTCGCAGTGCGTTGATTCGCCAGTGACGCAGTTTAGTTTTGAATACTGTAATGTTGGGATATGAGACGATTTAGAAATGCATTAAAATATAATTTTCAATAATTTTTAATAATTACATAATGTAAATAAAATAATTTTTTTATTTAGGAAATTAACACAAATAATGTAGCAAATTCTGTATGTAAAAGTGCAGATGTGGAATTCGTTTTTAATACTCTTTTTTTAATTATGAGCAAAACAAGATTAAGTCAGGAAGGCGCTTCTAAGCCGAGCAAGTCTTGTGGTCTCCTCACTTTAGGCAGTAAGGACTCATTGTGTAAAAAGACCTTTTTTTCAAACTTAACATATTTATATGGCTCTTCGTTTGCTCCTATGAGCGAGCCGCGAATTCGCAATAGTGTTGTGAAAAATCACATGTTAATGAATACTTTGACTAAAGTCGAGTTTGGACCTTATCTCGCACATTTTTCCACTTCTGTTTTTAATTTAAAATATTGAATAAAGTTTACTTAACAATAACAAAGATAACACTTTTAGGGTAATATTATTTTAGACAACAACAAACTAAAAAGAAGCTCTGCTATCGTTTGCTTGAGCCACAATAGGAGAAACGAATCTTAAGTGAGTTTTACTTAAGGATTGTCAATTTAGTAAAAGACTCGCATATATTTGCAGTTGTTAGTCCATAAATTTTCCATTCATTAGCATGCCGACTGTTTACCATACGTGCACACTAACACACACACACACACGCACACAGTGTTGCGGTCCGTCGGTTTATTGCTTTGCCCCAGAGACGAGTGGCTCAGTGAGCCACGGCGTGTGCAGAATGCTTTGCAACTTTGCATGCGCATTTATTGTGTAGAAAGGGATTCGGAATAATTCAATACACTTCCGAGAACATTCAGCAGAGCTACACAATAAGTTGTCGATGGTGCCATTGTGGGGAGAGGGGTTGCAGCTCTCTGCTGTGTCTTTCTTCTTCCGCATTGGTCCGACTTTGTTTGCTTGTGGCCATTCGAATGCTGTTGGTCGGGTGCAACGCCTCTGGACATGGCTTGCGCTGAGCTGCCAACCGTTGCTCGACTTCTGGGTCTCGCTTGGCAATTATGAAAATTGCTTTTGCGCACAACTGCGTGTGATTATGTTTGTGTGATTCCGTTTCCTGTGGGGCAGGCATCTGTTTTGCTTTTCCGCTTTGTAGTTATTTGCTTGCTTATTTGGTATCTCCTCTCGTTGTCGACTAGTTTTGACTTGTACCCGGTGACCTTGAACACGGCTATAGAAACTTGAAGGCTGTGTGGGCCGCTCGAAGGGGTAAGTTTTTCAACTCATATGCTTAACCTTGAAATTGCGTGGGATTTGTCACAAGCCAAGTGACTAACAAACAAATAAATTTTATTAAACTTTGAAGGGCTTTGAACTTGTGTTCAACCTCAATCTCAGCCTCAATGTGCTACTCAAGCGATTCCTGTGCTTGGCTCCCTGCTCCCTGTTGCCTGACTGGGCTACAGTTTACCGTACCGTGCAGCCATGCACTGCCGTGTGTGTTTTGGCGTGTCACTTGGTCAGGTGACTGCTTGAACTTCAGCGGTGCAGAAAGGGATTAGCGTATAACGTGGCCACACAAAAAGCTTCAAATGTTTCGCAGTCATGTGGCGTTATTCAATCTGGAAAAGCGAAAAGTCCCATAAAGGTAAAACGTGATGGGTCAATTAACAACTGACCTGGTCACTTTCTTTACGTTGCAGAGCCGAGACGTGTTGCATGTCCGTATGGGACATTTGTTAGTTGTTTGTATGGTATTTTTCTTTGTGGGGAAACGCATGTTCAGTCAACTTATGCAACTCAAGTTTCGTGCTCACGTTCATGCTCAAGCTGACGCTTGCATTCGGCTGTTATATCACCCTCACGGCGATATTACGACGTTTAGTTTGCAAGTGGAAAAATTCCACAAGTTTCTTTGTGGCTTGTAAGAAGTTCGCGAGATGTGGGTTGGCTTCATGCTGGCTTACAGATGTGTTTTATATTATAGTCATGCAAACACGAGCAGGTACGTACATCGTTTCCTTATTTATCGTGCACATTCAAAAGTTGATTTCTGTTTGCCTTTGTTCATTCTGAACTTATTCGCTTAATGCCATTAAATTAATACTTGAAGATACTTGCTGCACATGCTTGTCTAATGCTGTATGACCAAATAGTGATTTAAATACTTTGTCGGCGGTTTCATGTGTTTACATTGAATATATCGTTCTTAGACTGCAATGACTTTATTCTGGCCAGAAGTCTTTGCTGTCATCTTTGAAATATTGTTGGAGTATACCACAGTCTTGAGTGAATACTTTATATTTCGTCAATTGTGCCTAAGGTATGGCAAAGTTGCCAAGTTTTTGCTTATGGCTCATGTATTTTTTTACCCTGTTTCAAAAAATCGTAAAGCATTGAAATATGAGTCGATCTAGCCATTTCCATTTGTCTGTCCGTTTGTAAGTCTGTCTGTCTATCTGTCTGTCTATATGCATGAACAAACGGATTTCGAAGATGGTTAGACCGTCAACCATCAAATTTGGCACGAAAACTCTCCTAATCCTTTGGGCATAACGAGTTTATTTTGTATTTCGATATTCAACCCATAACATGTAGCTGCTATAGGAACGATCAGCCAAAAACCCATATTTGCTAACAAAAGCCGTTTTGTTTTTCAAGATATCGTAACCAAATTTCGGATTTTATAAAGTTCTTGGTAATGTCCAATCATATATCATAGGAATGATCGGTCGAAAAATATATACTGAGAAGAACTGTTTTGATTATTAAGATATCATTACCAAATTTTGTTTTTATTAACTTTCGGTAATATCCAATCAAGTACCTGAATATGATAAATACATATCAGATTACTATAACATATGGCTGTTTACTAAGTTTTTTTAGATTTTAATTTGAGCGCAGGGTATGCTATAGTCGCGTGTACCTGACTATAGCCCTGCCTTTCTAGGTGTCTATAATTAGAAATGCATGTAGGATAAATTAAAACCCATACGCACACACATATTTCACATGTACAGAGCAACGCACGTCCTTAAGTAATTGGCTGCAATTGTACTTTGCTTCTTGGCTTTCTCTTGATGTGTATCCTTAGCTCCTTCGCTGCTCTGCTGACTTAAGCAGCTTAGTCGGCATTGCAGGCAGCTTTTGCAGCGTGCAAGCCATTCTCGCGTGCGTGTGGGTGTTCACAGTTTATCTTTCAGCTTCAGTTTTGTGGTTGCCAAGAGTTTATTTTTTTTTTATTTTTATTTTATTTTTTTTTGATACACATGATAGAGATGTGTCGTCTACACGTGCGTGCAAAAGTTGACGCTGGCGTTTGCAAACGAACCTTGCAAATCTTCTTTAGATAAAACTGTACCCAAGGCAAACAAAGTCAACACAACTTTTTATCTGCGCATTTGATTGGCAGTACATGAACACTAAAGAAAAAAAATAAAAATAAAAATGCGAAAAAATAAATAATTAAATTAATTCTGCTGCACTTTTTTTTATTTATTTTCTGTAGAATTTAATCTGCCATGTTTGCCTAACTAGCGTAGAAATGGCGTCGTTGTGCTTCTGTTTTTTGTTCTTGTGACACACCTTATCAGAGGTTTTCGCTTGTGTCGCTGATGCTGATGATATGTTAACTTCTCATATAATATTTGAGTTCAGGCGCATGACAAATTCACATAATGTCACGTTGATTTTTTATTATTTTCACTTTGAGCTTTTGCAAATACGATCCATTTGCTCTGCGATTTGCTTGTTTTATTCGTAGACACAAATATGAAACTGTCACTTCAAATGGTCGAAAATATGAAATATTTTTATGAAGTTAGCAGAATGTTTGCTGTGCAAATGCACTTTTAAAAATTGTTTGGTTTTTTTCAGAAGGTTCAAGAAAAGATTGACAAGAGGGGCTTAGAGGCCATTAGACCATTCAGTCTGTGTCACTCTGCAGAAGTAAAAGCATTTCTGGCTAAAAGACGGCAAACAACAAAGGACATGTGTACAACGCCAAGCAGAATTTATTTTTTCTAAAGTTTCCCTATGCACCCTAATTAAACTAATGTAAAATTCATTTTCATAGATTGTTCAACTTATTTTTTATTGTCGTCGAGTTCAGCACACCGATAATAAAGCGAAAATGATTTGTTTTTATTATGTTTTAAATCCGTTCAAACAGAGAAAAGAAAAGAAAAAAAAATGCGTTAACCAAGTCCCGCAGTGACAATGCGACACTCGATTTGAGTGATGGCATTCCGAATAAATCATCGCCACAACAATGGCTGGGAATCGGCCCATTTGGCAGCCATTGGCTCGCGTACGCATTGACGTAGGTCAGGTTGGCACCTCTAATCGTGACATGCACAGACAGACAAATTGTTCGATATTATTCAGGCGCTGAACTTTGAACCAACGATAAGGCATCAAATAAAACAAACAATATGCGACAAACAAACGCATCAATGAAAGTATCTCATAGATAAAACGCGTGACCACTCAGATGGAATAAAATAGAATGAAATCGCATATAATGTTAAAAACCTTTTAACTGGGAACATGCATTCGCTTGTGGTTTTTGTTGCCTTGGCTGCGTGTCCTTGCCATGGTCTGTGGTTCAACGGATGCTGGCAAAACTTTGCCGGCAGCTGACAGATGATGCGCATCCTTGTTGTGCTTGCACCCAACCAGGACTCAGCACTTGTGATGGATGACTGACAGCTGAACATCATGTTTTTGCTTGCGATTTCAACAGGATTTTAATTTTATTTTCAGAAATAATTCAGGGTCAATGTCGTCACTATGGATGTGCGAACCTTCGTCACTACAATTGAAATGAACCCGGGCTGGGCTGTGCGTTGCTGTTGAAATGTAAACTGATTTTGCATTTGATTAATTTTCATTAACAGGCCAACGGCGGCCAAGCAACAAAGTTTACATAATACACGTTGGCTTCAACTATTTACAGGAGATAGTTGAGGGACAATGAACCGAGCTACGCAGCCGGGAAGCAGGATTACCGAATGGCGTTGAACTTGCGGCGGTTAGGTTATTTTTGTGTGACTTGATTGGATTTGAAATGATTAATGGCCAGCAACTTAAAAACAAATTTAAAACAGCGAACGACTTCGTGGCAAATTTTAAATATTTACTTGATCACATTTTTTAAATTGCCCACAGATAACAAACCTAAAGATTGCATGCACATTTTTGAACTCCTTCTCTAGCTCAACACTTCACAAAGGACACAAATTAGTTGTCCAAGCAGCATCAGCCTTATATGAGCTATCATCAAGTCACTGTTCATCATATGTGCAACTACGGAGTTCATCCCACATAAATAACAAATAATTGTACTCTTTAAAAAAAGATAATGGAATAAATTATTCTCACGTTATGCCTAAATCCACAAATTCACTTAAGTGGAATCATTAACTGCCAACGTATTATTATTAAAAAAAAAAATACGATTTGCATGTGTCATTTGCTCATTAAATTTCATTTGGAATTGATCTATTTTGCAATTTGCATACTGTGACGTTTCTTACTCGTCTCTGTGTGCTTAGAAGTGCATCTCTTGTGTGCTTTTTGTTCGTGCATTGTTTCCCTCAGCAGCCCAGCAGTGGGGTTCACTTTATTATCGACAAAACAATAATCGGCCGATGTGAAAACAAGTCAAGAGCGAAGCTGCCATTTCATTTGCATTGAAGTCGTTTGCGCAAACTTGTTTGCGAGTTGTGGCTGTTGACACTTCGTTCCAGTTCCAGGAACTCTGATTCGCTCATCGATGAGGCAGCATTTTGAGATGCCAAGTGTTGGCTGGCACACTTTAGTTTCACATTCAGTCATGTTTGCGTCAACGTGAGAACTAGGTATACTTGGCTTACTGCAATGTGGAAAAGTTTTATTCTGCTCTATGTGAAATGCTCGGTGCGCATGCAAAATACTTATCCACTTTACAATGCCGATGCAAGTGCAGCGAGTTCACTAACCCCGTGGCAAAGTCAGCGGATACACAAGGAGAGGAGGTGGCTGGAGTGCGGCCGAGCCGAAGAAAAGACGTCAGCGAAAACCTTAAAAGCGAAATTGCGCACATGGACAACAATTTACAATTTGCAGTGCAGACACGCAGGCTGCCATTACACGCGACTTGCGCGCGATTTCCATGGCATGCCGAGCGCGAGCTTCGATGACGCTTGCAGTGCACGTCGCGTGCTGAGGATTGACCCTCAAAGTGACAGGAACTGGGTTAGTTGGCTTAGTTGCACAAAGCAACCGAGCGACCTTTGAGCGGCGCTCAACTTGTGCAATCTGCTCGCGGGCAAGGTACACAGGACGTGGCGACGATTTATTGCTTTGGCGGATTGTTTCATGCACGCAAGTAGGCAAAACTTTGTGTGCTACTTTTACGCTGCCTCTCCGCTTTGCGCCTCTTTGCATGGAAACGAGGGCTGCTAACTTTTATTGACAGCAATTAGGCTTCTGCTGCAAGGTCATTGCGCGCATGTCTTTGCGTCACCTGCATAGGTGCTGAAAAATCAATCGATGCATCAAAATTGCTTATTATGTGCGCGTGCACGTGAGTAGCTTAGCCAAGCACGGCAGGAGCAACTTTTGCTGGCAGCCAAATTGAAACATCATAATAGAGTGCTCCGCTTTGAAAACACGAGCTACAATTTAGAATCTCATTGCCTTATTTAGTATTAAGTCTGTCACTTTGCTTGTCAACTAATTATGGTAATTCATAATTGAAATAGATATTAAATATATATTCTGTGTTATATATATATACTTAGCTAAATTTAAATATAAAGCTGTCTACAAGTCGGTATCATGTTAACGCAATGTTGAGCGATGTAATATGATGAGCATCGCGTAATCATGCCACTGTAAAGAATTTCGATGCGCGGCTCGTGTCTGATCTGATTGAGTAAGTGCCGCAGTTGTCAAGTAGTCAGTCGTACAGTCGAATCAATTGCACACTCGCCCCGCTTAATCGCTCACTCACTCACATACTACGCCACTCAATGGCTCAGTCACACATTCATTCATTCGGTTACTTAGCTACTCAGTCAGTGGCTGCGATTTATGTGACACGTTGAAGCTTTAATAGCGAAACTGGTTTCCTGCCTACGTTTGCCTGCACAAGTTCATAAATTACGCAAAAGTAATAATTCTGTGTTTGTTGTTTGGATTGCTGCTGTTGTTGTTGTTGTTGTTGTAGTTGCCAATTAGTTTATAAATCTAATAAAATTATGTGGTTAGGGCTGCTTAAATACATTCTTGTGTATTTGTACGGAGCAACAACACGTTTTGCTACTCAACGCCAACGAGCAGCAGCCGAATGGCAAAAGCCGCCGAAATTATTTGAAGAATCCCCCCGTGAATTGCTTCTCTGCCTTTGGACTTGGGGTTTGTTATTTTTATTGTTATGGTTTTTGTTGTTGCTTACTTGTTTTGTTTGATTTCGTTTGTCTTGATTCGCGTGAACAGAACTTGTTGATGCGATTGAATTTCACACGCACATGTCGCTCGTTAAGATTTTTATACTTCGAGTATGTGTGCGTTAATAAACACATGTATATATATATATATATATATATTATACATATGTATAGCACACTTAAACATCTTACAGTGCATATAATATATTAAGTAATAAATCTTTTTCAAAGAGTCTCATTTAGCAATTAGCACAGTTCAAGTAAATCTGAAACAAACAAAAATATGATGAATGTTCGCTTTCGCATTTCGCTTTTGCAATTTTACATTTAATTTTTATTTTATTTTCATTTTTTTATTAGTATTTCTTTATAAACGGCGGCAAATGCCGGTTTTCTAATTTGTTTGATGGGCTGTTCGGTAGATTTCGTGACTAAGCACCAAATTGCATTTGGTTTGACGTCAAACTGAAAGATCGATGTTCCTTGTGTTTTCTTTTTTGCTAATTTGAAAATGTATTTATATGCATTTATTTCTTAGACATGCAGTCACATTCGTCGTGTTATTGTATATATAACACACTTAATCAAATGTTTTTTATAGCAATGCGCTAAAAATATTGACTTTTATTTGGCAGAAATTCCTGCGCCGCCAGTTGTTAGTTGATTAATTATTGGTTTTGTAGCTAGTGAAAGCAACAAATTTCTGTTAAAAAGCAAGGGATTGCTTGATACTCGCTGCATTTTGATGCATTAGGCATATACATTTTACATAAGCGTAGTCAAGAGATTAATTAGTCACATCTGCCTGCTAAAATAGCAGAGGACATTTGTTGATCATAACCATTCTTCTCTTCAGCTCAATATATGAAGAGTTTCATTGAGATGTTCAACAGCAAAACACTCGACACTCGATGATTTCGAGTAACAACCTCAATATTAGAAAAAGCCTAGTTTTGAAAGAAACTCTGCTCCAGTCTACGCCTTGGGGTATGCAACATTATAAATAGGATTTAAAAATCTAAAGTATTCGCAATGAAGATAAATATCAAATGTTAGCCAAGTTTTATTGCCATTCGGTTAGAGACGATGCTTAGTTCATTGGAACTGTTTTATCGCATTTTTGAATATTAGTGAGGAACAAATAATGTCATCTGGTACTAAAAATGACAGCTGAGCGACAGGCCATAGCATGCTTCGAGATAATCTAAATCAGCTCAGAAAATAGAAAAGCAAATAACAAATAAATAAAGCGAAACAAAAGACCGAACGACAACGAACGTGAGCTAAAGTTAATTAGAAACAGTTAAGGCATTGTTTATAGATACAAGCGAATCACGTTTATCTGCAGAGCCACAACAACAACAACAACAACAGGTTGGGTCGGTTGGCTATTCGTTGTTGCTCGTGTTTGGTATTTTGTATTTTTGTTTTTTATTTTTATTTTTACTTTTTATACAGCAGAAAGTTGAATGAATCATGATCCAATTTGGTTGCTTGTCGACTGCGCAGTTGCGGCCGCAGCAACGCTGGTGGGCATTTAGCTGACTATATGAAGAGTAAATCCAGTTTTAATAACACAAGCCATGGCATATGTTAATATTTCTATGTTGGCTCAATTCGCAGAAGTTCTCGCTGTTGCTGTTGCTGTTGCCGTCGCTGACATTGTTTTCGCTCTTGGCGGCATTTAATGAGCATTGTGTTAATTATATTCGATTAGCATCTGTCAGGCAAAGTTGGTCGAGAGAGTGTCGGCGAAATCGCGTTGCAACAGTTGGACTGCATGAGCATGTGTTATCTCTTAGCGACAGTGACAGTGTCTGGCTGCCCCTTTTCCTCTCTGCTTGCCTGTTTGCCTTCCTTCATATCGCTGTTTGATTAGTTGCTCGGCACACGGGGCGTATGCATAATATTGTAAGCGGCAAAAGCTTTGTATGCCTTGAAATATTAATCATACGCATGACAGTTAACATTGTTTGCAATGTGCAATGCATCTTGCAAGTTTCTTAGCTACTAGGAAACGCATTACATATTTGCGGAAAAGCTTAATGAGCAACTCATTTCATTGCCAGAGCGCGTACACACGATACTGTATCAGCCGCCGACTGTGCGAGGTTGCTACAGTAGTGCAAGTGCCGAATAGTCGCCGAAATGTTTTTCACTTTTGCGTTATCGAAAATCGTAAATTTGCTTTGAATTATTTTAGAGTGTGGCATTAACTGTCACGTTGTAGACAATTTTTCTGCGACGACGTTACTATTGATGAATTTACGAATGAGTCAGTGCAGCGACTTGGACTAGACGCAATTGGTAGAGGCTCTGACATGTTCTACCATAAATGTATTTCACAGTTCTGTCATGGCGATGAGTTTATGGCAGTCAGCTGCGCCCGCAACAGACAACATCGGCATTTTCGTACGGATTTAAAAATAATTTGTGGCAAGTGAAGTTCAAAGTGTGAAACAACCTTAAATCAATAACGGAAATATTTTTTTTTTTTTTATTATTTTATTTTATTTTAATTTTTTACGATTTCTATGTGCAAAGGAAAGTGAATATAGAATTAAGTATGGTATGGATTGATTAAGTAAGACAGACTGAGATTTTTCCATTCTGAGTAAAAATAATGTACTTTAATTTCTTTGATTGCTTAATCAAATTTGATAACAAATCCACACCTAGGCACGGTATTATCGTCTCACGCTGCATGAATAATGAGTAGCGTAAAATAAAATAAAATACATCAATAACAACAAAAAGAACAACAAAAGCTACGCAGTCGGCAACAAATTCGTATACTGAGCAGCACGAGCGTGAGTCGGATTCTGTCAGTCGCCGGGTCAATAGCGTAGCAGAAGTGGCAGCGGCAACAGTGCGACGGAGGTGGCAATATTGTTTCGGTTCTGATGGCGGTGTTGGTGTCGATGTTGACGGCGACGCCGTTGACAGTCGCTGAATTGTTCGTGGCAGTGGATTATAACAGAAAAAAAAAAAAAATAAATGAAATCTTGACAAAACTCTGACATACTATAAACAAAACGACACGAAACAAAACAAAACGAAACACAACAGAAACAGCAACAAGAACATAACCAAAGTAAGAAATAATAAGCACATCAAAAACAAAAAAAAAGCACAACAGCTGGCAATAAATCCATTGAAAATATTGTCCACGGCGCCGAATCCAAGCCAATCGTTTCGATGCGCTGCACTACACCATTGCCATCACCTACACACCCTTACCGAGACTATCATCGCTTTCGTTGCTTTCGTCGCTATTGTTGTCTTCTCTGCTGTTGACGTTGCCGTTGCTTTTGTCGTTGTTGTTGTTGTTATTGTTATTGTCATCGTAAATTCGTCGTAACTCGGCAAACGAACGCTAGATGTCGCTTGCTGCCGGCGTCACTGTCGTCGTTGTCGTTGTGGTTGTGATTGTTGTTGTTTTTCTGGCCGGTGGCGGCGTCGGTGGCAGCGTCGCCAGCACCTGCTGCTGCTAGTGTGCCTGCTGTCGTTGTTGTAGTTGTTGTTGCGTTCAAATTTTTGGAAAGAAAATAAAACTGGCATCGCGCATTCGAACGCCAAGTTAATAAGCGAATGCTGCTCGCTGCCGCTGCTGCTGTTGCTGCTGCTGCTCGTTGCTGCGGGTAATAGCCACGGAGGCCAAAGCCAACAGCTTCAGAACAAAAACAGAGCGCGCACTCATCGGGTATACAGCATTTGGTTCAGATACGATTCCGTTCAGTTCAGTTCAGTTCAGTTGGCTCGTTCATTCGTTCAATCGTGCGTATATTCGATCGTTGCTTCGTTTGCGTTTTCGAATCGTTTCGTATTGGATTTGTATGCGAATTCATCGAATTGTTGTTATTGTTTTTATAGTCAAATTTTTTTTTGTTTTTGTCATTGTTGATTATTCGCGATCGCGTTCAGATTCGACTTTGCGGTTTCGGCCTTTGTTTTGTTTTCAATTTTTATATGAATGAAATTTGCTTTAATAGAAAACGAGAAAGCATAACAAATATTTTTGAAAAATCGTTTTTGAGATTATGCGTTTGGAAATTCAATTAATTATGCATTTTTAAAAAGGAATTGTGAAAGATTCGATCAACTGCATTTCAAGTGTGCAAGCAAGAAATTGAAATTGCTCTTAAAATCAAAATAAATAATAAATAAATTAAAACTGTGCAAGCATTCAAGTGTTTGTGCTAAGAACCAGCGGAGTATTTGATTACAAGTAAGCCAACTGTTTTGAGAATCATAAGACCTATAAAGAAATTTCACATAAAGAAATAAAATACACAAAAATAAAATAAAAACAAGGACGGTTTAAATTATTTGTCTAATCATGTTGTCAAACGCCATGAGAAAATTATTTCAAATACGACCACATGGCAACATCCACAAAAAAAAAAAAAATAAGAAAAATATCATAAAAAGAAAAGAAAAGAAGAGAAACTAAATGAAAGAAATAATTGTATAATGAGTAGAATATTTCTTTGCTTTGGCTTCAAATATTTATCTATTTATTTTTCTTGCAAATGGTTGTTTAATGCCATCTGCACTTGTTGACCCAGCATTCGCACACACGATAGCTTAAAGCCTGTGCCAAAAAAAAGAATTTATGTTTACTCTGCGGCATTATTATTTGTTTATTTATTTTGTTTTATTCTCATTTCATTGTTTTTTTTTTGTTTCTTGTTTTGCTTTGTTTTCGTTTTTTTTTTGCATATGATCAGCGGTTAAAATAATAAGCTCGTGTGCGACACAATTCGAGTTAATGAGTTACACTCCCATAAATAATCGTCATTTGTTCTGTTTTATGAAAGCTAAATTCTGACGATGGCATATTATGATTATGTGTCAAATGTTATGTACTGAGTTTAATGTAAACCAGCTTATTTAATTTGTTATCCTTTTTTAAGGGTTACGTTGCATTTAGCTTAGGACTCAGAAGGGTAGGGTTTAGATCAGTTTATCGTGGCCAGTACTAGGTAACTTCTTGCCGACGGGGTTGCAACGCGCATCTAGTGTATCAGCTGTAGATCGATCCAACTGCTCACTTGGAGTGTCTGCATGCAAGCATTATATAGAGCTAACTTAAACATGGGTTAGCAATATTTTAACTACTCCTATTAAATACTGCGAAATCGAGTCTTAAATAAACATTACGACAATATATTTTAATGTTTCACCTTATATTAAATAATTTTTTTTTTTTTTACAGATATTCAGCAACACTCGTATTTGATGAGAAAGCTCAATTTATTCAATATCAAATCGATGATCAAGCTAATTAAGTCAAAAGTGCAAAGGAATCCACGGAGTTTCGAAAACTTTCCATTATAACGAATAGCCAAAGGCACTCCACCTACTGCACCAACCGCATCAACTGCATCTACTTCTTCTATTCTAAATCTAGCCCGAATTTAGAGTCTTCAGTCAAATCAAACACTCCCATCCATCCTTCTATACACCTGCACCAATAACGAGTCACTAGTGAATTTGCCAAAATGATAGTTGATAAGTCAGAGAAGATGGGTGAACATGCTTGGACCAAGCTGCTCGACGAAAGGGAAAGCATAAACGGCAATGGCAACGGAAACGGAAAAGGGGCTGTGATTGTCAACATGACGAAAACGGATAATAGTCGCATTAGTGATAATAGTAAGCAGAATAATTGCTCAAATGAGACGACACCACTCAATGTGGAAGAACTCACGACGGTGGCAGTGGGAGCGCAAACGCCGAAGTTAGTGAAGGATGTAGGAGCGAGCGGCGAGGCCGCCAGCGAGGTTGGCGGACAGCTTACGCGCAAAGAATCCATGTTGGACACATTCCATAGACATTTAAGGAGATCGATCAAAGCTGTCAGCGAGTCTCCCGGAACGATATCAAGGTGAGTTGTGTACAGAATTCTCTTGCTACTTTTTTCAATACCAAATGGGGCCAAGTCAATGCCGACGCCGACGAGAGAAAAAAAATAAGAAAAGAAAATCAAAACAGTTGTTGATTTATTTAATGATTCCTGATGAGTGCTGCTTTGTGTTTTTTAGTTTTGAGTGCATTCTAAAAGAGATACTCGTACACTTCGTTTATTGGGTCGCACATTTTCCAATTCTATTTTGGTTTATTTTGAAAACTTTTTAAAGTTTGGGGAAGTTTGCCGGACAAAAGATTTTAGTTGAAAGTACAGCTGAGGAAGCAGCAACTAAAGCCACATGCACATGCAATGCCCGAATGCCGTCACAGATCACTATAGCAGTGGCCAGTTGCATTTGATGCCTTTATGTAAATAATATTTACTGTTGTCTGTCAGTTAGGTACAATTGACTTTATCAAGAGATGCAATAAACCGAATAATTTCATTTGATTAGAAAACTAAGCGGTTTCATTGTGTAATAATCTGTTGTCACCATCTGCTGGCCGCATAATAGATATCTTTTGTGCTGACAGATGTATCTATATCTGCTGTGTCAATATCTGTATCTGCATCTTTAGTTGCAATTGTAGCTGCAACTGCAAGCCAAGCAGCTTTGCGTTCATTTTGTTTGGTGTATATTTGACTCGCTTATGACTTTGCTGTTTCCGCGGTGTCCGCTCGTCTCTTATGCAAATACCCAAATTAAAACGGCTTTGTGCCGTGTCGGTCGTCAAGCTACTGAGATTGCTGTCAGCATATTGCATGTTCGCCATTGCGCTTCTAAAGCGAATCATCTTTTGTTGTGTTGAAGACGTTGCTCCATTTTCTGTGCGTTGGATTTTTGATTGAGTGTAATAGTCATAAAAATTAAATTATATGTTTTTATTCAATTAGAATCACTGTGGGTGGACAATTACATGCTATTTCCGCTTTTTTCATATAAACAAATTCATTTATCCGAGATTGACTGTACTCCGACTGTTGTTGTGATAATTGTTGCTAAGAAATCTTCCGCACACAAACATACACACACGTCATAATTGTTCGATTTTTTTCAAAATTTTTGTCAAATTAAGATTCCCATAAAATCGTTAGGAAAAGCAAAGTGAGCATAATGCAACCGATTGAGCTGCTGTAAAAGCAGGACGCTTGGCACTGTGCTGATCCAGGGAGACACAAATTTCAATGAGATTTGTCCTTAAATAAGAAAAAAATTAAATAGTCTAGAAGTAATATTGATATAACCCAGCTTAATTTCAACAAATAAAAGAATTTCTGTTGAAATCTCGAATCCCCGTGTAGCAGCCTATTATCTAATTTTATATACGTACTTGAGTCGTTAGATCGAGGTAAAAATGTAATATGATCGAATTAGTCAAATTTGGGCACTGAAATGTGAAAACCATATTATGTAATATTTTGTGCGGCGCCATGAAAATAATTGACCGGCCATGGCTTCGTGTAAAACATTTGAATTCAATTTCCTAGTAAATGTGTTCTACGGTTAGATAAAACTTTTATGAGTTTGCTTATGACATTGAAGTTAACAACTTACTCAGATGTCAACGACCTGGCAAGAACTTGACATAGTTGTACATCATTACGCATAATTAAACACATGCGCATATACAGAGAATCTTTCTACGAGAACTACCTCACTAAGGCATGTAAACAGTAAAACAACAGAAGCAATGTGGAACACAAGCATGGCACAGCATACGACGTCAATGTCTAATTTTAATAAAAACAATAGCAACAACAAAAAGAAAAGTAAAAAACTGTCGCTAGCAACAAAAAAAAAAAAAATACCTTAGCCGACTAATTTTAACATAATTGAGAGGAAGTTGACTAAACTCGCTTATATTCATTATTTAAACTGACGAGATAGTCGCGTTAAGTAACGAATGTGATACGCGCAGCTAAGTAAATCGAAGTCCAATAAATTAATTCGGGCAAATTCTAATTGGCTATTTAATAAAGAGAAACCCGTTACCCGTCATCGGCGTCATCGAGACAAAAGCTTCATTAATAACTCGCTTGGGTGCTGGCAAAATTCTGGCATTAAGCCAACGGGGATTTCCTTAGCTGCACCGAAAAGCTTTTTATGCTTTGTTTCTAACCGAAAAAAAATAAACATAGCTAACGAACAAATATAGTCCCAACTACTCAGCGGCGGCATAAAGTCAGAGCAAAGGTTGCATTCGGTCATGACGACGTTTTGTACCCTTAAGCACTATTTTTTTTTGAAGTAAATCTTAGACAAGAAGATTTTCCCCCAAGTTGTTTAAAACAGTGATTTGTAATAGCTTTGATGCTTACAAACCAGGAAGCTCAGCACTTTGCCTGGGTCGTCAAATCATTGTAGTGAATGAAACTACCCTGCACATTGCTGACAAGGGTATGCGAACTAAGAGCAAATTTTGCTATCTCATTATTATTTATTGTTGCGAATTTACATAAGTGCTAAAAATAAATTATTGTCGCGTGTATACTCTACCAAGACAATGCGCAAAAAAGAAAATAACAGGGACAAATGAATTAAAAAAAAAAAAAAAAAAAGAGTGAATTCAATTGAAAACCCCAAGTAGACTACAATTGAAACATTGTCGGTTCTCATTAGCATTTATTTTTCTTATCATTATGGCCGACTTCTTCTTTTTTTAACCTGAGCCGGTATCAACATTAAATCAGCAGAAAAAAAAAAATAAGAAATAAAATAAATAAACGTAAAGTCCATAGCTCAGAGTTGTTAACTAAGTGCGCATGCTGCCAAGAGTCATATGTAGAAGCTAAGAGACACGTGTGCGATTAAATTTGACGTCTGCCTGGTGTCTGCAAAGGAGGGGAAAAAAAAGAAGAAGAAAAGTATGTTATTGACTACCTGGCGTATGCTTAATTTCGTTATTATTGTCGAGTGCTTTGCTTATTAGCTTCGTTTAGTAAACAATAAATTTTGAGAATCATCTTTTTGTCTTATTTATTTGCTTTGAGAAATTGATGCCGTTGTTGATCACACTTCGTGGAATTCGCATCGTGATTGCGCAATTTAATTGTGCCGTAAGTGATTTATTAAACCTTAATTGCTGTAAAAAATTTTATTTGTGTATTTTTTCAATTAAATTTGCACAAAAAAAAAAAAATTTACTTTTCGTATTTTTAGCCATTAGTTATACAACATCGAGAAAAATGTATTTAAATTTTTTGATAATAATCAAATTGGCAAATATATTGCAAAAATTTATTTAGCAAACATTAATAATTATTTATCTTTGTTAGGCATACAGAATTGGGACCATGGTAAAATACTTTTTTGCCTTTAAACTATGCAAAATATTATAATTAACAAAGACTACTTTACAATAATTAACCCATTGATGATGCAAAAATTTATTAATAATAAATAGATAAATAAAATCGAAGTCGAAGTCAAGAAGAGAAATCATTTGCATATATGTATATTGATAACGTAGAATCCTTAAATTTATTATATATCAAAATCAAAATATCAAAAGATATTTGAAAAACAAGAATCACAATAAATTAAATTAATGGTAACATTTCTTCTATAGTGTTTATCGGAGCACACTAAGATTTGCTATCATTTTTGTACATTCTTATCTAGTAGCGATCTTCATATTTGAAATGTTTGTCTATGTTTCATTGGAAAAGAAAGCAACATACGTGTACATATGTATAATTTTATATTTTTTATAATAAAAAAGTCTCTTTCATGATCAGCTGCCAATATTTTAGTAAAGAATATATAAGAAACTTAACTATCTTAGCAATCTAATGCCTTAACTTAGCTGTCCAATACCTGCTCAAGGTTTATTCTGGACTTTGTTCCATATGCCAAAGTGCACCAGAAGTTCCAAATACCAAGTGTCAGCGCGCATTATAATATTTTACGAATAACTTAAGCGAATATCACGAGTATGCTTTACGCAAATGCAACGTAAATCATAAATAAAAGTGTTTCATTGGGACCAAAGCTTTATTTTTTTTTTAATTATTTTTAAATTGTAAATTATACTTTCTTATCAGCCGAGAATGCTTGTGGCTGGCATATTTAAACTGTGATTGTTTAGAACATATTAACTCTTAAAAACTCAAGAAACTGTCATGTGATTTAAAGAGCGCAAAAAGAGACGGAAACGCCTGCACTGGCAACTCATTCAAATGTGACTGGGAGGTACAAAAACAAAGTCATAAATGCCATGCGTAATGCAACTCTAAATCACTTTGAGGCTTACCCTTGCAAAATTTCGGAGCGGCGACGTTTGCAAACTGTAAATGTTAACCAAATACTTCTATGCCTCATAACATCTTAAAAGTAAAGGTAAAACGATCGTAAAATAGTTTTTTGTGCTTAATAGGAGAAACATAAAAATGTAAAATGCATATTGAAATGTAAAAAAAAAAGTGCACTTTTAAAATTTCGATTGTCATAAGGTTTATCCAGCAGCAGACTGCGTTCTCTTACACAAGCTTAAATTAAATAATTAAAAAGTCAAGATGTGAATTTCGAAGATCGTGAATCTGGTAATTGCGACTGTTGACCTCATTTATGGGGCGTAAAGTTATTAAGAGAGTCGCGAATTGTAAACGGTTAAGTAAATCAGGCATACATATAAATTATATAAACAACTGTTGTTTTTGTTGTTGTTGCAGCTGCTGTAGCATTTTCTGCTGATGACTTTTTATTTGCTCATCAAAATTTATTTAATTATTATTACACATACGCAGCGTGTGCCGCTTGTCAGATAGCAAACAAAGTAAAAGATCACAAGGAAAGTAAATTCTGTTGCAAAGCAACAACGGCAACAACAACAATAACAAAGAATTTAATCAAAGCGACGGCATACTCACATACTCATACAAACGGGCACACACAGGAATCACGGCATTAATTTTATGATTTTCATATTACGAAAAAAAAAATTCAAGTTATGTGTCTAATTAATGTTAATAACTGTTTTATAAATCAATGATTAAAACGAAAACAAAACAAAAGCAAAAAAATTACACAAAGACTATACATATACGAACACAAACAAAAAAAAAACAATGAAGCAGCTTAAATTGTTAAAGAGGAAGCAACACGTTAAAATACTAAAAAAAAGAAGCAACAACAATAGTGTCAAGCGCCACAGCAACAATAATGACAATAGCTACATCAGCAGCGGCACTTAAAACAACAACAATAAATAACAACAACAACAGAAACGTACGCAAGCGAGTAGCTTCTAACTAAAAACAGTTATTTCATTCTTCATTTTTTTCTCGTTGAGTAACTCTTTGTTTGTTGTTTTTATTGCGCTGCTGCTGTCGGCTTTGCGACTGCTTCTCTTTAGCTCTTGCCCCTTGTCCACTTAGCACCAAGTGAGCGAGCAATGTGTGCTGTGAGTTGTGTTTTTGTTTTACTGCTTTAGCTGCTATCAGCTACTAACTCACTTGGCTTGAGTGTGTTTAGTGAGTGAAGTTAGCCAAGCCAACTCAAACAAACTGTCAAATACACGCGCGAACACCCTGCAGCCGCACACAAAGCAGCTAAGGTTCAGACTGACCGTAGATGCGCTGCACAACTGCTGGCAGGTCATTCGCAGCCTTTTACTGCCGAATATTTTGGCTACTCTACCCATTGAAATTTTTTAATTTCGTTAATACCTTTTTTTTAATACTCACCATGTCTGAGCATGAGTACATAAACATGTTATTGTTTTTTTACATTACAGCTTATATAAATTAAATGCATATATGAAGACATGTTATGTTTAAAAAAGGCACAAACTTTTCTTGACGGCGATAAAACATTTGTTGTAGCTGTTGCTTGTGTTGTGTAAGTTTTCAACGGGATTACCAAAACAGCGGCCATATGCAGTACTATTGTTTAGTTTTAGGTTGACTTAAGGGAACAACAACGCATTGTATTTGCTGATACGATTGAATCGAGTACATTAGTTGACATTGATCTTGATAATGTGGATCTAAGTGAAGGTGTATTGCCAATTGCTTTATTGAAGTCGCTTCAAGTGGCAGCCACATTCAGGTGCAGTAGTCAATGATTGATCTCTTCTGCATGTGTCATTCAACAGCATGTCGGAATCTAGGAGCCCATCAGTTATGGGTTATCGTGTAGAGTATCTTTAAAACGTTAAAGCATTATCAAGTGCTGTATTTCATTTTGATTTTTGCCCACTCTGACATGCTGTTAGCCCCTTGTCAGAGGTTTCTCGCGTTGCTTCGACAACGACGGCATTTTTATTGTTTCTTGTTTTTGTTTTATTTCTTTTTCTCTTATGTTTTTTATTTACCAATTTTATTTTTACTTGTTGTGTAGTCTGTTGGTATTTGTGTTTAACAACTTGCTTTGTTGTTGTTTGCCATCAATGCCGGCAACGTCTTCAAGTAAAACATCAGCCGCGCGACAGCAGCAACGCTTGGTTGAGTAGAGCGGCGCCGGCGAGCTGAGCAACGGGCAGAGAAACACTTATAAAAGAAACAATTTTGTCAACTGAGTATATCAGTTTTGCTTCAGCCGTCGTCTGTGAAGAAGCCATTTAGCAATAGCCAGAAAAAAAAACAAAAACAACGACCGCAAAATCAAAAGACGTTCGTGTTGCGTTCGTCAACGTTTCGTTACACTTCGTGTCTGGTTTTTGTAATTTTTGTGTTCAATTGCGGCGAATTTTTCTGTGCTTTTTTTTGTTTGCTGCAGCAACAATAAACAAACAAAACTTGCCGCATATAATTTCGCTCATTCGGAGTCACAACGTGTTCAAGTAAGCGTCACGCGTTCATTGCCTGTCCACAGAGAGCGAGAGAGCGCCACAGCGCGCGAGAGACAGATCTGTTTAGCTATACAGCAAAAGGCATTAAAATACAATTTGAAAAGACGCGCGCAGTTTTACATAAAGGCGAATTGAAGCCAGGCGCGCATTTTATGCAATTGCGATCTGTTTAAAAAAGGAAATTTAGTTTAAGTAATGACCGTAATTCTGTTTAAACAATATCGGTTACAACAACATTAGCTTACGGTAGTGCTTCCAAAGTGTTCAAACGAAATTAGTTCCGCTTTTCATTGCAGAGTTTGCTTTTGTGTCTGTGTAATTTTTTTACCATAACAATTTACTCAACATCCGCCGTGAAAATTATGCGCACTTTTGTTTATTTCAAAATAAAAACAATTTTTGCCTTTCCAACAACAAAAAGAACGCATTTGTGATAATAACAACAAAGGCATAATTATAATACAAAAAAAAAAGTTTAATTTCAATCAAATAAAAGTTTACAATAGTTCAATTCAATTCAGTTGCCGCCGTATTTTAGTCCATTACACTACACTCCGATTGTAACTCACCTCGTTCGGTCTTCGCACTCAATAATATAATAACGATAATAATAACAACTGCAACGGCAACTTCAACTACTGTCAAAGTAAATTTTCACCACAAACCTCAAAGTGTGAATAACTTGCTCGAATCTGTTTAATACTAACAAAAAAGTTTAATTAAAGTCAGTTTAAAAAAATAATTGCTGCAATTATTTATTAAACTTTGTAAAACAAAAGCAAACAAAACAAAAGGCAAAAGCAAACAAAAAAGAAATATCTAAACCTCAAGTGCCGCCGCAAAGCGTTTCAAGGTTAAAGTCAGTGTCGTGTTCGTGTGTATTGCAGACGGTGACGAAATCGAGCTACAGATCTTTGAAAATTAGTTGCAACGCCATCTCGTCCACAATGAAGCGATTGCTCACCTGGGAACGTGATCTTGTCGATGCAATGTACGAGTAAGTCGCACTCAAGATTTACACACGTACACATTTTGAGTGTTGATTTGTTTCCCTCCTATGTTTACGCACTTACATACTCGCCTTCGCATTCACATTCGCACTAGCATTCATTTATTTCTAGTTTTGCATTGCGTATCCATAACAACATCAATTGCACTTCATTATGGCAATTAGCAGCTTTGTTTAGTTTGTGTGTTGCGATGTTATTTTTAGAGCACGTGCAGTTGCAGCTTTGTTGATGTAATATTTACTTAACGATTTGATAAAAGCAAACGAAAAAAACCTCGTTTCTATTGCATTGAACTCGAAGTTGGGCGCACAGCAGCAACATTTGCTGCGTTTGCTATGAGTCATACGTAGTGTTTGCTGAGAGAGTAAGACTACTAAGAGAGTGTGAGTGTGGCAAGTAGTGAGAGTGAATCAGCCTAAGTGCGAATTTCCTGTCAAACTTCCTGTCAGAGCAAAGCCATGGATATGATTTCTCTGTCTCACATAGCCGAATTGACATTCAGTACACATATGGCCCATAGTGATGGTCTACCTCTAGTTTTTTTTTCTTTTTTTGTTGCTCACAATGTAGATCAGTACAGTTGGCAGACATTTTCAAACAAATGCCAAAAATACATAATATACGAAATGAAAACCACAACTGCATAACCGCATAAGTACGCAAAGCATGTGCGCGCGTTGCAAGGCAACCATTTGCATTGCCTGACAACGGTGAGCAGAGCATTGTGAGTGTTGCAAGCGGGGAAGAAGACGTTGACGACTGCGGCAGCATTTATGTGCTCTGCTGAGAGTTAATACTCACAGTGCTCTTCTGCAAAGCACGTCGAAAGTCGGATCAGATACAAAATCCTGTAGTCGGCATTACGCATTACAGGTAAAGTGACGTCACTTCTCCGTGTGCTCGTCACACAGACAGTGTGGATGTGCTGCGCTGTGTGCAGAGCTAGATGTTTTGCATATTAGAAAACTGTAAAAAATTTACATTAAATATGTTAGTATATGTAGATGTGTGTATAAATACGGCTTCCACTAAGTAAGAGAATAGAGTGCAAGCAGGGTAGGGCACACTTTAAGTGCAGTCTCTTCTAACTATTGCTTTTTTTTTTTTTTTAAACACTCTCTCATCTAGAAACTTTTGTACACTCTAATCTAATGTTGTTCTTGTGTCAAAGCTACTTACTTAACGCAGAAAATATGCATGAAATGTAGCTCAATGTCGGCCACAGATTAACTGTTAAATTCAAAAATATAAGGAAAACCTTTGTAAAGTAGTTAATTAAAATTTAGAACGGAAATCACATATGGCGTTTAGAAATAAATCAGATCATTGTGATAAGCGAAACAATTTTTGAATAGACATATAAACAATGAAAACAAAAAAATCAACATAAACTATATAAACTACGATGCGATGCATATCTTTCGCCTCAGGAAGTCGAAATGCGTGCGAATCGTTTACGGAATATAAATTACATGATTTGTCTATAAAAATAGTTTATGCATACAAAAAAAAAAAAAAAAAAAAAAAACAGCTGTGAAAAAAAAGAATCACATAAAATTTTGCAAATGCAGAAACGGGAAAAAATATACATCAAACCAATATATAATGTGCCTTGTGTAAATATTTAATAGCGCGAATATTTGCAACAAATCGCTTTAAGCTCAAATTTATTTGCATTTAAAATATATTTAAATAAAATTTATACGATCATGCCAGTAGATCCTTAAACTGAATCAAAAGCTTGTTAATTAGTTCAACAAAGGAGACTTAAGTAATGTGTAAACAATAATAAAATGCAAACGATCGATCACAAATAGACTTTGGGTAAATAGCGCACTTATGGCCCATTAGACACATATATCTGTCCGATAAGAATATGAAGACACGCTGGCATGCACGTTCAGAAGAACCGTTCAGTGTATGTAAAGCAAGACGAGTATTTATAAGAAACCAGGGCAGCCACTTATGAGTAACGTAACGTTGCTGCATAATTTTATATTTTCTTATGTATTTTTTTTTTTTATTTCCCAACTCTAAGTCAACATTGCCTTTGGAACTTTTGCGTCTACTGTACTTGATGTGTGTCGACGTCACTCAACGCTTGAGTTGTTGCCATCGCTGCCAAAGCGTTCAAAATTCAGAAAGTGTGTAACTCATTGGCTGAACATGCCGAACATGCGGCAACGCTCCGCAAATTAAGGTTGGCTGCTCTTCGCAATTGTCACATGAACATTGTTTACTTATTTCGGAGTGAGAGAGCGAGCTTAGGGTATTTGCGGCGCATACGCGTGTGTGTACATTGCGCAGGTGCGCTATGTATCAGCTTAGCTACAGATACGGCAAGAGATAAACGGGGTAATAAAAAAAAAGCAAGGCAGCTGCTGGGCACCAGCAAGGCGGAGCGCAAGGGACGTGCCTAAGAGAGAGTAAGCAAGCGTTGAACTGCCATTGTGACACATCATGATCGTGTTCATAATTCATATTTGTTTACATGCGAGCTACGACTGCGTAACTGTGCCCAAGCTGCTACAGGGGCCAAACGTGCACATGGGTGCGCCTAACTGAGGCTGCGGCCGATGCTGGTGGCCGGCCAGACGAACAGTCGATCAGATGGTCAGGCGACTGATCAAGTTAGTTCCGCGAATGGCGTGTGGGCATGCGTAGACCCACGTTGTCGCAGTGGCTTTCGACATTACTCATGCCGCCCAGACAAGCTTTTTCACTTGCCTTGCATGGTGTCGTAACGCGTTGTCGCCTTGCAAGTTTTGGCCAAATCATCAGCCACTCTTCGGCAATGAGTTTACAGGCTAATTATATTGACAATGGCTTTTGTGTTAATGTCAGGCTCAAATACACACAAAAACTCACACGAACAATTGCAAAGCGGTTTGTTGTAGTAAGTCGTGTGCACATCGGTCGGATGATGTCGATAACTTATTGAGTTATTATTTACATACTAATTGGTCGCGGCGCTCGCCATGGAAACTTACCAGACTCAATGTGTGCTAAAAATATCGCCGGTTTCCCAAATTATTAATGTTTGTTGTTTATATTTATAAAGAAACACAAATATGTTGTCATGCATGCTCACTTACTATATTTCCAACAATAATGAAATTCTTTTTTTTTTATCCAAAAAAAGAAATAAAAACAAAAAAAAAATTTTTCGCTTGAAGAGTGACATATCAAAATTGTTTTTAAAATTCCTAATAAAAATGATTAGCTTATGCTTAAACATTGAGCTAGCTGACGGTGTCTTGAAGTTTCAACTTTGTACTTTGAAGTCGAGTGTGTGTAAATTTATTATGTATAGCACTATTTGTTTACTAAGCCAGGAAGTCCCTTGGTGGATTGTTAAGCAGCGCTTGTTTTTTTTTTTTTTGTTTCAGGAACACTGTGTAATTACACAATGGAGGTTGCAATGATTTGCCATTCTAACTGGCTAACAGAAATATATACAAAATACATGTTCATTAACTTAAGCATCATGAAATAATTTAACATTTATTTATTACGCATTTTAGTGCGCTGAACGATTAACTGCTGACAGCGAGTGATCATGAATTATGGCTTTGTGTGTACATACTCATATATATAGAATGCGATATGTAAATCCGATAACTGGTTAGATGTCTATATACATAGCTAATGCGCAGAGGTGTTTGACAGATTAACCGACTGCTTTTGAGGGCGTAGCAGTCATGATGCCTGTAATTGCATTAAAAATACATGAAAACGTTTTGTTTACAATAATAAAATACAGAAATCATTGATTGAAAAGAAAAAAAAAACAAAACAAAACATAAATAAATTATTAACAATGAGTAGCACATGACAAACTTTGACAGGTTTTTTTGGCTTCTTCACATGGACACGATTTTAAACTTGATGCGTATTTAAAACGAGAACGAAAAAACATATAAAAAAAAAAACAAAATAAAATAAAGAATTTAAAAACAAAAACAACTTGAAATGTTAGCTTATAAGTATTGTTATTTCGGTTTTTGTAACTGCCAAGTCAATAAACTGAAATTCCTAAATTTAGCAATAAAATTAGAATTAACCAATAAATTGCCGACAATCACGAAGCAACCCTTTTCGACCCTTAAGTCAATAAAAACTTCAATGTTGTACTTTAATCACGCATTTAATACCTTTTATCAAAAGATTACTTTGTTGCGTACTTGCACTCATATCGTTTTTTTGAGTCACAAAATTTCACAAAATTTCCATTGCCTGGCAATAATGCGATGTTTAGTCACAGTAAAAGACCAGAACAGTTTCTCAAAGAAATTCAACTGAGTTCTTTTGATTATTTTTTCTATTGTTTCCATTTTTTATTCTTATTTGCTTTGACGTCATTGCATTGATAAGCTTCGCCGCGGTTAGATAAGCAACACGTTTTTAATTTTGCAAGGAAATTCCATGAAATTTGTTAATTGTCTGCAAACACAACAATGAAGCGAACTGCGGGAAGTGCTTTACTCACATTGACTTTAATTGGAACCTTAAAATGTGTTTGCTAATTTAATAACTTTTTATTTTGGTAGCATGAGAAATGGTCTGAGCCTCCTGACTATGAATTGCTGATAACAAAATATTAAGAAAACAAATGGAAAATTAAATATGACAAATACTTTTGGAGTTGCTTGCTCCTCTTACCTTCTCACTTGCATTCATTATTAATCAAAAGTGAACTAATTTCATTATTCATTAGCAGGATGGCAGTGAGAAGAGGCACGTGTTAGAGTTTAAAGTAAAGGAGATGTTCCTTTTGTTATTTCTTTGTGTTGATTGATCATTTGTTCATATGAAGATAGCTTGTTGCACTGATAATGGATTAAACTTAAAACGCGTAATGCTTAGTTTTTCTTGTGAGTGAAATCATATTAAAAAAAAATAACAAAAAAGTATCAAAACCAAAAAAGGTTCCCTACTATGCTAACATTCTGAATTAAAGTGTTCTTTTAGTTAAAGCATAGATTAACATTATTTATTAACATTTTATGCAAAACCTTTATAAAAAATAAAAGTCTTAAAATAATATGGGATTTCTGTACATGCCTGAATAAGTTGCCCGATATAGTAAGCTTTGAGTAAAAGAGTTGAAGTTTTATGAAATATTGCACAAAAGGTTGCAAATTTTTCTTTGATGCACATGTACATATGTAGACATTTTAGCTTTCGTTTAAAACATTTTTTTTTATGTGCAGACGCAGTTCAGGATGCACATATGCATTCTGAAGAGAATGTTTATTTTCAGAATTCGGTCCAAAGTTTGCCGACTTGCTTTTTGTTTTATTTTCGTGTGTTGTTGTTGTTGTGATCTTATTCACAACGCCGGCGATGGCAGCCAAAACCGGTTCAATGAGGTTTTCCCCGCAGCCAGATTTTCTTCTACTCATAGTTTCGGCTGACAAAAAGTTTTCCGCCAAAAATATGTTCTGTTCTTGTTGTTGTAATTTTGCTTCCATTTTTAATAAGCTTTTTGCTACATATTAATTTTATAAAACATACATATGTATATAGAATGTGTGAATGTCTGTATACATAATATACATACTATGTATATAAAATATACAATGTTTTTAATTCGGAATATCTATTGAGCAAATGTATCTAGTGACGTTAACAGCTGCACAAAGCATTAAGCAATCAAACAGCTGCGCATATGTTTGGCTTTTGTTTTAATTCTGTTTTATGGTTGTTGTTGTGCTGCTTTTTGTTTTTTTAGTAAAGTAGAGTTCAGAGAAGAGGGAGTTAGTATTCCCGGAGTGTGTCCGATCGAGGTACCATTGATGCCTGTGCCAGTGTCAGGTGTGTAGTGACGACATTCACATTGAGGATTAGACTGCATTTGGTTTTAATGACGGCATTGTTGGCAGGCGACTGTTATCGGTTTGTGGTCATATAATGGCCTCGTATTTGTTGCTTATTTTTAAATAAATTGTTTATTATTGTATTATTATATTGTGGTTTTTTTTTTCTTTGCTTATCATTTGTTAAATTCGTTTTCAAGTGTATGCCATTTGTGCTTATTGGTTTTGCTTTTTTGTTTCTGTTTTTTTCTTTTTGTTTGGGGTCTTATTGTATCTGACGTGCATGAAACACAAATGAAACACATGTGCAAATATGGACGAGTATGTACATGTGTCAGACACCGGTGCTTAACACTCACCTGGAATTAATTATGTAGATAGTTAAAACCATTTGACGCCGATAAGTACAAACATATATCTAAATATTTCGTCAACTGTTCATATAAATGTTTATACACATGAATGTAAGGTATCTGCGGGTATGTAATTAGCTGAAAAAGCTAAACAAAAACAAAATATAAATAAAAAATAACAAAACAAAGTCAAATAAAAAAAAAGAAAACAAAATTTTAAAAAGAAAAACAAAAAAAAGAAAAGGAAAACACAAGACATTTCACATACGTTTTGCGGCATTCTGAGTAGACAAGACGACCACGAATGAGCATTCATCGAATCGAATCGAATTGAGTTGAGTTGGGTTGGGTTGAGTTGAATCGAATTGAATTCAGTTCACTCGCAGTTGGCAAATCGTCGCACGATCGCGCGGTTCATTTTCACGAAAAACCAAATTTTATCTATAGCGAAAATTACGAAGAATAAATTACCAAAAAAATGATTGTGCTACGACAAAATGCGCAACATAAAGCATTTTCATGTGTTCTAATTGCTATCGCATTGTTTTTCTTCTAGTGTTTAGTTTTCTTTTGAACTTTCTTTTTATTTATTGTTAATTTTTGTTTGTTTCGGGTTTTGATTGTTTTTTTGTATTTGTGTCGTGCGCCTGTAAAATGTCAGAGCGACATTTGTTTAATCTCGTTGAATTTATTTTTAACGCAATGACAAATTTTTAAAACTAAACAAAGAAAAAAAAAAAAACCAAAAAAATACGCAGCGTGTGTGAAAGGTAGACGCCAGTCGGCTTAAGTAGGTCTGTCGCCAGCAGATATTTAAACAAGAAATCAAAAAGGGAGGCCTTACATACTCCAGTGATTGCCCCAGTTCATCTGCATACTTAGCCAGGAGCCATGTCTGAGCTACGTCGCAGTCTGAGCCGCTTGTCGATGCTCGTCTATCGCGCAACGCATTCCAATGAACAATCTTGGCGCGAGGAGCTTCTCAGGTACAAAGCAAAAACAAAAAGAAAACAGAAACATTAAGCAAAGGCAAAATGCTCAACATGTGCTGTCCCCCCATGACATATTATGAGTGGCCACATACTTAGCTAATTAAGTAATCAAATCATTTATATGACAAAGCCGGAATTTTCTTTAGCACATATGTTTTCGCATATTTTTGTTTCAGAATATTAATATGTTAGAAATATTTTACATATTTATTAGTTTTGGCAATAAATAAAAAATTTAAGAAAAACAAAAATGAGTTGCATATGTCATGATAAAATCTGTTCATTTGTTTGTTTATTATTTTATACGTATATGTGTATGTGATATATGTGTAAATGTTTGTATGTATGAATGTACAGTAACATCTGGATTTCAAGTACACATTAACCGCAAGGATGACTTTTGGAATGTCTCAAGGTGTGCTAAATTTAACAATAGCGAAAATCGTTTTTCTGTGGATTTTTATACATATATACTCAATACATTTTAATGTATAAATCTGAAATGGTTTAATTTAATATATTAAACAAACGCAAAACAGAAGAGAAAAAAAAACAATTATATGGAATCAATTCGCGTTCAGTTTATTCGCATTTCATTACTAGATCATAAAGACATACATTTGTAAATTTGATTTTATTACCTTAATTTCCTTGACATTGGCGGTACCTGGAATTTAATTTGTACAAAACAATTCCAATTTGTTTACCTTTAGCTAATTGCGCGCAAGTCTTTATTTATGTTTTACTCTAAATCAGGTATCCAACGCAAATAGTCACGGAAGTCGAAATAGCATACATGAATAAATGATGTTAAATGTTTTTCAAATTACATAAGTTAAGTTAATCAAACTAATCTTACATATGCATAAATTTTCTTGATTTTTTAAATGCAAATGCAATTTACGAAGGATTATCTGCCTAGCACCAGACTGCAGCTATTATGTTTGAGTGGTTAGTCTACTGAGAATTTGCAGGCAGCCAGCGAATTAAATTGCAAGTTACTTCAGCTATTGGCGTTTTCATAAATTGTAACCTTGGCTTGTAACAAAAGCCACAAGTCAGCTGGCGTCAAGTTATATTTGCTTGTTAGGCAAATATTTGAACAGTTGTTTACAAGAGATGAATGCAAATATTCTTCTTTTTAATTAAATTAGACGGCATAGGCGCTAAGCAGTTAATGGTGTTTAACTTGTCGTTTTTCTTGCGGCTTTGCATATGTTTTTCAATGTATTACTTCCATGAGTTAAGATGGGAATTCGAATTAAATTAAATTAAGATATAATAAAAATTATGAAATATAGATCAAAAATACAATAATTAGAGAAGCTGTCAATAAATTATCTAATATAAGCTAATTTTATTTAATTTAAGGGTGAGAATAGATTTTATTTCATCATTAGTAAATAGAAGGTTATTGGAGGTGTAAGCTAAACTAATACCAATAAAAAGATTAATTGGCATTACTAGTCAGATTGGAAGCTAGAATGGTGGCTAACGTGAGCTTAGGTTTAGGTTTAGCACTTGCGTTCCATGTACTCAATTTAGACATTATTTTCTGTAGAAAATTGTTGGCTGTTTAGCTGCATGCAAATGCAAATTTAGTGCCATGTGATCTTTTTGATTATTTTTGATCGTGATGTAAAATAATTTCAGACAGACGCTTTCACACCGCGCGCAATTTTAATAAATGCTAAATTAATTTTGCTGCATTGTTAATTTCATTGTTGTTGTTGTTATTATTATTGTATTGGGCTTAGCAACATTTAGCATTTATTTTATTATTATTTTTTTTTTGTGTTTGCTGTGTCAACATGAATTTAAATAATCCTAAGAAAATTGCAAACACGATCGCTGGCGACCAATTGACGTTGTCGTCAACGTGATCGGCGTGCATACGGGAATAATCACGACCATGGTCAATTTATAAAGCTCTCTTGGCACAGACCACGAACGGCGCAGCACAAGCTGGGAATGTTTTCAAAAATTATTGCGCTGCATTTTGCAAAATTTTTCGACTGCATGCCGATAAAATGAAATAGAAAATAGAAAATAAAATTTGAACAGTTGTGACATTTTGCACTTAGAAACGTCAACTCTGAGTTGAAATGAAAAAAGACATCAGATGTGAGTATGCAAGTGAATTACATAAAGCAGCATTATAGCAAAATTAGAATTTTCATTGCGTGTCTCGTTTTGTTGCCACACGCTTCCTGCATGCCGGGTCAAGTGATAAGGAAACCCCCGCGGAACTATTTTTAAAACATGCCAAAGCACAAAATGAGGTTACATTTAAATTTTGCGTGTGCCAGTGGATTGGCTCTGCCTTCTTTTTTTGTATTGTATAGTGTTCTGCTGTTCATTTAAATTAAATGAATTTCATACAACGAAAACGTGCCACAAAGTGAACGTTTAAAATTGTTTTTGTAACTTTTAAGCGGTTTTTCTTTACATATATATAATATATGTGTGCATATATGTATGTGTATTGCATATATGTAGGTATACAATTATTTTTGTTTTGTTTTGTTTGTTGGCAACAGACAGACGCACTTTCTCTTGCTTTTTTCGCGCTCTAAAAATATGCGATAAGCATGATAGTGTAATCATTTGCAGTCGATTTCTGCAAACGCGAATATGCAACTATTATATAATTATTCTTTACCTCATTCCTCAAAGTGCCAATTGATAACAGTAGACGCCAACGCTGCTTATCAGCTGTCAAAGTACAGTTAAGTGGGTGTGAGTGCAATGCATAAGTTATACACCTCATACCCACACTAACATATGTGGCTTATGTTTGCATACTTGGGCGAGTCACTTTCGTATTCAATATATTAGTAGCTGCATAGCATAGAATACTGAAAACTCCACTCTATGGTAAACTGAAGCATTGGCATAGCGCACTATACAGGTATATATGGAAAGTTATGTCTCTGAGTCATTGCTTTGCCCTTTGCCTTGTGTTAAATCCAATGACTACTTTCGCGGAAAATATGACAAGACCGCAAACTAAATAAACCGTAGGGTTTAGAGACATGTCACTGTGGCCTTAATTTTTTTTGTTGTGTAAACTTTTAAGCTGTGTAAACAATGTTCGGCGTTTTGTAATGGTCTGTAAAAAGAAATTCAATCAAATTACTCACTGCAAAAATGTGACAAAAACCAATTTCCTTTTAGGCTTTTCACATACATATATAACATGTTTCCAAATCGAGTATGCTGAGTAAGCTTTTACGGGTATTCAATTTTTTTTGTTTTATTAAAGACATGTATAATGTGTCATTTGTCGATTTTCTTGACATCACTTGCTGTTATAAATAAATATTTATTTATAAAACAAACAATATTTGGTTGGGGCGAGCCTACGCGGCAATCGAGTTCATGTTGAGTAAGGTCGGTGACATGCGTTTACACACGTGAGTGCGTGTGTTCTTGTATGTGTGTGTGTGTGTGTATGCTAGTAAAAAAGATGTTTATTGCGGCTTATCATTGGGCACAGTGACACAAAATGCTTCTGGAATAAATACAATCATTTTATTATTTAGTGAATGACTAACGACAATTTAACATAGAAATGAGCTATTGGCATTATTTGCTTATCATAAAATTTAGTTTTTGTTTTTTGTTTTTGATTTCGGAAGTGAGTTTTTCGGCAGCTGTTGGTATGATGTATACATTGTAAAATGTTATCTCATGACTCATTTAAGAGATTCTCGAGTAGCGGGTAATTTTTGATTGCTTAGGTGGGCTTTAGACCATAAAAGCCAAAACGGTTTGGAAATGTTTTTGCACAGATAACACAGCGGCAACAGACTCCCTGAGCCGACATATGGTTGTGAGTCATGTTATTGATGCTTAATGCCAAACGCTTAGACGTGCAGACCGGTTCGCTTTCAATAAATTCGTTTAACAAAACGTTTAATAAAGAAATATTGCTGCGAGTGTGATATCAGAAATGCAAATATAATGAACTCAGTTCACTTTATGGCCAGTTCCTCGAAATTTGTTAGCGTCTGTAAAAAAAAAAAAAAAAAAAATCGGGCTTTAATTTCCATATTGTGCTTAATTAATCATAGACATTTTACTATAAGCAAAAACAATTTAAAACAATAAAAACTATACATACTTTACATATATATATATATATATATATATTTGTATATATGTATGTACATATGTATATATGTAAAATTTAATGATAATAACATCACAAATAATAAATACGCCCGCCTTTATGGTTATCACTGTCTGTAAAAACAAAAAGGCAAGATGCGAGCGCTGCAAATCGCTTTTGTGAATTTCGCTGTCGGCCGGATAGACAATAAACAAAATCTCATTTTGTTATTGTTTTGTTTTTGTTGTTGTCGACATTGTTATGAAAAATGTAAGAAAAACAATTACACTCAAACGCTGATAAGAGCAAACAATTGCACTCAAACATAGCAAATGCACTCAAAGCAAGTGAGTACGGAAACCTAATGAGCTCAAAATTAATGTGAAATATTGAAAAAAAAAAATAAAAAACGCTGATAAAATGCCAGAAAAAAGCACAGTAGGAAAAACAGCTGTTTTCAAATAACAACAACAATAAGCAGAAGAATAACAAGAATAAAAACAACAAACATAAAGTCGTGCTTGAATATGAGCTGAGCTGATATTGAAACTGTAATCGGAGCCCCGCGCGTGGTTCGCACTCATGAAGTTCTTTCGCTTGGGCGCACTTTAGTCGCAGTTCAACTTGTCGCAGTGGCTCAGCGCGTGTCGAAAAGAAAGGAATAATGAGTGAAATAGCGAAGAATGGAAGCTAGCAGCAAGCAAAAAGTAGCAAAAGAAGCATGAGGAGAAGAAGAAAGGCACAAAGCAAAAAAAAAAAACGATTGAATTGAATTCATCCCTTCTGGCTAGCCCTGACTTTGATTCACATTATCGTCGGCACTTGAAACTGAACCGTAGTTCGGAAAACGCGAGATTGCAAAAATATCGTTTCGAAAGAGATGCTCAAAACTTTTCAATTTCGTTAGAAATTTCTGAAACCGAACGTAGTCTGATTTCAAACGTCAACTGAAGAAAACCCAATATAATTCAATTTTAATTCAATTGATCACCTGTGCATTCCAAATGGCAAATCTATTAAAATTATTATAAAAAAAAAAAACGAATGTTACTTTTGCTCAAAGCAAAGTTTAAATTAAACAAACATTATTCTAATGTAATTTAGTGCTTAAATAATTAATAAAAAAATCTAATGTGCTTGAAAATAATTGAAAAACTTCCGCTTGACATGTGCAGAAATTCTTTTAATCATCTCATACTCTCAGTTGTCCCGACTTGTTTTTTATCGGAGCAATTATAATTGTTTACAGTTATTCTTAAAATTATACTTATTGTGCTTTTAATTTTGTGTTTTGTTTTCTGTTTTTGTAAATTCGTTTTAAATGCATTTTCTTATCGCGTTGGTTTCTATTTGCTTATTTCTTTGCATCGTTATACAATTTTTTGTTTGGTAATTAAAAAAAAAAAAAAACAATATAATTATGATTTAAAAAATAATACAAAACTGTTTGCTAATATAATTAATTACAATCATCTCTAGCTCATAGTAGAAATACAGAAAAATCTCCCATAACCGGACACCGACGGTCGCGATGTTTTTGTTCGATTATGGGAACTGTCCGGTTATGGGAATATATTTTATATAGAAAAATATTATGCAGAGTTTGTGATGTTTGTCCGGTTATGAGAGCTTTCGTTGGGAGATTTCACTGTATGTAAATTTAATTTTAATTGTTAGATGAATGACGTTTACTTTATTTATGACAAATATATTTTAATTAAATTGCAACTTTTTATTTACAACTGTAAAAACAAAAACAAAAAAAAGGAAAAACTTCCAAGGCCGCACTTAAGCGCACATTAATATGTTATGAACAACTGAACATTCAAAAGTTTTGCGATATGTACGCAAGTTTCGGCTGCTCATATTAAAAATTCAGACAGACATCCTGCAGGCTCTCATCACCGTCACACCGTCATTGATGTAATGTAAATGCGTACGAGACAAAAGACTAGACTAGAAGTAATCCTTGCAATGGCTGCAGTATAAGCCGTTGATAATGACGTGTGGGTAGTTGGGTTCTTGCGCGTGTATGGCATGAAGACTCATCTCATCCCTCTTGTTGCCTGTCCTTGCTCTGCTCAGCTCAGCTCAGCTCAGTTCGGCTCGGCTTGGCTTGGTTTGGCCTGGCACAGCTTAGTGCTTATGTAGTTGAAGTTTTATCTAAGAGTGTCTAATTTTGGTTGTTTTGCTTTGCTTGTCCTTGTCATTGCAGGTATCGACAGACACGTTTTAGCTCGCGACGTGTACGGAAACGTGTTGTCTTCAAGCATGGAGACTGCAATGTCGTGCAGGGAAACGTCGCCAAAAGACGACGCCGGTATATGCAGGTGAGTCGTGTGCTATTTTTACTGTCGATTATGTTGAGACTTAAACGCGTTGGCAGGCACATGTGTGCTTCTATAATACGACAACAGACAGGCAGCATAACCGCAATTGCCACAGCGGCAAGCAAAGGCGTATTATGAGTATTTCGATAGAGTGACGTGCTGACTTGCACGCGTAATACCCATACTCGGGATGGCAGCGGTTGAATAAAGCCTACGAACATTTGGAAACTGCGTTTGAGGTGCAACTCTTTTGTGCGCAGTTAAATTGGGCTTTTACGTAAATTAGCTAATGATAAAAATGGCTGAAGTAGCGACTTTGATTGCCTAGAAAATGCTTTTCCAAAGAATCGGTTGCATTCCGTCAGCAGTTAATTATCATCATTAAAAATTCCTAATTGGACTATTTGAGCCTTATCAGCTTCGTGTTCAATCAATATTTTAGACTTTATTATAACCTTAACGGGGTCAAATGAACGCGTGAACAACTTTTTGGATTAGATTGAAAAACAAGCAAAACAAAAAAAAAAAAATAATTAATGACAGCCGGATTTGAGGTGATAATTATGAGACAGTCGTTTGATAAGCGAAGGCGTTTAATAGATCATATAAAGTGAGTACACTGAGTACAACAACGTGTGGCTAATTACTTAGGCCCCTTTAAGTCTAATAAGTCACATTGTGCCGCTTCTTTAGTAACAGAAAAAATTTTTATTGTTTCCGGTATTTACTCGACAAAGCGACACTATTTGCGTGGTTATAATAAAACCCCCAGTTTCATTTGGGCCATGTTGGGAAAGTCTTATAAGCAGTGAGAAGAAGAATTTTAAACGCAAAAAAAAAAAAAACGCCATTGACTTTTATTGCGGTTTCCTTGGGTCTTAACCTTTATTTGATATTCAATTCGCATTTGAATCTAAACATTTTGCTTTGCCTTCTTTTGTAGGACATCTTCACGACGTTGGTCGATGCGCAGTGGCGTTGGACGTTGTTGGTGTTTGCGCTGAGCTTCCTGATATCGTGGGCATTCTTTGCATTCATTTGGTGGACCATTGCCTATGCGCACGGAGATCTGGAGTACATCTATCTGCGGGATAATCAGCCGGAGCTGATACAGAATTTGACGCATACAATGTGCGTTACTGAGGTGCGGAACATGATGTCAGCGTTTCTGTATTCGATCGAGACACAGCATACGATCGGCTACGGCAATCGTTTCGTCACCGAGGAGTGTCCCGAGGCAATCTTTACAATGTGCCTGCAGTGCATCACCGGCGTCTTTATCCAGGCATTTATGGTTGGCATCGTGTTTGCGAAACTCTCGCGTCCAAAGAAACGTGCGCAGACGTTGTTGTTCTCGCGCAATGCTGTGATATGCCATCGGGACGGGGTACCGTGCCTGATGTTCCGTGTAGGCGATATGCGTAAGTCGCACATCATAGAGGCGCATGTGCGTGCGCAGATCATCCGAAAAAAGGTAAGTTTGTCGTTTGGCTGATGGGGAGCAGAAGAGCGGCAAATATTGACTTTGACTAATTGATTACAGGTATCTAAAGAGGGTGAGACATTGCCGTTCTATCAGCAGGAGCTGCATATCGGCGCTGACGGTGGCGAGGATCGACTAATGTTCATTTGGCCGACGACAATTGTGCATAAGATCGATCGGAATAGTCCGTTGTATATGTTATCCGCGTCGGATATGCTCAAGGAGCGTTTCGAAGTCGTTGTAATGTTGGGTATGTAGCACTAAGAACTGCTCAAGCTGGACTTTGGCTAATTTTTGATTCCTTGGTTTGCTTGTAGAGGGTGTCATTGAATCCACTGGCATGACGACACAAGCGCGCAGCAGTTACTTGCCTTCGGAAATACTGTGGGGCCATCGCTTCGTAAATGTTGTCTCATTTCGCAAGGAGACCGGTGAATATGAGGTCGACTACACGCTCTTCAACAACACCTACGATGTGGACACGCCACTGTGCAGCGCCAAGCAATTGGAAGAGCTAAAGTCGGAGTACACGCGCAATGCCAAGAGTGGTCTAGGTATGTAGGCAGCTAAGCGATCCCCACTGACGGCTCTTTCTAAGTCTGTTGATTTAATCTTACTTACAGACCGTGCACTCTCGGCTGGCATGTTTCAGCGCATTGCCTCCGCTGCCTCCGTCGCATCAGTTGATCATCTGGATCCGGCGAGCGATGAATCGCTCGACTCGGGTCGTCTGCAGATACGCTCGCATTCCATACCGAACGGTGTGCTCGCCAGTGAGCTGGAGCCGCTCAACAACAACAAGACCGGCGCGTCATTCACCATGGGCGGACTGACGATCACAACGACAGCGCCCAGCATACCCAATCTAACAAGTATTAATGAGAAAACGAATTCCGGTAATTCCATAAACAGCAGCAACTACAGTGGCAGCAGCAGCATTAACAACATTCACTACAACAACAACAATAACAATTCGTTGGGCACGAACAGTAGCCGTGTGAAAAATGCGAATCCTCGCCGACTGTCGATCAAACAAGATCAACTGCCGATTGACTCCCTTTGCTGATATTTACGGAATTTAGTTGATAAAATTTATTAAATTTATTTTCTAGTTTTTAGGTTTTAAAGTATGTTAACTGTACATTTTTTTCTTGTTTAAATTCAATATATTCCTTCCTATTATCTAAGTAATTACTCTTAATTAATTTGTATGTAAATCTTTAAATTTAATTTTAAATGAATTCCTCTCAAGATCACAAAATATCGTAAACCCTAAAAGTAAAAAAAAAACTCAATTCAATTAATGCAAAATAAGGATATTAAAAGAAACGTTGATAGACCTAGCAGAGATTCTGATTGATTGTAAATTGTTTAGTCGTAAGTGTAAAGAATTTACTAAACTAAGTGGATTATTGATACTATAGTGCAAAAGAATATAAACCGAAACCAATGCTGGAAACTGGAACTTCCTCTTTAGACTGTATGTTAACCTAGCTAATGTGCTTCTAGATTTGATTAAAAATGATTTTTTTGTCAACTGTACGCAAACATTTATGCTGACCTTTCTGGTTAATTATATAAAAAACAAAAAGAAATTACAAACACGTAGAAATATTTGCAAAGCCAAAAAATCTTCCAATTTCAACAATTTTGCATGAATTAAAAAAATAAACTAAATCAAATAATACAATATGTTATGCTTTTCAAAACAAACAGAAAAAAAATATAAATATAAATATAAATATATAAATATGTATATGTAAAAAGAAATTATAAAAGACATTAAATAATTGTTAAAAAGTATTAAATGCAGATGAAGGCAGCGAGAATTGTGCTACAAAAAGAGTAAAACCAAATTGGACAATAAAATCGATAAAGCAGAAAGTATATTTTAAAATAAAATGAAATGAGACAAGAACGATTACGACTCAAAATAGAAATCAATGTGTTTTATTACGTCAATGAATTATTTCTCTAGCAACTGCTTTTCAATTTGAAAGATGGAATGCGCAGTTTAAAAAGTCACAATAGCAATGTTCTCTAGAAAAAACTGCCAATCGGTGCCATGCCGATTGGTTATCACAGAAGTCGAATATTGTAATTCATCACCACATCCAGGCGGCATTGTGGGATTCCAGTGGTTTCAGTTATTCGGTAAACCAGAATTTATCATAACTATTCAAATAAGTTTCCCTTATAGTGAGTGAATCGACGAGTTTTTTTTTTGCAAAGTAGTTGAATAACTATTTTTAAAATACAGTCTCATCTAAAATATTGACACTAGTCAAGTATACTTATTTAATATTTTAAAAGTCTATTGTATACTTTTGGGCTGCTGTTGCATTGCTATATTTTTTTTTGACTGTGTGGATCTTCACATGAATGTCCGCTTAGAAATTGGCTGTATGCATTTGCACGTCTGCATAGTTAGTAAATGTGGTTTTTTAGCCGATCGTCTCTATGGCAGATTGTCGAAATAAGTAAATGGGACAACAAACTTTTTAGTTTAAAAATTGAATTAATACATATTTCATGAGTTTTTTTTAATTTAAGTTTAAACGAATTTTAATTCAAATTATAAATTTATAACAAAATATTTTCAAACGAAATAAGTATGTGTAACAGTTTATTTTTAAGGAAAATATAATATTATTATTATTAAGCACAAATGAAATATGCATGTATATACATGAATGCAAATATATGATGTAAAAATGTATGCTGCGAAAGTGTTATTATAAATCTTTAACTAGTTCAGCAGAGTATATTGGCATATATTGACTTAAGTATATTTTAACCGACTATTTTTTATTTAAGAGGGTTATGGAAAGCTCACTGTTGAATATTTTTTTTTTTAAATTAATTTTCAAGTACCCGGCCTTCCTTTAATATGCAATGAGCATTGGTCGGCATAATGTTATATATTTTTGTTTGCACTATAAAACAGTCTGAAAATGCATTCACATAAATAAGTTAATAAGTCCAGCAAACCACGAAAATCTTTAAAAATAGACAGCCACTGTGTAATTACCCTTGTTCAGGTTCACTTCAATGGAATTAGCACCTTCGGCAGCTACACTAAATAAAATACAATGCAAGCGAAAAAAATTGATAAAGTGAAAATTTATGGCTGCTAAGTGATACGTGATATGCGCCAGGGGAGTGGGTGAGAAAGAGAGACAGACAAACACGTGGATAGCCAGAAAAATAAGAACAGGGGGAACATTTGATCTTCATTGAATTTGTAGCCGACAGGCACGGATGAACGCATGCAGCGGGACTAAGCTGATTATTCAATTATCACAGCTTGTGCGAGTTTATTGCGAGTATTTGTTGTTGTTGTTGTTATTGTAGTTGATGGTTCGCTACTTTGTTTTTGAAAAAAAAAAAAAAAAAAATACAAATTAGAAAATAAAATAAACAGCAAAACTATGCTATGTCGTAAATTGTCTTTGTTATTGTTGTTGTTTGTGTGGCTGTTGTGGACACCCTCGGTGGCTTGTGTTGACAAAACATGCCGGAAGATCATTGAGCTTCACTTTCGTCACGGCAGCAATTGCCGCTTACGGTATAGAACATTTTTTTGTCTGCCATTAAATGCATATTTTACAATTTAGATAAAAAGTGATGAATATTTGCTTTGAGATAGGCTAAGTGAAGGAATTCCTTCCGGGGCTTATCTGATTTTTATAAGAACCTCTGTTGTAAAAGTATACAGCTTCAATCCAAGGACAGGATTTTTGGCAAATTTAAAAAATAAAGTTGCCATAAATTCTGAAATTGTTGAAGTTTTATTAAAAGCTGATTTGCAAAACATCTTCCGCTATTCTACTGCTTCAGTCGCGTAATAATCATTTCGTTTATATTGGCTGGCTTTACCTATAATTATGTAGTTACCACAAACAATAAATATTAAAAAAATGGCGTAAAAAAATTAATGATGTAAAAAATAAAAACTAATCAAAATATTTTTATATGTTATAATTAGAATCCCGTTTCAGGCACAACTGCTTAAATTGTTTTAATTTATTGCTCATAAGCTTAAAATTAATTGCGTGAATGAAAAAAAAAAGAAATAAAAAATAATGATCATGTAAGGCACAATAGTTAGTCTGGAAATGATGTGTATAGAATCGGCGACAGTTCACAGAGTGTAACCGACTTTCGGCGACTTTTCACGGTTGGAGACGTCTGCATTTAGTCGACGAGATTTATGAGCCTCGCAAGCAAATACACTGCAAAAACACAAGCAAAAACCGAAAACAAAGCGCTCATAAATGATTATACGCTGCACATAACGTTTGTTTTTTCCGACACCTACACAGACAGGTTCGGATAAGGCAGCGCGGTTCAGATACGGATACAGCTGCAGATACACACACAGCAAACTAGAGCAGGCAATGGCAATGGCTGGTAGCCGAGCGTATGTAGGTAAGCACGAGTCTACATTGAAATCGACGCCATCAGTTTTTCCGGTTGTCTATAATGCCTCGAAGGTCGACTAAAGGTAAGAATCCAAACTCATTTTGTCGTATACTTAATTTGTTTTGTACACTTTCCTTACGCAACGAGACTCGACTTGATCGCGACTCATTTGATTTGGCGGAGATTAGCAGCCGCCAAGACATAATATGTGTACATATGAGCATCAATTCAGATTGGACTTTCGTTTGGTCAAAGATGGAGGCACATGCACACATACATGCGTACACGTGGCTGTGTATGTGTGTCGGTCTGCAGTATCTGCATGCGATTGTATCAACTCGTATCTGTTTGGCATAGTGTGGGTGATCGAGTGCGACTGTGTGCAAGAGATGCGAAGAGCGCGACTCAGAGGCATTTCTCCTGCTCATCTGCTTGACTCGTCGCTTTTAATTTGACTGATTGCGAGTGTGGAAATTGTCACTTTTGCGTGTATCTTCGTTTGTTTGTTGTGTTGTGTTGTGTTCTGTTGCGTTGTGTTGTTGTCGGCTATCGGTGTATCCGAGCACGTTTGCAGTTTTATAGTTTTACTGTTTTTCGCTTAGTTAAGTTGAGTTTATTGTTATGATTGCCGTTGTTGTATTAAGTATTACTAAATATTGCCTCTGAGCTGCGGCAGCAGTCGCTGATCTTTGCTCATTATTGTCTCGCCTGTCGCTGCTGCAACGAAGCAAATAATCCGTGCGGAAACAATTTTGTCGACACAGTTCGAGTCGAGTCGAGTGCCGAATTTAATTTTCCAAAAAATATATATATATATATATATATAATAATAAAAAAAAAATTATAATAATTTTTAATATCTAAAAGCTAATTAAAACAACAAAATCCTCAAAAATGTTTTGTTGAGTGAAGTGCAACGGAAATAAAAAAAATTAAAATAAATAAATGAATTTAAAAATATAGTTCAGGTGCTAAAAAACAAAATTGTGCCTATTGAGAAATGGTGGGTTCTATTTGTCGATTCTTTCTATTTAAAAAATTAAATCAGATAGTTTAGTAGCACCTTCGTATTTGGCGTTAATTGTCATAGGCGCGATTTAACAAGTTTTTCAATTTAAAGCATTTATATGCTAATGCCGACGGTTTTGCATAACTAAGTTTTTGTGCGAGTATTTGTTTAGATTATTTGCGATTGGGTGTGTTATTGGCTAAAGAAACTACACACGTTTAAAAGATTTGCATAATCAAACTACAGTTCAAAAAAAAAATATCCAACATCGAAGATGTCTGATCCGTAATCAGAACAGAAAGGGATCTGAGGAGTATACTCTGGAATTGTTTCATTTATAAAAAGGATCTTTGAATTAGCTTGTTGTTCTCTGTAAGAAAGTATTAAGAATAGTTAAAAAAAAAAACATAATAACTTGAAAATACTTAAAGAAAATAAACCAAGCAAGGATATCGTGCAAAAGTTAATATAGTTATAACAATAATCCCAGTATAATATAAAATGCAATAATTGAAGTTTATCGGCTCAGGTGAAATATATTCTTGAAGTGAAGTTTGTGATCAATGGGTTTTGAGCCCAAAATCTTAAAATCTCATTTTAAAAAGTATAAATCTAAGAATATCGGATTATACATTTAAATTTTTGAATTAAAGCGCAAACGAAAAATTATAAGTATATTAAGAACATATTGAGTCCAAAAAATATTTATTAAACTAAACTAATTTCTTAAGCATTACCTATCAAAAAACTTAATTTTAGGTTCGAACGCATAAGCGTATTGTGCTCTGTGAAATGTTATTTGAAAGTTTACCTGTTTCCAGTTGTGCTCTCGATGACATTATATATGAGCTTTATTTTAACAAATATAGCAAAGACTTTTATAAAATCAGTTAGCGATAAGTAAATTTTCTTATGTAATAAAAAAAATGTATATATCTCAGAATTTTAAAATAATGTGTGAATCGAGTTAATGATCGCATGAGACTCTGAAAAAGAGGTTTACTCAAGAGACATATTTTTTTCTTAGAGAAAATAGAAGCTTACTTGGCATCTGACTAAGTTTTAAAGTGTAATTAATGACAAATAATTTATTGCTCTGGTGTAAATTTTTAGTTTTTGTTGAACCATTTCAGACGTTCTTACGCGTTTGGTTTGTTTTTCACACCTTGCGAAATGCTTTGCGCAATAGTTTAACATCATTTAAATACTATTTTGTTGCAAATAGTTTACAAAAAAGTACAGCTACGCTTCAAGATATTTCGTTAACAGCCAAAGACGTGATTACAGTCAACATTTGCCATGAGCAAATTAGTCGACGATAAAAATAAATAATTATGTGTGTAACTTAACTGAGTAATCGTTTGAAGTTTATTATGCGACAAGTTAAATATCTGTTTGGCAACAAGTTCGACTAAAATAAAAAAAAAAAAAAAACAAAATAAAAATAAAAAGAAAAAAAAAATTTAAATGAGAAAGAAAATTCAAAAAAGGAAAACAATGTCAAGAGAAAAATACAAAATAACAGAACAGAAGAAAAGATGTATGATAAGCAAATATTATCGTCTTTATTTATAATGACGTTTTTAGCACATGAATGCCAAGGGAACTGAGCCACTTATCAGTCCAATTTGTTTACACTCGAAAAGCACTTGGGGCACATTCACAATGCACACGAGTAAATGACAAATCGAGAAAGAAAGATACCCGACAGCTTATCAAAGGCTGCTGTAAATGTGGTTTGTTTACAACAATCAAGGCTTGACTATTGTGTAATATGAGAACATCCACACAGACAACCTTCGAACAAGAAGAACTGACATACTTAAACAAGAATTCAATGATTAATTATGTGTAATTAAATATTTTATATAGTTCATTGTTTTTTTTTTTGTTTTTATCTTTTAGCTTGGCGTCAATTTCTTTGGCAGTGAAAAGCCTGCTCCGGAGCAGAGCTCTACATCGCCATGCTCCGAGAAATCCACAGAGCCACTGACGACACCCCTAAAGCGTCAAGTGACCATTGAGGGGGAGCCCGACTCCCTGAACAGCGTCATCAGCAATCCACAATCATATCCGATCACGATTGTGCCCAACAGGCCGACAAGCTTCTACGGTCTCATCGGCTCGAATGGCAAACCGTTCGCTCGCCAGCCCAGTTACAGGTGAGGTCTCGTGACAAATCGCACTTCGCCCATTACACATCTATTCGATAAGTCGATAAGTCTCTAACAATGAAAGTTATTTGCACTCATTTTTCGATTGCTCGGTCGGTCTAATTACTTTGGTCAATAAGCTTTTAGCAGTCATTTTAGCGGGTTGCGATAAATCAGTAAGGTAAACACTTAGATGAGATTAGTTGGGCAGCACCGAATCAAAAGTGGTTTAGTTTGATTTGGTGCGCGTGTGCCTGCGGTCCAATTACATAGTCAATAATTGAAAGGACTTAGCGTAGGTCCTTGCGTGTATCACTGTTTAAGTTGCTGTTGCCGCCTTGATGGCAGAATATTCGTAAACGTGTAAACGTATAGAATCGAAAACTTAAGCAGTCATGCATGCGCCACTGAACGATGTGCAAGTTGAGGAGGGAGGGAATTCTGCCGACAAGGAAGAAGCGTATCACCATGTAAACCAACTGAGGCGTCAATACATGCGCGGCATCTCAGCGACGCACTCGCAGGCTGGCATCTACTATGAGGCTCTTAAAGGCTCCAGTCATTCTCTGGGTGCCATTGGCTACAAAGGGTGCGCAGTTTTTTTAAATATCTCATGTTCACCTCTATTTGGTATAGATCAAGACCAAGTTTTGACTAACTTCTCTGAAAAAAACTAATATTTGCTATAAAAGTGTCTTGTGATCAACAAGTTCTGTGGTAAAATTTTATTGGCTTGAGGAAAGTAAACAAGGAAAGCATAGAGTTACATACATTTTTCTGTGCTTATTTCATTGTCATAGTTCTGCTACAGAAGTATTCTTGTAATGTAAATCTTTGCTGATGTTGTTCTCATCGAATTGGCATCGAATGATTTTTTCTATGAAGAATTTTAATGAAGAAGAAAGATGAGCTGGAGCTTATATGATATGCAAGGTAATAAACAAATAAGGAGTTCACAGTAAATATTTACTTGCGTCCTAAATGAAGCCAATGTGTGTTTATTTAAAATGAAATTAGATTTTTTTCAAAAATGTTCAATACATATTGACATGATATATTCCATTTCAATTTAAACTCAGCAGTTATCTGCCATGACTATACAAACTAAATATTAGCTCCAGTTTGTTCAGGAAACGCTAACATTATGTAAGAATCAAAACTTATTGTACGAGTTTACTTAAAGTTGAAAATGACAACAGCGAATCTAATTTATTGGCATACTCGCACATAATTTCTGCATAATTACTCACTTTGCCATTCATTTGCACGCAATGCATTTTGACATTCAACTTGAACTTGATTCGTCACTGTCACTCTCTCCCACCGTCACTTGGTTGCTCAGACAATCTTTATAGCCGTCGTCAGTCTGTCCGTGTATCCGTCTGTCCGCCTGTCTGTCGGTCTGCTCATTCGTCACTTGCACAGCAATAAACTGTCTAAACATTTGCTGATCAGCGGCACAAGTCGTTGTCTGTTCTGCACTGCAGGCCCGTCTGTCTATAAGTCTGTCCGTCTGTCTGTCTGCCTGCTGGTTGCTTGTTTGCTTGCGGTTGTAATTTACACCCGTTTACCCATTTATCTAACGGTCCCCTCCGCACCTCCCACACACACGACATACGTTCGCTTGTTAGCATATTCGGCCCCCTTTGGCGCGTTGTCATAAATATGTAACAAATATTTTATCGTTGCCTTTTTTCGCGGTAAGCCATTATTAGCTGCTTAGAATTTCACGTCGATGTAAGAAACCCAACTTGGAGAGCATTGCAACTGTGCACAACGAAGCATTTGCATATCCGCATATAATTAGCTAACTGCATATGCAAAAATTTTTAATTTCAAACAAAATATCTTTAATATGGAATACATGTAAGAGGAAGAAACTTTAGCATTGCGGGTGTAAAGTTGTTTCTAAAATTAAGCTTATATTTTTTCTTAACCTAATATATTTTTAGTGTGAACAACATTCTCATGCTTTTGCTTTTGTAAGTAATTTACAAAAACTTCCGAATTCAGTCCCTATTTTGATTGGTTTTGTCGTTTAACAAGTAATACAAGAAAGTCTCATATTGTAATTGTAACAAAGGGCCAAGTATTTTATTGATTCCGGAATGCAGTTACAATATCAAGATTAACTAAAAAAAAAATTAATATTAGTTCGAGTTGCCGGAAATATAAATTAAAAGTTGCATAACCCTTTGCAAATGCGTATCGAATTCCCAAGCGACGTTCAGCGCAGCAAATGCTAATAAAATAAATAAAACTGCTCCCTTTGTGTTGGCAGTGTCAGGCAATTTTGCGACATTGTGTAAGCGTCGATTGATTTATTTGTGATCTCGTTTGGGAAATGCTTAAAATGCCTATTTAAAATGCAAGTGGCTGAAAACGCAGATTAATAATTCACGAATTTTTCCGCTGGCGAATGCAAATCTCAAAACATTCGCGACTGCCCACTTGAATATCAACGAGTCAGTGTGGGCTGGCCAACGCTGATTAGTGTAAATTGCACGAACTCATTTTTAAATTGGAGACAACAACAATGTGAGTAAACACAACAACCAGAAGGGTCATTTACGCTTGCTCATTACTCGCGAAACTCCCACAATTTGCACCTGGGGCACTTGCACGGCGGAGTGCACGGACGAAGCTTATCAGCGTTGAACGAAACGTCAATCGAGCTGAGATCCCCCAGCTGAGCTATTTTTAAGCATTTAATCGCATGCGATTTTTATCGCAACGAACCAAGATGAGGGGGCAGAGCTGGGGAGTGGCGCGTGAAAATGTTTGTGCGTTCGCGTGCCTATGGAGGCTCGCTTTGAAGCGGCAAATTATCTAATGAAATAATTAAAAGTATCTAGATACACAACATTTTTTAATTTGAGTCATGTTCGCGGCACGAATTCAGAGCAGAGCAGAGCAGATCAGAATAGCAAAGAACACGTCCGAGTACTTATGCGTAGTTCCCAAAGTGATGCGACGGCGGCGTCGGTGGCGGCTGAGCCGTTTTATGTTAATGCTGAAAATTAATTTAAACATTTTATTAAATGCGCTGAACTTACAACAAATAGATGCATTAGGCACAATGTCAATTAATTGAGTTCAGTTCGCGGACAGACTACGTATGAAATAGTTGCCAATTGAATTAAGTCAGCTGTGCTGTAAGCGAATCCGAAGACTTCGTGAACGCAATCGCTGGCGGGCACATAATGTGCCATGCAGGGTGTCTATGTGCGATTTAGCTGATTTGTGCAAATTAATTTAATTAGCTTATTTTGTTTGTTTGTTTTTTTTTTTTGTTGTGAATTATGCGCAGGGATCCATTTCGCACATATTTTGATTGGTTTAATCCATTGTGACATTGAAAACGCTTGTGTTAAATTTATTATTATAATTTTTACTATGGGATTCTTAAATCAAATCAAAAAGTCAATAAATTTCTTCTCTTTAGATTTAAGTTTGGTATTATAAAGATAACTTCATTTCTGTTTTTTTCCATTTAGTTATGAAATCCGTGTAGCCTTAGGCACAAATCGAATTTAATCGATTTTTATGTAATTTTTAATGAGCGCCAAAATTGAAAAAAAAAAAAACAAATTATTATTAATAATAAAATAATGCCAACCAAAAAACAAAAAAAAACCCCAGTGGCTTACATTGCTTTTGATACATGCATTCTTGATATGTAATGAGAGAATATTGTCACTTATATAAAATGTAAAAATAGCACATTGGTAGCAAATCGTTTAACAGCTGCTATTACTCAGTCATGGGCTGCAATTGGTCAGGTCTGCAGTTCGGTTCCTGGTGGTGGCATAGAAATGATAGAAATTTAAAATTTTCAAAATGTTGACGTCATTGGCGAAGTCAGCAGAGTGACGTGTGATCGCTGTCGGTGCGCACATTTTCAACCGAAATCACAAACATCCAGGAGATAGACAAAAAACTATGTTAAAGCTCTTCTCTAGGTCAAGTGCAAGTTTCATTTGAAAAATTTTTAATAAAATTTAATTTATTTAAATAATGAAATAATGCTTACATATACAATTGTAAGTAATGAACTATTATATTATGCGATAATATTTTTTTTTTATCTCCGAATAATATTAATATTTTGTCTCCAACAAGTTTTGACTTTAATACAATTTTTAGAGCTTTGTGGGTTTCAAATTAAGTAACATGAACATAATTATATTTGACATTTTATTGTAATAATAATCTCAATCAAATAATAATCTATATTGGAAAAGAAAATATTATATTGGAAAAGAAAAAATGGGAATACCTCGGCTAAATCTGTAGTTTTTTCGTGTTTCTAAACCCACTACTGTAAAAAAAATGTATAAAGTTAGTAATAATAACAATTACACAAATTTGGGGAAATAAAAAAACAGAAAAATATATTTAAGCATTCATTGCATCATAAATGCACTCAAAAATAACAAAGTCATAATTTTGATATCCATAAAATTCGGAAATTAGCAAACTTCACTTGAAGTATTTGTGTGAGTAGCGCGAATATCCAAAAAGGCAGAGAAAATAACACATGGAGTAAATTAGCACAGATTTTAAAGGTTTGCTCTCGCATGTTGAATTTTCCTACTATTTCACGGGTGTCTAACTTTGAAACTTAACTTGGAAATTTCATTTGTATAAGATGAGCATATAGAAATTCTGTTTATCCTTATCCATATTCTTCTACCCTAGGATGTTCTAAGTGACGCTGTCACTGGGTTTAAAGTTTTTTGTTTTCCATAATGTTTTTAAAACGGCCCATAGATGGAGCTGCTGACGATAGTAGTAACTTTTTATTGCATATTTTTAGGCATAAACTAAAAAGTTTTTCTGGGCCTCATGCTAATATTGAATGTTGCCATTTTTATTGTATGAGATGCTATTTCTATATTCTTTATGTTCTCTGGCAATTCCTAGGTCCCGAAATTTTCGACCGGGACTCATGCGAAAAGTGCGCAGACGTGCTGTGTTCAAGAACGGAGACTGCAATGTGATACAGAAGAATCTGAAGCGACGCCGTATGCGTTTCCTGCAGGACATGTACACGACGCTCGTGGACACTCAATGGCGCTGGACGTTGTTGGCATTCGCGCTCAGTTTCATACTCTCCTGGCTGTTCTTTGCACTGCTCTGGTGGCTTATCATGTTTACGCACGGAGACCTGGAGGAGCTGCATCTGCCCGATAACCAGGGTGAGTAAAACCGACAATTGTCGCATGGATCCATTTAAAGGGAAACTGGTTTCTTTGCGTTGATTTGTATAGAGGAATCTGGTTGGGCACCCTGTGTGTCGGCCATCGACGGCTTCACCTCGTGTTTCCTCTTCTCGATCGAGACGCAGCACACAATTGGCTATGGCGTGCGCACGACGTCGCCGGAGTGTCCTGAGGCCATTTTCATGATGTGCCTGCAGTCCATTTTCGGTGTGATGTCATCAGCCTTCATGGCCGGAATAGTTTTTGCGAAGATGACACGTGCAAAGCAGCGTGCGCAGACGTTGCTGTTCTCTAAGCACGCGGTTATTTGTCAGCGTGATGGCTGCCTCTCGCTTATATTCCGTGTCGGCGACATGCGCAAGTCGCACATCATTGGCGCCAGTGTGCGGGCGCAGTTGATACGCACGCGCAGCACGAAGGAGGGCGAAATGATGACGCAACACTTTACGGAGCTGGAGATTGGCAGCGACGATTCCGGCTCCGATTTGTTTTTCATCTGGCCCATGGGCATCGAGCACAAGATCGATGAGAACTCCCCGTTTTATAACATGAGCGCCACCGACTTACTGCAGGATAAATTCGAGTTGGTCGTCATACTCGAGGGCACTATCGAGTCGACTGGGCAATCGACACAGGCACGTTCGAGTTACATCAACACGGAGATACTCTGGGGCCATCGCTTCGATCCGGTGGTGCTCTACAACAAGGAATTACAGGCCTACGAAATCGACTATTCGCGCTTCAATGCAACGACTCAGGTGGACACGCCGCTCTGCAGTGCGCGTGAACTGAATGAGCTCTACAAATTACAGGAGGGTTTCCGCACACCTGGTGAGCCGTCAATTGTCACTATCATTTGGAACCATATGTCATGCGTTTGATCCTGTTAATATGCTCAAATAACCTCTGCTCCCCTTCTCTCTTTTTTTTCGATTTCGGCAGATACCACATTCACCATGCGTCAAATGTCCCTCAATCCCTCCGAATAAGCATCTTAAACGTTTAAGCTTCTGTAACTGTCAACCTCGTCCAATCGGCAGCTAATCATTGTTGCTTAAGTAGTTTTATTATCTGTCCATATGTTTGTCTTGCTTAACTGATTTACGAGTTACAATTAGAAAAATTATGTTAAAACAATTTACCTATGTAAGTCCCACTTAGTCCTTAACTGATGCATTAGCATTTGTACGAAATTTATTTTGTTTTGTTTTGCAGATCGTTCCACAATCGATCACAGAATCCAATCGCCAACGTCTTCTTCTGTGGGTTCTTCACTGTCACAAGGCCGCTCACTGAGTTCGTGTAGTTCGTCTACGCATTCTTCGAAAAGAACTCAAGCACGTATGCGCTACCGCTGGCAGTTGTCATTGCCCGCTCCAAAGGACAATGAATCGAAGGAACTTCTTCCCTTAAAGTAGTTAAATATTTTGATTATTATTTTTTGCAATAATTTTAGTTTTAAAAAAGCAACTTAGGATAATAAATTGTTTAAGATTCGAACAGGAAATCATTTCGGCAAGTTTATAGATTTCCTTTCTTATTTTTATATGTTTGTTTGTTACTCTGAGAAGCTTTCTTCCACCATCGTGTATATATTCGAGACATTTGCCATTTTAAGTGGTCCATTAAGCATTGCAGTGATTTTCAACAAATGGGCAGCGACGGCAATATTAAAATATAAAAGCCGACAGCACCTTTCGGCGGTTGCTCAAAATTTAGAGGACAATCGTGAGATGTTACTTACAGTGTTAATAAAACATTAAAATAACAAAGGCAATATTCAAAACACTAATAATAATGATAACAATGCCATGAATAAAAAATAAAATCAAATATAATAAAATAAATGAAAACCACAATGTCGGCCAGTTTTCAGTTGCTTTATATATAAAATGCGCATAAGTTCGTTTCTTAAGTCTTTTGTTTCGCACGCTAATTACAATGGCCATTTGTGTGTGTGTGTGTATGTTTGTGTGTGGGGTGTGCGTTTAATAAAAAATCATATCCTTTTAATTGAAATCGTATTAATATTTCTTATTTGCACAAAGTAATCAACACTAAATTATCAATTGTGCTATATATTCGCATTGTATATCATATATAATAGAAAAATAAAAAATAGGCGAAAAAACCACAAACCCTGCACACCCGCCCCAATCGCACACACAGGCATACGAACTCACAGTGACTGCTAGATCAAGTGGCATTGTGGAATCGCTCGCCTTAGCTGGGTGCACACTCCGCTGGTTGCCAACTCACACTTCAGCATTAATATTTATTATCGCATTTATTATTGTGTCCAGCGTTAAATGCGTTGTGGGTAATGAAATGTGGGTGTTGGTCGCGGTGCCGCATTGCACTGGGCTTTGCTTTGCCTGGCTTGGCCTGACTTGACTTGGCTTGGCTTGTTGGCTTTTTGACTATGCGAAGCCATAAACAACAACAGCTAACAACAACAATAATCAACAACAATTGCAATAACAACAATGGCAACGCCAAAGCAAAATTTTCAGCAACTCTATTACAACTGCCAAAAAAAAAAAATAAAGAAAACAAAAGCAAAAACGAAATAAAATTTGCGAATAGCAAAAAAATATTATTTATACGTGTATCTATCTATATGCACGAGTATGTATGTGTGTGTATCTTATAAATACATATCCATGCTGTATATAGACAATATGCTCGACTCAAATTGCGGTGGGAGGGTTGGTTATCGTTAGTTTTTCGCTGTTGTTGCTATGGCTGCTGCGTGGCTGCGTTGTTGTTGCGAAGGTGTCCTTAACCCACATGAATGACCACGAGCTGGCTGCATGCGCAGAAAGCGCAAAGCCACAGTCCACCATATCAAAATATTACCACAGAATCATGCAACGTATATAAGTCATGCAAAAATTAACAAATGAACGCTTATGTATGAAAATGCGACTGCACAGTGGCTCAATACTCGCAGCAGACGCGGCTAAAAAATGTTCAATTCAAATACTTGCTCTGTTAGAGTTTCAAGAAGTTTTACATGCATGGAATAACAGAAAGAAGCTGCAGACTCACTTAAAATGAGACAAGCAAAGCACAAATAAGAATAAAAAAAATATTATATAAATTCCGATTAAAAGTTTCGAATTTTTTTCATTTCATATTTTTTTTATAATTTTTTTATTATTCGCTTAGTCATTATCTGATCAATGTGCCGGTTTAGTTTGTCCCACTGTGCATAAAACGATTTTTTGTTATAGTTTTTGTTTTCTGGCTGGTAAGCAAATATTTAGGCACTCAGCTAAAATGTTTAATTACATGCTAAATGCATTTTTCGGTGTTTATCAGTTTGGCAGCAATGGGTTTAGCATTGAGTTGAGTGGGGTTGAGTGGAGTGGAGTTGAGTGGAGTTGAGTTGAGTTGAATTGACTTGGCCACCATTAAGCAAGGCAGCACCTACGATTTTGCGGCAGCAGGCAGCACATGCAATGCGCCGAAGTCAGCACATGACAGCGCATTGGCAGCCATTACGCAAATATTTTCGGGGACATGCTGCCTGCCTCATGCCTCATGCCACATGCCACACGCCACAGCAGCACACACGCCAAGCACTTGGGGGTGGTGTTGGCCACTCGGCAACGACATGCGAACAGTTTGTTACCTAGTCGCCGCCATGCGTTGCTGGCGCAATGCATGCCACACACAACTCGAGTTCAGTCCAAATCCGATTGCATATCTCGGCTATTGTTGTCTTTAGTTATTTATTAGTTTGTTAAAATGTTTGCAGCATGTAAATGCTCGTACGTATGTTGCCTGCAGATCGATGCTGGCAGCCACCTTCCACAATGAGAACCACTTTTCTGTTTGCTCTGTGCTGTGTGCGCGTGTGTGATTTCCTACTGTCAGCGTGTACAGATTCGCCTCAACGTCGAGTCTGGCTTGGGTGTGGGAGCAGCGGTTGGCTGGCAGGGGTAGTGGCGACGGCGGGTGCAGTGGTCAGTCGGTCTGTGGTCCGTGGCGTATTACGTTCGTATGATTTGTTGTGGCACGATTCGAGATTTCTTGGTCTCCGTCAAATTTAAGTTAAGCTGGGTTTGTAATCTGCTTTGCCAAAAAATTGTTGGCAAAATTAAAATATTATTTGAGTAAAATCTTTGAACCGCAACGACACGAAATCGAATCGCTTGGGTCGACGGCTGACGGGTGACTGGTGACGGTTGGTGTCGGTTGCCTTTTGGCCGTTCGCCTGTTTGCTGTGCTATGGGGTGCTGTGGGGTGCTGTGGTGTGGTGTACGAGTGTGGCACATGCTGCCCGCCGTTCATGTGGCACGTCTAAACGCCACCCAAATGGTTTCGTGGGCATGAGAAGTTTTATATTATTCTGTTTTTCAAATGTTTTCTTTTATTTGTTTTTTGTTGTTTTGTTGTATAGTTGCATATTAAATTTTCAACAATTTTCGTTGCAGACCCAAATTAGTCAGTTTCATTTTTTTCATGTTGTTTTGCTCATATTTGTGTGCTTTTTGTTATTTGATTTTTTTGTATTGTATATGATTTGTAATCGCGCGCGCTAAACAAAAGTTCGATGCACATAATTCGTTTTTTGTTGGCAGTATGGGAAAAAAAATGCAAAATGACAAAACCCGTTAAATGAAAAGAAAAATTGTAAAGTGGAAAACACGCCTCGAAATCCGCGCATGTTTAAATTGTCGGCATGGTAACTGAGATTTAGTGGCATTTTATTGTTAACGAAAATATTTATTACGCTTGATATTTGGCTAAGTGAAATATTCCAACTGCTCCATTCGGTGTCTTTTATTTGATAATTTTTCATGTTTTATTTTTATGGTTTTTTTTTTTTTTTTTGTATATTTCATGCATGGTTTCCCTAGTCGCATGCAACTTTTATGTTTAGAAGAGAATTGAAATATTATGCAAATTTATTAGTAAATCATTTTTGTAATAAACCAGGAAAATTAATTTATAGAACCGGATTCTGTGCTGCTTAGACTTTAATTAAGTTGATAAATTTGCATATGACATAAACAGACTGTTTACCTCTTGAGCCGACTGCATGCCGGAATTGTTACTATTAGGGACGACTGTACCATTAAAAACTTTAACAAGAAACACTTGCTTGGCATTTGTGAAAATCAAAGTTAAATTTATTTCAAATGGAGATTACTGCATCTTTGCAGCTATTTGCATAAGTCTGCCATTGTTATTTAATATGGTAAAAAAAAAACACAGCAAATTACATTAAGAAGTGCCGCCCAAAACTTTTAGCTGACCGTTGCATAAACAACACGTTGCTATGGTGTAGCAGATGCAACACTTTAGGAGATGCATTAATAAAGATATCATATGCAGTGGATGACTCAGGTAAATTAAAAAAAAAAAAACCCCAAGTGAACAATTATGAAAACTGGTATACTGCAACATGATTGAGAAAAAAACAAAAATTATTAAAAAAAAAAAAAAAACAACAGAAAAGTAATAAGCAACATCAACAATAAAACGTTAAAAACAAGCTAACATATTTACTGCCAATAAATCATGTGAAATTGTGTCGTAAAACACGTTGTCAGGACAGAAGGGAAGGCAGAGCAAAGTAAACGAAGTCAGAACATCAGAACATAACTCATTCATAATCAACACTGTTTACATAAATTACCGAAAGCATTAAAAAACAGGAGTTCCAAATTATTACACGAATACACAAAAGTCCCACTGTGCCGTCGTCATTGCGCACGTTGCGGCGAGAGTACTCAACGAGGGACTGTGAGCGGGGACCCAGACCAAGTGCCCGTTGCAAGTTGCGAAAGCAGCCAAGTGTGCAGCGGGGCAGGCAAGGACAGCAGACCAGCGCAGCGCGTGATGAATGCCTAAATAATGCGCTTAACCCTGTGCGAACATAATTTATGGTGTGTGCAACGCACACAACACACACAACACACACAACACTCAGAGGCGTACAGTGGGGCTACTTGGGTCACTGGCGAGTGCGTGCGACCAAAGCATCCGACATCCACACCATGGCATACTCCTGACTGTGTGTGTGTGTGCGTGAGTGAGTTTTCGCTTGCAGCGCCTGCTGTTTTCATTGTTATTACACGCGGCTGGACTCGAGTCAATTCGACTCGATTTCTGTAGGCTGCGCTTGGCTCCCTTGCAGAAATTGATTAATTACGGTTATTTCGCAGTGGCCATAACTGTAGCGGCGACAGCAGCAAAACATGTAGAACAAGCAGTTGCCTGCTGCAGGAAGCCTCCAGTCCAGTTCAGTTCTTATAACGGCACAAGGCTCGATCTCTCGCTTGCCTGAAACAGTTGCCAAGTCATGGAGCCGAACTGAAGTGGTTATTGACAGGCGGCGTAATGTGGCAGCACATCGCACTGTGTACATGCTATTGTTCTCCCACTGTGCTTCAGACTCGAGTAGACGTTGCCATTGTTCGCATGTTAATTTCAACTTACAACTGATTATGATATTCTTAAGAAGAAATAGTTGAGCTGTCAAGAAAAAAAAACGGAGTGAAAAAAAATAAAAAATGGATTTAAGTTCATATGATAACAATAAGTTATGCACATATATAAAAAATAACTAGAAAGTCAGAAGCTACAGTTAGGCACATCCGACTATAAAATATATTGTATCCAATACAAAATTCAATAAGTTGTTTTTTGCTTTAATATTTTGTAGTAATTATATACAAATATCTCAAGAAACCAAAAAGTTTTTCTTAGTACAAATTATTTTTCGGCCGATTGTTCCTATGGCTGCTACATGTTTCAGTAAACCGATATTTATCTTATTCAGGTATATGATTGGATATTAACTAAAAGTATTAATACAAAATATGTATAACTATTTTACACCAGGTGTCTCATAGCACAAACTGAGTGCTGATTAACGCCTAGAAAACAATAATAATAATAAAGAGATATGACTTTTAAAAATGAAAAAAAAAAAAAACAAAATATCTGCCAAGCCTTTTTCAACCCATTACATACATTTGCAAAACTTTTATATAACCTTTACTATTTTTCGGAACAGATTATTAACATAATCCAATATGGATCCTTCATGGTGAAAGCAATGTTATTAGGTATATTTGTTTAAGTTTATATAATTTATACACCTGTTAGGCAAACTTTAAAAACTGATGCTTCGAAATTCATTTTATTCAGGGACTTCTCAGTACATTGCTAATGAAACTGAGTTTTATTTTGGGGTCTATACTTTCTGTCAGGAAGCCTAAAAGCCTTAAGCTGAATATTCATTGTTTGTCTTTTACTTTTATGTTTTAAGTTTATCTTTTTGATTTAAAAAATGAGAAAATATCCGCTCTGGGCAATTTTATCGTGGTTTCAAACAATCGGTCTGAACATTTGCAACAAAAATTATGTTAAAGCATCCAAAAGCTATAAAAAAACAGTTTTTAATATATGGTAAGTTTTTTAATACAATATGTATGTGACTCTACCTTTATCGTATTGGGTATACAGTCCCAGCTGTAAGTATGCAATTGATTTAAGTTGCTTCGGCGTCAGTCTAAAAAAAAAGAAAAGAAAAAAGTTGCAAATAAAAGTAAAGAACACGAAAGAAAACACCGATAAAAAAATATTAAAAATTACATTTTGCCGTGGGGACAATCATCGTGTTCTGTAATAAGCGTTTTTATGTCGCAACAACAATTTTTCGTCTTCGTTTGCTCTTGCCGCGCATGCGTTGCTTGTCCAGTCGTTGGCTGGCAAAGGGCAAACGTCGTGTCGCGTCGCGTCGCATATCGAGTTGATGATGCCCGCAGGGAGTTGCCTTGATGTTTTAGCATGGCATGACGTCGTCATGTTTCTGTGTGTTGCCCATGTGAAATATATTTAAATTAATAACTTTTGATGGAAATTATTAAGTAATTTTTATGTATGTTGGCAACAAATAAGGCAACTTCTTGGCTGCTTTGCTGCGTTTCGTTTGCTCGCCGCTTCGCCAAAGGTGATAACTCATGCCGGCAATGAGCTGACTAAAGTGCAACGACTTCATTAATTTAATGCTAATTATATTTATTAAATAATAAAATAAATTAGACGAAATGCAGCGGCAATGCACTTGACGCTGGGCTTGCAATTAACGAAATGACACTCCAAATGTTATAAAAAACACAGAAAAAAAAAACAAGTATAAAAATAATGTTTCTGTTTTTTTTTTTTTTTAAGTAGTTCGAAGCGCATTGGGTAACAGAACCAGTTTCGTGCTCGCCTGACCGTTTATTTAAATGAAAACCGTAGCAGGGGAAGCATTTGACTGCTCATGCATTTTTTTGGCGTTGAACGCTGGACCCAAAAACTGCACCGAAATGCGGTAAGAAGGAAGAGGCAGAAACGTATCAAAATCAAAAGGGATTTCGTTTTATGACAGATCTCACTTTGAAGTTGACGTCCGTTCTGTCAGATGCAACACTTCTCGCCGCCTACTCTTGTTGTCCTCTCATTGACGGTGTCCTCTGTCTTTTGTGGTTATGACAACTGCTGCAGTTTCTGATGCGAACTGAAGTTAATTTCAGGTGTCACTCATACACAATGACATGTCCGAAAAACAAAAAAACTTTGATATGTGTAGAAAATGAAAATGAAATGTGGAACAAAAATTATGTTTTCGTTTTTGACTTTAACATTTATCGAGTTCATTAAGGTTCATTAACATTCTTGATGAATAAAAATTCAGTCGGTGCTAAAATTTGCATTCAAAGCCAAATTAAGCATAAACAACGTTTATATATTTCATACAGATGTTTTTCTCAGTGTTGTTACAATGTTTTTAATATGAGATACATAAAACTCTAGTCATGCACTTTGGTCTGTAAGGTTTCTGATAGTTGAAGATGTGAGGCGAAAGGGTTGTATTATATATAGAATATAAAACTTGAACCTATCCTTTCTTCTCTCGATGTTCAAACTGGCATCAGGCTTTAAATAAAAAACTCAGTCCAACAAATCGGAATGAATGAAGCTTGTGATTTAATGAACCTGTAACGGAGTCTTGGGTATGTACTCCTATTTACTGGATAAATGTGGGAGCATTGAGCATTAAGGGGGATTAGCCGACTTTTTGCATTTAACAAGGTTTTTATATTTTTTCTTCATCTCTTTTGGTTATTCACTAAACAGGCAAAATGCAAATATTTTTCATGTAATTCCCAGAAATCAACGCAACCTTTCACATTTGCGGATAATTTTGTTTTTTGGGAAAGTTTTATGAGTTTTATGAAAACGTTGTCTGTCGGTCGCTTTATGCATTCCTCCATTCATTCACGCACTCAGTCGAAAACAATTTGCAAATGGGCTGGAAATGAGCTTCTTAAGCATTGACTGAATAGCGATTAATGGAATTATGAATCTGCATTGGCATTCAGAAATCAATAATCATGGCTAAATACACGCACAGAGGGAAAGTAATTATGCACCGAATTGAACTCTCATCGGCTGCCGCGAGGATGGGAGGTAAGAGGCACGAATCGATGCTTGCGAAGCTTATCGCACACGCAGGCGGCAAGATAAGCGCAGGACAAGCGAGTCAAGTGCCAGGCGGCGCCAGATGAAAGGATTGAATTGACTTTTGATGAGATTCGTTACGGATCGGCTTGGTGCGGTTGTGTGGCTTGTTTGGCCCAATCGACGACGCTCGTTGGAGTCGACTGGCACTCAATTGAATTGAACTGCGCCAACTCGAGCCGAGACGAATTGCGGCGCATGTGTGGCAGCTTAAATGCAGAAGCAGCCACAAATCACTGACGGCGTCCACGTTGATGGCGTCGACAATGACGACGTAGATGAGAACGCTGCTGAAAGGGCATCAGTCAACCAAGCCAGCTCAACGGGACCTCCGGCGCACTCCGCAAAGATGCACACGGCCACATTTTTATTGACGAAAATTGCACGTTGCCAGGGCCATAATCAACTCAAGTGCGTGTAATTTCCATTCGACGACAGCAGCGAGCGGAGCCTGCCGCCGTCCTTACTCTGTTTTGCGGTTGTGCCTTTTGTTGTTTGCTTTCTTTTCTTTACTTTTCGTTTTGGTTTCTTTGCGCTTGTTCGATTTTGTGGCATTTGTGCGTTTGCGCGTTTTCGGGTGTTTGCAACTGATTACCAAATGATGAATGCCAGAAATTGCATCGTGATTAACCTCATCGAACTGGGTCACATTGGCTGACATGGGGATCCATACCAGCGCACTGCCATATCCTGCACGGCGTCGCTTGGATTTGTTTGCTTGAAAGCAATTTCTACGCGTCACTGTGCCTGGCGTTCAGTCAAGAAGACATCAGAAATCACTTAAGTTCAATGATTTTGCAGTTAAGATTTATGAGTTTGTTTATCCGCAGCCCAAAATGCATTTGTCTGCCATGAATGGCAAAAATGGCATGAATCGTTGAGTATGCATTAAGCGTAAAAATTTCACATTTCATTTGAAATGAACATATGCACGAGAATGCAAATTTCCTCATGGCGTGCTGCTGCGGCGGCCGACTGCAACCTTGCACGCCCTCTAGTGGAGACTTCATAATTGAGATATTAATCGCAACTCCGCCCTGCACTTGTCTCTGAGCATACATTTTTACAGAAGTTGTTTTTTTTTTTCAACGCAGATTTCACCAGCAACAGTGGCTGCATATGCTTGGCTGTCGATTCGACAAGTAAAATCAAATTGATTGGCTTACAAAACATGGCACTACTCTGCAGAAAATATAAAAAAAAAAAAAACCAAAAAACAAAAAAAGTATGTACCTAAAATTAAATGAAACAAACCGACGTTAAGCGTCCTTGTACTATAACGAGCTTCAATTAAAGTACATGGCAAGTGTACAATTTAAATTAAATTGCATAATTACCATTTGCTGCACTCATGCACTCATACGGAAGATGACCGGCCAAGTTGGCAGAGCACGATAATGCATAAGCATGCAAAGAAGGTAGTTAAAGCTTTCAATCAATAAGTAAAGCACATGAGTCCAGCATGAATCACACTAAGTAAATCATTAAAATTACTCAAATGCCAATGGCCAAGCTGTCAGGCTGCGCTTTGTGCAAGCCATAAATCTTAAAGCGCGTACTGCAGCGAGTAGGAGGTGGAACCACAAAACTTATAGCCAAACATAAGCTGCAACAACGTAAGCAACGGCCGGGCGGACCGCTAGACGCGGTAGTTGAAGAGTTGAGCGATTGAGGCTTAACTGGTCGTTGCTGCCTGTCGGCCGACCACCACATGCCGGGAGGTCATGTCACGAAAATATCCATTAACACATCATAAAATTAAAAATTAAGAAACCGTACGAAAAATACAACAAAAAGAAAAAAAGAAAAAACGAAAAGAAAACAAAAAATGTATAAAAATTAAATAAAAAAAGCGCAACAACAGCAACAGCCACAGCAGCAGTAACAAAAAATGGCTACAACAACAACGACAGCAACAATAATGAATAACAAACGAGTTGATAATAAAAACCACATGATGGAAAATGAAACGCAAAGTTATGCCACAAAGCAGAAAAGTGAAACCGGTAATTATGCATTATATATGCATGCCACACACACACACACACGGACACTTGCACACCACGCGTCAACACAACGCGGACTATGTGGACAACGCACAACGCGCAGTCCTCATTCATAGCATCATAAAACGCACACCACACACAGACTCCATACACACACTCGCTCAGGCAGCACTACATGACCGTCGCGGTCACAGTGCAAGGTGGAGTGAGGCGGAGGAGGGGGAGAGCGAGAGAAAGAGCAGGGAAAAAGAGTGCCTTACGGTGGCCGAAGTGTGCAGGAGTCATTTATATGCGCATGAAATTAAAATCGCATTGACGTTAAATCTCCGATTGGCCAAGGGGGCAGCCAGGTGAGCGCTGCGATTTGGCAGGGCTGCTTGACCCACGCAACGAGTGCTGCGTGCCATTTAATGGCATAAGGAAATACCTTGTGCGCGTTTTATGTGCTCGTCGCTTGCCTGCCTGGCTTTGTGTCTGCTTGGCTGTTTGGCCGTTTGGCTGTTAACGCGGCTGCCTCCAAGAGGTATGCGTGTGCGAATACAAAAGACTTAAGCGACAAACTTGCAGTAACATAAATTTCACTTAATTGCTAAAAAAAAAAGCGTTAAAACAAAAAACAACAACAAAAAAAAACTAAAAATAAAAAAGAAAAAAGGGGAAAAAAGCTGTAAAAACAAAAACAAAAGAACAAGCAGACGTAGCAGAAAAATTCGTATAAACACACAACAAAATGCATTAAATCGATAAAAATGCACGATTAAATGAGTTCGGTATGAAAATCATTTCAATACGCCAACAAAATTTTAATGCACATATCTTTTTTTTGTTTTTTTGTTTTGGCTGTGTCATGCTTCTGCTCCTTCCGCAAAAAAAACATTTCGATTTAGCCGCAGTTGGTTTATTGCTTTATGCAATTAGCTCAACTGAACGGCAACAGCTCAGAATCGAAGCAATTCGCGTATATAGGAAATGATAAACTCACATGAATAAATCCGAAAACAAGCCACATGGGCAAATAAAACGAGATTATTTATTTATTTGTTTATTTATATTGTTTTTTGTTGATTTTATATCAATTTATTGTGTTTTAGTGCGTTTAAGTGTTTTTTTGTTTTTGTTTTAAATTAAAGACTTTAATGCACAGAACAGCAAATAACTTAAAACTCAATGACAATGTGCTTCTGCACACCACCAACCCCTCTGGCCGGCTGGCAGCTAGACCATTTAGGTAAAACAAAAGAATTACCAAAAATGTGTACTTCAGGTTTTTCGTACATTGCAAATCGCTTTGTGCGAAGTTGCTTAAAAGTCATAACGGTTGGTGCACGTGCCTGCGGACAGCAGCAGCAGCAGCGAAGGCAAAGTGCAAATGTCCCGACTCTATAAGCTGGCCAAGTGAACTTCTAGTTAGAATTTGCCTCAGCTAGTCGTGTTTTGTCATAGCGGATGTTCCAGGCATTTGTGCGAATTCATAGTTCATCGATCTCTGAACACGTTCCGCTATGCTCAGCGCGTGTAGGGCATCGGCGTGTCGTATAGTTTCGATTTGAGCTGCATGACGCATTTTCGCCGCTTTCGGGCTTTTTGCATGCGTTAAAAATTTGTCACATGCAATTTTTTTTTGCACAGTAGCTTATTGTTGATGTTTGCCTTTGCTGTTGGCTGTTGTTGTTGTTGTTGTTTTTGTTGTCATTGCGGTTGTTTTTGATGAAGTGCAACAACGTAAAATATTGCGTACAACTTTGCTGACTTGCCACTGTTGCAGTTATTGTTGTTGTTGTTATTGGTATTGTTGTTGTTGTTGTTGTTGCCGTTGATTATTTAAATTTTTATTTGTGTTTTGCAGTTCTTTTATTTTTGCTCTTTTGGTCGTTTCAGCACTCGAAGCAATGACAGTGAATATGCTTGTTATTGTTGTGTTTGTTGTTGTTGTTGTTATTGTTGGCGGTTGTTGTCTGTTGTTGTAAGTGTTAAAGTCAACAATCGTGAGAAAAGAATTTTATTGTTGTTGTCGCTGCTGCACTTTTTTGCGGTTATTGCAATTGTTGTTGTTGTTGTTGTTGTGGGCAACACTTAAATCGTTGAAGGTCGCTTTGTCATGGATTTATGCTCGTTTCTTCGCAATTTTTTTTTTCCTTTATTTTTTGGTTTTTTGTTGATTTTTGGATTTTTTTATTATGCCTTTGCTTTAAGCTCTTTGCGCTTTTTATGTTAACTTTTATTATTTTTCGGGTTTTTTTTTTTGTTTTTTATTTTTGGTTTCACGTGTACAATAGTTTGGGTTTTTTTTTTGGTTTATTTTTTATTATTTTAAATTTGTGTTCTTGTGCCGTTTTTTGATAAATTGTTCAATTCGTGTTTCTGCTTAAATGTCAGTTGTAATTTGTAGGATTAGCCCATATGAATTACGTTTGCTGCGCCGTAATTGATTCGCTGGCAATTTTTGAATTTGAATATTAAAATAAACAGGAGCGTCGCAAGCGATTAATGCCTGTGAGCCGCCATGCCTGTGCCTTTGCCCAGCTCTGCTGTGGCTCGGTGTGCTTTGCTATGAAGTCATTTTCTCGATTCGTTCTGTGTGTGCTGCAGCCATAATTGGGTTAAATATGGGCATTATTTGCAATTATTTGATTCGCTGCAAGCTGAGCAATCAAAGTAAACGATTTCATTGATTTTTCATTCGCAAAGTTCAAGTTTCACTTTTAGTGGCTTTTTAACAAATATTTGTTTATATAATTAGAGTACACAAGTGAGTATCAAAGTGGGAGCAACTATGATAGACAGTAAAAAGAAAAGTGAGCAACCCTCAGATATGTAAATGTTTATAGGACTGCCTATATGGATAGCAACAGAAGTCATTTAAATATTGTAACTTTACTTCATTGTGATATCATGGATAAGATTCGCAGTCTTTTCAGATGCGAAATATTCTACAGTTGCTAGACTCAGTGTGCTCTTTGGTATCAAACCTGCAATCGCTGCCAGAAGCCATTAGTAACAATATTCCCGAACACGCATTTATAATTGTGTTAATTAAATAATGGTTATTGTTATCTGCTGTCTACTTATTTCAATGGGAGATGACTGATATGCAAAGTGTAAACGCGACTTCCTTGCTTTACATTCATTTCGAAATTGTTAATTTATCTAAAGCCCACAAGCGAGCAGAAGAAGCAGAAGAAGCAGAAGTGCAGGAATGCGTTGTGGCATGCTGGCGAATGTAAAATTGATAAGAGGCAATTACGGGTGTTTTGCAAACACAAATCGATCACGAAACCAGTTCGGCAGCGACGCACATCGTTGCGGGCTGCACTTGCGTTGCAACTGCGCTGCGAGTGCTGATCATCGATCAGCGCCAAAGTTATCTAGCCGAGGAACATGCTGGCGACTCTGCGACTTTGCGACTTGGCGACTTAATAAGACACTTTGGCGAGTTAATTGCATTTATGCGGCATGCCACTTTGCAGGCGCTGATAAATGATAAGCGCAACAGCGACTGAGCAAATGATGGCAATTACATGCATCTGTTGCGGTGGCAGCGATGGCGGTGGCAGTGGCGGCGGCGAAGGCGATGGCAACATTAGAAATGCACGCGGGTATTACAACACGCAAATCGTCGCCAACGCCAACGACAGCCGAATCTGATTTCGTTAATAAACAACAAAAATAATAACAACGCATATGGAAAAAATATTAAAAACTGTCCACGCAAAACTTTGCTCATATCTCAACGCTCATATCTCACTATTGAAGTATGTTTTGTTTATATTTTACCTTTTTTTTGTTTTTTTTGTTTTTTACATGTACGCTGAGTGTAAAGTACAACGTTGTGTTTGGTTTTCTATGCATTTTGTTTTGTTTCTCGCGCTTGGCAGTTACAGCAGTCGCAGATACAGATCTAAGCCAAAAAGTCGCAGCTTATGCAATCGCATTGCATCGCAACGCAACGCAATGCAGCAAATTCAATTGAATCCCGCGCAAACATCGTCGCATTGCTCATACGCAGCATTGGCCTGGCCTGGCCACGTCGCTGCGCTCATGTGCCGATGCCAATGCGCATGCGTAGAGCAGCCGAAGAACCGTCAAAGCGTCGGCACGCCAAGCACGGGGCGAAACGTTTCTCATGTCTTTGCGCAATTTGTCATCCTCGAGTGCGAATGCGAATGCGAGCCAAGGCAGGCATCGGCAACTCGGAGTTTGTCTCGCATTTTGCGTGCATTTGCAGTTTTTAAATGCTTTTAGATTTATCATTTCCATATTTATGTTCCATGTACTATTCCGTCTGCGCGGGCGTGGCCCCACGCTAGCCATGCACTCATTCACTGGCTCACTCAATCAGGTCGGTCTGCCGCTCGCTTGCTCGCTGGCCGAGCAGTTGCGGCTGGCATTTATGCCAATTTTATTGATAACATTCGCTTCAGTTTTTGATATTGCGTTCATTGAAGAAATTATTAATGCGTGTTTACTTGTTTGCCTTTTCAGTTTGTGATTTGTTGCTGCTGCTGCTGCTGCTGTTGCTTTGCTGTTGCTGTTGGTTCGCCTGTTGAAATGCGATATTTTTCACTTGACATGATTTTGCATTTATGACGATTTATTCAAGTCATCTGCGACTGCACGAGTTTTCCATGATAATTTGTTGTTGTTCGTTTTTTTCGCTGTAATGAGAAGTACGCAATTTATCAACACTTGCTCTAGGCGGATCAGACTTGGATTTCGGCATGTTTCGATGCTCGTATAACATGCGTAAACACGCCGCAAAACACTTTTATCGCAGATAAGCCAAGCGATTCAGTGTTTTCGCATTTTGCCGCCAATCTTTGCAAAACTTTGAATATTTGCGTGCCAAAATTTATTTCAAGTTTAAAATTTCAAAATCTGTGCAAATAATATTTGCAACAAAGTTTCTAGATACGCAGCCTCATTGGCCAGATGTGAGTGCGATTACCCATAGCAGCTGTAGTTCGAAAAAAAAACTAATGCCAATACAAAAATCTACATATGGTATTCTTTGATCTTGTAAGAACGACAGTGGGTTTATTTTTTTTTTTTGTGTCGATTTATGATTTTTAAGCTGGTATAGCGTTTCAAAATAAAGCGAAATATAAGAGTCTATAGCGAAGTATGTGCCAACATGCCTTGGGACATTTATGAACATAGAAAAATTCGATTCGAGCATAAATTGAGTAATGCTAAGGATTACAGAATTGGACATAAGTTGAAGCTGCAGGCCGAATGCAATTTCCACACTAATGGCGATTTTTTTGTTTTCGTTTGCTGAGGCAAATGCCCCGGTATGAATATTTATTTTGATTTCGACACATTTAATGAAATACACACCCCAACATTTTGGCAACAGTCAAATGCGAAATAAATAACAAGAACGACAACAGTAACAACAACAACAACAACAACAACAACAACAACGAGTAAAGTAGAGTAGAGTCGACACAACAATAATAAAAAAGAACAACAATGACAATAACAACAAACGATTTAGACATTCATAAACGAATAAATTGTGCATTGTCACTTGCAACGTGTAAAAATATTTATGTAAGTGACTGTTTTCGCTTTTGATGCATTTGAAGTGAGTTGATTTGTGGCAGCTTGGCTTTTGCGGTTTGCCAATGAGTGACTGACTGTCCAACTGCCCGAATGAATGACTGACTGCCGGATCGAGTGGCTGGCCGGCGGAGCGGGCAACTGGGCGAGTGTCTGGCAGCCGGCGAAGTTCGGCTGACTGCGACCAAATTGAGCGCGCACTGGGTGGAGGGAAAGGCGCACAGGCGGACAATCGGACAGAGTGACATGCTGGTGCTGGTGCTGGACTGATCTGCTGAACAGGCAGTTGTGCGCTTGTGCGAAAAAACAAGCGCGAACACACATGATCGAATATGTTTTGCACCGTTTTAATTACTTCAAATGCAAAAATCACAGAAATGAAAATGTGAAATCTATGATTTCTGTTCAGCGAATTTGAGGTCAACATGGTTGCGTGTCAGCGTTGCTGCCTAATCGCCTAATCCAGTTCAGTCATTCCATTCGTTGTTCGATTTATGTTTCTACGTGCACGTCTGTATGTTATTGGCATTGAACATGTCACAAAGACCAAAGCAAACCCAAAAGCAAAAAAACAAAACGAATTGAAACGAAAAACAAGAAGAAAAGTCGCCCTTTACCATGCACGGGCAATGCACACGATTGGCCAAAAGAAAGTCAACTCTGCGCCAGCTGAACTAAACTGAAGCGAAGTGAAGTGAAGTGAACTTATCTCTGCGCAAACTGACCAACAAATAGTTGCAAGACATTTGACGCCCACATGAGCGAACATGCAACGAATGCTGCAGCAGGCCCACATGGCCATAAGTCAAGCGCCGAAAATCATTTATGTCCTCGTCGACGGCGTCAGCGTCCTCTGCTGGTGGGAGCTGTCGATCGATGAGGTGGCTTCGGACGTTGATAAATTCTGTTGCGCGTGCGCGCAGCTGAGTGCGCCATTTGAATAATGAAGCCTTAATGGCGGCCCAGCACACAGCACAGTACAGCACAGCACAGCATAGCGGACGGAGGACAGCAGCCAGCAGCCAAAGCGGCGGCATCAATCTGTCAACGCGTCTGCTGGCTATGGCTGTGGCGATGGCGATTGCGATGGCAGTGGCTGCGGCTGTGGCGGTGATGACTGCTGCTGCTGCTCTTGGCTTGCGCATGCGCGTGCGCACCGCATGAGATCGATTGCTTTGTGCTTCTGCGCATGAGCGGCAATTTCGTTTAAAGCACCGCGGTATAAAGGAAAATCGCGTGCCTTTATTGTGTTTTTTCTTTTCTTGATTTCCCTCTTCTGTTTTCCTTTTCTCCTTTTCTTCTTCTTCTTCTTCTACGCTCTTCGGTTGTATGCAAACGTGTAGTACCCTTCAGTTGCATGTGGCCCCCTTCGTCTGCGGCAATGTCTGTCTGATCGTGTTGTCGTGTGGGCTGAAGTTGCTTCGCATGTTGCTGCTTGGTGGCGGCGGCGTCGCATTTGCGAGCAATTAAAAAAAACTCAAGCGAATACCACGCGTTTTTCACCCGACTTTTCCGCCAACGATGATGACAATGCCAGCAACATTAGCAACAACAGCCACAACAGCTACAACATAAGCAGCAACAACATGAACACAAAACAACGTCAACATCAAATGCAAGGCCGGCCGCCTTCTTTATCTTTATGCCGCTTGGCGTTGAGTTGACTGCTGAGCTGCACTGCGTCGAGTTGAGTTGTGTTGTGCTGCGTTTGCCCCGGCTCGGCTTGGTTCGGTTTGGTTTGGTTTGGTTTAGTTTGGTTAAGGTTCACTGTGGTGACGTCGCATGTGGCCGGGGCCACCCAAAAAGTGCTGCTCCAGTTTGAATTTGACTCGCTTCGGCTTTGGCGCTGTATCTTTGTCTGTCTGCGTCCCCTGCGTCTCTGTTGTCAGTGTTGTGTGTCACCTCGCCGATAGCTTTCCTTCGCTCGTTCAGTGTTCGCTCCTCCGATAGCCTTTTTTCACTTGGTTGAACCAGTTTTGTCATGCGCTTTTTCCATGCGATTTGGGCGCATGCGCACGCGTCATCTACACCGATAGACACAGTCAGCGGTCTGATGGCGGCAGACACAGCTCCGCAGTGCAGCGGTTGGTGAGACACGCTTTGTTTTGGCGCTTTTCGTGCAGGATTATCGTTTGACAATGTTTGATTGTTGTTGTTGTTGTTGTTGTTGCTGTTGCTGTTGTTCTTCTTCTTTTTATTTTTCTTCTGTTGTTGTCTGTTTGTTTGTTAGTTTCTTTGATTATTGTTGTCGTCGGTGTTGAAGTGGTACCTGTGTGTGTGTGTGTATGTGTGTGTGTGTTGTTTTTCTTACCGCTGTCGCCATCGTCGACAATGCGAATTATTTAACGACACAATTCGTGCAGTTTGTGACTCCCACGCGTGCGCTTTTTTGCCTAAACTGCATCCAAAAGCTTCCTTCCTCCCGCTTTTCGAATTTCGCTAACCGCTGAAAGCGAAAAACAAATTCTTAACTGATGCCCCAGAGACCCAAAGAGGGAACTCTGCTCACATTTTCTGTCGCAGGCATAGTCTTGCCTTGGCGCTTTGTCGCTGACAATCGATCATCACTCAGCGACTTCCCAAATGTCACACAGACATGCATTTGGTATCGGGCAACTTTAATGCCAACTTGGATCAGCGCACAAATGACTTTTGATAACATTTTTACACAGATTATTATCCAATAGTTCAGAGAATGCTTAAAGCTTTAAATAATTTGCAACACCTTTGACGGTTTTGCTTCCTCATTTGTTTAATCTTCTCGACTGAGATATGAGATGGGGAGACTATTAAAAATGATATATTTTCGGATGCTCTCAAAGAGTCTCTCAAATGAGTCTAAGAATCCTGTTTTGCGATATCCGATGTTCTTTGAATATTTTAATACTATGTTTTAAAATTTCAGCCCTTTAGGCTTGCTCATGTAAATAGAGATAATCTAGACTCTGCTGATCCTGTGTTATAATCTCTATCCAATCTTTATCATTATGCAGTGATTTATCTAGAACATAGCCATATGTTTTTTGTAGTTCCCTTTGCACTAAGCACTTTGGCTTTTTTAAAGAAGCTTCAGCTCATTTCCGCATTCTGTGCTTAAAGTTTTTGCAATTTGATTGTTGATTTTGCATTTAATAATCTGTAATTTGAAATTGAAGTTTCATATGGCATTAATGGGGGCTTTCGAATGGAATTCGCATGAATGCTTGCTAAAGCCGGAATTAATTTGTGAATTGAATTCGAAATATGGCAGACAAGAAATGTATGCAAGCACACATGGCCTGGCCAGTCAGTTCAGCTGTTCGACGGGGTGTATGCACCGTCCATGCTCTGTCCATGCTCTGTCCAAGCTGTGTCCGTGCTCGGTCCATTTGGTTGGTGCGAGTGTGTCTGGTCGACCATCTAGTTGATCGTTTATGTAATAGTCCGTTGTGAGTTGTGTGCTGTGTGGTGTGCATTTGTCATGAATATTCGCAAGTGAGTCGCACGCAATTAAGCATTTTGTCTGCACGAACATGCATCAATCACAAGTTGCGAGTTGCGCATACGACCCGTCAGCCAGACAGGCCAACAACGAACTGACCAGGCTAGTCCAGGCCAGGCCAGTCCAGGCCAGGCCAGATCAGGCCAGATCAAGCCAGGCTGGGGCAGCAGCCGGACTTGGTAATTGCCAGAAGACAGTCAGCATGTGATCGCTTACCTGACTGTCTGCCTGCTGCCTCGTGCCTGCTGCCGGACAGCAGAGTTTCGCTGGAGCAGATCTTTGGCTTGTGACAGTATTCAAAACATGTTGTTCTCGTTGTTGTTATTATTGTTGTTGCTGTTTCTTGTAGTTTTTTCTTTTATGCATTTGTTTGTTTGTTCGTTTGTAAAATGCAAATCCAAACTACAAAACTGAGATTTTGTTTTTACTATTTTGTATTTTGTATTTTTTATGTTTTATCTCAGTTAGTCGTTTGAGTTGTTTGAGCAGATTTTTGGGCCTCGTGCATTTTATTTTGCCTTTATGATTTTTGAATGACAGTTCTTAGCTGCCAGCGAACAAGGGGGCGAGCGGCGTCAGTCTGTTTTATTTGTATATTTGAGTTTGACAGCAAATTTTACGCTTGAGAGTTTTATTATAAGCGACAGTGACGTGTTTTGAGTAGCTCGATCTGAGCTCGGATACGTATGCAGCTTTTAATTGATTTCGTTTTTTTTTTTCGGCTGTTTCTGTCTGCGTCCAACGCTGAGATTTGTCTCGGCGTGCGTAGCTGCGTTAATTGGTGGCGTGCCTCGATCAGTCGTCGGCAGCGGATGAACGATCGATAAAAGCTGATACGAGTCTCAGCGAGGCTTGGCGAGTCTAAGCAAACGCGGCTAAGCACTTGCGCAGTTCAATTGATCATTTAGCCACTTTGCCGATATGAATCTGCGTATTGAAATTGAATTTTAACCTAGTTTCGGGCAATGCAACAAACTGAGCAGGCCAAAGCGGACAGGTTTGACGCCTGTCATGACTTTTATGCAAAGGTGTCTGAGACATGCAAATGAACTCCTGAATATCGTTGACAAGGCGGCTTAGTGCAACGTACTAAATATGTTTTAAGGAACAAAACGGACTTTCCTTAGGCTTCCATTTAAGCATTTGTGCCTTCACTTGCCGCACGTGTGCATCAATCGTGCCATCTATCCACTGATAATCCGGCTGACCATCTTATGTAAGTGCGGCACACACTCCTAGAGACGCTGGAAAAAGGTTTTGGCTGCGATCTGCCAATGGAGTTGGGTACTTTTTTTTTGGTTCGTGGCAATGCGTGTCACGCTCCCATGGCTTTCGCCGCATGCTGTCTTGTTTATTGAAACTCATTCGCACACACATTTATCAGCGGGAATGTGTTACAAATTCCTTATCAGCGGCAACAATTAAATGAATTTCTTTTTTTCGCTTAAGACAAATAAATTACGTTCAATTTTTTTGTTTTTCGTTTTTCGTTTTGTTTTTCGTGCTTGTGGCTTTTGTGACCCACATCTGTGACGGCGGAAGAATGCAAGCCACAACATTAAAATAAATTCACGACTCCCCTGCGCCTCATGCGCCTACTCCGTGGCCATGTCTTCCACGAGTCAGACACACACACACACACACACACACAACTGCCGGCAATTTGCCACCTTTTTGTAAAATTATGAGCACCAGCATATTTAACTGCTCGTTTCCTACAGAGATAGATAAAAATTGTATCCAACTGAACCCAGACGAAGAACCGAAACGAAATGAAACGAACCGAACTGAACTGAACTACACCGAACTGAACTGAGCTAAACTGAAGTGTAGCGAATTGAAGCAAACTTCGTTTATGTTGCAGCGCTTGACTTTGACTGCTTCCCACAATTTCACTCAACGTAAAACTGACTTTGTGCAAACCAGCAGCATACAGTAACAACAACAACAACAAAAATAATAACAACAACACTGGAAGCAGCCACACATCGACTGCTACACGAAGCGGCGATCTAAATCAACATTTCTGTTATAATTTCTATTATTTTCCCTTTTGGCATAATTGCAGACAATTTACTTAACGATCGATGGCATGCCAGGAGACGCAGTGAGGGGCGACTGCAAGAGTGTGTGTGTGTGCAACAGAGGGGGACAGCAGCAGACAGGCAACTCAAAAATTTATTAGATCCCGCAGCTTGACACGTTCTCAATGGCCAAAGCAGCCAAGCTCAGCTCTGGTGTTCCTCAGCGGCTGTTCCGCATTCGCTGTTCTGCTGCTGCTGCTGCTGTTTCTCTGCTGTTGCTGCTGCTGCTGCTGCTGTATCCTCGAGGTGTAAATCAATATTTTTATTCAGTTGAAAAATTGTTGCCATACTGTTGGAATATGGTTGCTGACGTTGTTGTTGCTGCTCTTATTGTTTTTGTTGCAGTGTTTGCTGTACACACAAATTGCCTCCGTTAATGTTTTAATCACTTGCGTTTCGTTTTGTTTTGCAGCGGCAGCAGCAGCGACTGTGAGGTCGACGTTGTTGGCTTAGCAGCTGAGCAGCTTATTGATCTCATGTCATTAAAACGAATCCAGTTTGTCCATAGCGAATGTGCTCAAGTGGCGGCCGTTCTTGTCTATGCAAAACTGTTCGATGCCCTAAGCAAAATGCAGCATTCTTCTGTTATCTGTTCTGTGCTCTTGTCTGCTCAAGTGATTTTAATGAACTATTTTATTATAATAATAAGTTCGATTAGATTTTGCCTAATGGATTTGCTGCCATAATACAACAAAGTGAAATTTGTCTGCCATATACATAAAGTGTGCATGCAGTTAGGTAAACAGAAGCTTTGAGCATTTGTCATTGAGTTTGGCCATGGTCTGGAACATTTTTCTGAGATCATAGAATAATAGAATATATATATGTAATATCAAACAAAGTTTAATATGGCAGAGACTAACAAATGAAGTGAGCACATTTACAGAAGAAAGACAAACTCGTGTGCTCACCTGGAGTCAGTTGGCTAAACAGTTTCAATTACTCGCCCATTGAGTGCGATACTGCGCCGCCTGGTGGCCCAATGAATTCACTTCATTAGCATGAAACTGGCCCGGAAGCGAAACAAAGCCTTGAATTGATTTTCTTAAGAAATTTACATGAATTAAACAAATAAGCAGAGCCGACGACTGCCCGGTGAGACTCACAGTAATGACGTCTAAATGCACGCGGCACAGACGCGTCATTGGCCCAAGAAGACAACACTTGGCGGCATTCACGAGTGTGTACCGTGGTAAATGTGTGAGAACTGCGCAGTTGGCCCTAGGCAAAAAAACACACGAAGCAATAAATTACCAATAAATTTCTAAATTTTCGCCAATAAACAATGAAAACCTAATGATGAGCATCATTATCCATTCAATAGCCAAGCAGGATGCGCTTCAACACCCAACCATGATGCTTATGCCAACCGAGTTGATCTTGATGAGCGTCACGTTGATGATGATGATGATGATGATGTTGATGACGATGTTGATGTTGCTATTGGGCAAAGTTGCGTCTGCTTATGCCGTTAACGTTGAGGTCGATGTCTGTATTCAATGATCAATATGGTGGCGGTCAAACTTTATCTGCCGTTGATTATAGGCAACAAATCGTCGCCATTGTCGACATTGTTGTTGTTGTTGCTGCTGCTGCTGCAGCTGCTGCTGTTGTTATTGTTGTTGTTGTTGGTATACGTAAAATCTATAATCATTATTATAATCGGCTGAGTAGCGCTGACTGCGCATCAATTGAAAATTTTAGGCGTTGAAGATGATGCTTATATATTCCTCTGCGAACTAAGGGTCACAGTTAAGTAGTGCCTCTTGTTGCTGCTGTTGTTGTTGCTGCTGTTGCTGTTGTTGCTAATATTGTATTTTTGGCTGGTGGGCGACGGTGGCAGTGATGATGTTGGCAGTGTCGGTGGCGGCAACGCATCGTAAATCATTTATAAAAAGACATGAAATTTGTTGCCGACAACGATCGTCTCGATCGCACAAAGCAACGAAGCCAACAACAAATTGATTTTAGTCACGATACTGTCAATTAACCAGGCATGGGTCACCGCCGCCATCTTTGTCGTCTTCGTCGTCATCGTCATTGCCTTCGTCTGCTCCTGCAGTCGCATCAGGCCCTGGTCATTACCTGGTGGACAGCGGCTCTGGGTTTAGCATGCTTTGACCTCAGCTGCCCACGCTGCCTCGGCACTGTGCTGCATGTGCTCGTCTGCGTACGTTGTTTATGTTCGTTTAAGGCTGGAAAATTATTGTTATAGTTGCCGCTGCAGTTGCTACTTTATTAAATCAATTTTTTAGCAACTTATGGGAAAATGGTTTCGTCGTCACATTATCACATGCGCAGTGCTCAGCTGGTCTACGTTGCTTCCACTTGATGTTGTGTTACATTGACGCCGATCAGCGACGCGGCTGACCCTATGGGACCACACACGTAGCGGCATTTATGCTTGCGCCATTTTGTTTAGCGTCGAACTGCCTGACGAAGGTATTTTGTGTGCGCCCAATGTTCGCTCCATGGGCTGAGCCATGTCGTTGTTATGTCGATTGTAAATTTTGTAATCGCTTGTGCTGAGTTGCCATAAATAAATTTTGATGGGTGTGAAAACGTGTGCAATAAAGAACCACGTGTGGAGCATTCATATAAAATTTCTTATTTTGTTGAAAGGCAAAAGGCGCATATAATCATTGGTTTGAAAGAATTCGCTTTGAAGGTAGCTCAAATGCACACTTTTGTTGCCTTATTCCATTTAGTCGAATGCTAAAGAAGTCCCTTGAATGAAGAAATATAAGAAAAGAAGATCAAGATTGCCAATAGATTTTGTCAAAAACATTAAGACGTAAATGTAAACGATAAGGAAAAGGGGCTCATATTTGAAATTTTGAAAATATTCTGAAGTTTGTTTCGGCTTTCGATTTGCAACTTGCTCAGAGCGATTCCGCAGTTGTGGCATATGGCAGGGCATGGCACTGCCAATTAGCAGATTCTTCAGTTGCAGTAAAATGCTTGCGGATCCTTTAATTTAATTTCCATTCAGTTTTCATTTCTGCGCCTGCCATTGCTGATTGGCCTGCGAAGTCAAGAGTTGCGAGCGTTTGATCTAATTGAGTGATTTAACAAAAACTAATTAACTTTAGTAGCTATTTGCTTTATATCCCTCACTACGTGTGTGTGTCTGTGTGTGTGTGTGTGTGTGTGTGTAGGTACTTTGTATATGTGTAAGTTGCCTGTTAAGGTGTTCTCCTCTATGGCGAAGCAGAGTGGCTGGCGCAATTCTTGGTAAATGGTCGAAATAGTTTTCGATAATTAAAAGCAAAGTAATGAACATTTAGCAAACTCAGATAAATGTGAAAAATGGGCGAAGGAGCTGCTTGGCTCGGCTGTGTGCGCGACTGCTAAATGGTTGAGTGGTTAGTACGTTGGCTGCTTGTTTGGTTGGCGAAGCTAAGCGAACCTGTTAAAAGATACTTTGAACCTGTTGTACAGTTAGAGTGCAACGGGAATCGATGGCGTTGCACTTGAAAATCGTGATTTCACCTTTTCTATCAGCCACCAGCAGCAGCAGCAACAACAACAGCCAATAACAACAATAGCGAAAAACATCAACGGCAGAAACAGTACCACTAACAAACAGCAACAACAACAGCAACAAAAACAGCAACAACAACAACAACAACAAAAAAATAAACAAAAATAAAAAAACGAAAAGGCATTTCATACTAAAAGGCAAATAAACTGATTTACAATCAAAGGAAACGAAGCGCAGCGAAATGCAACGATGCAACAACGACAACAACAACAACAATAATAAAAACAACAATCCAACAACAATCAATACTAAATAGCAGTCGCAATGAAGTTTTTAGTTTGAGTTTAGATTTTTATTGTTGCTTGTTTTATGCTTTGTTTTTTTTTTTTTTTAATTTTTTTTATTTTGGTTTTTTGTCGTTTTGTCTGCCTTTGGCTTTTGTTAGATTTGTGGCGACCACGAGGCCATGATCCGGCGGGCAATCGCATTGCAGGCAAACTAACAGCCAGCCAGGCAGTCAGGCAGGCAGGCAGGCAGCCTAAGCATCTGCAACAAAAATCAATTGAAGTAATTACGAAATGAAGGCACGAACTAATAAACTTGGTACGAATACAGAAAGAAAAAAAAAAACGTAAAAACAGAAAAAAAAAAAAAAAACAACAACATAAAAGAAGCAAAATAAAATACAAATCTAAAAAATAAAGAAAAAAAAAGGATTAAGCAACTTGCATTCGATACAATTCGATTGAGTTTTGTGGAACTGTGCAAGCAATCGGCTTAACAAGCCGCATGCAACAATGCCAACAGCAACAACAGCAACAACAACAACAATAGTGACACCAAAATGGGCTTGAGTTGAGTTACCGCGCCCAAAACTCAATTTACAGTTAGTTTAAATTAATTAAACGAAATGAACTTAATTAGACAACAATTTCTTTTGCGCTGTGAATGTCTTTTGAAGACATTTCTGTTTGACCAAAATGGCCAACAATGGCAGCGACAATAATGATAACAACAAAAACAACAATAACAACAACAACTTTAACAACAACGACAACAAATGGCAAGTGCATGACTTTTGCCAACCTCGAAAAATGCAAGAAAATCAGGTCAAATTTGCAATTACTTTACTGGACCAATAGCCATAATAATAACAACAACAACAAAAAAGACAACAACAACGATTGCAAATCTTTGGCATCCTCGTATCGTTCGTTAGATAGATGCACGTCAACAACTGGGCTACACTGCACTTCACTGCCAGTAGGAAAAATATGAAAATCCAAAAAAAAAAAAATGAAAAGGGAGACTGACTTTTCATTTAAGTCAAGTTAATGGCGCAATCCTTGGCCACGCCTACTGGCCCTAGACGCAAAGTGCAAGACAATGGCAAAGTGCTTCAACGAAACTGAAATCGCTTTCAAAATCCGCAACTTGCTGATGCTCTCAGCTATTTTTTTTTTACTTATATTTCCCCTTGAGGCGTTAAAACAAACTTCGCCTGTTTTGCGTTCGCGTTTGAGTTTGCGTTTGGTGGTCACTTGTCCGCAGCCGGATGATGAATTGAGTGAAGTCGAGACGAATCAAATCGCAGTGAGGTGAGTTGAGTCGAGTCGAGTTGGATTGCGGTGGGCTGAGGTGGGTTGAGTTGAGTTCAAAGCAACAAATTGAACTTCGCGCTTTTGTTTTTGCCGTTTATTGCTTATGCTATTGTTGATGTTCGTGTTGTTGTTGTTGTTGTTGCTTTTCGTTTTTTTTTTTATTATTGCTGTCGGTATATCTACTAGCTGCGATCGCAGCAGCAGCAGCAGCGCCACACCCGCGCATCTTTTGGCTATTTTTTGCTTCGTACATGAAGTTGTGTGCCGCTGTCAGACAAATCGCAAATAAAGAAGAAATACAATTCATTGTGTCTGCCTTATGGCTTACGGTCAAGTGGCAAATTTTGTTGTTGTTATTATTGCTGGGGTTTTTTATATTATTTTTGCTTTTACTTAAATTTTTTATTTTGTTTTTTTTTTTGGTTCCTATGGCTGAGTTTGGCGCGTGCGCGGCATCGATATAGTCTCGGGTAATAAGTTTACTTTTGATGTAATCATTTTTTTGTTTTTTTTTTGTTTTAGGTTTTCTTTTGTTTAATTTTTTTTTTGTTTTAACTCTAAATCGGTTTGGTGTTGAGCATTTTCACAAATGCATAAATTGTTGTTAGAGTTTAGTGTTAACTATTTGGCCGCACAGTTTTATTGGTATTGACGCTTAGTCTTGGTCGCTGTTGGTCCACTGTCAGCTGAAATTTATTGTCATGCGAGACAAACTGTCGCCATTAATGGCAAACGGCAAAGTGTCAAAAAATTAACACCCGCACCCAGCTGTCGAATTTGGCTTTTGTTTTTGTTGTAGTGGCCTAACCGCATATTTGGCTTCCATTCGTGCTCTTTGCGTTTATTTATTTATTTACTTTGGCTGGCTTCGTTTTGAATGCATAATAATTCGTGTTTAAGCGACTGTTCGAGTAATTGACAGAATTTGTTTTTGCCATTGTTGCTATTGTATGCACTTAATAACCTTACAATAAAAAATATAAAAAAACACACACACACACACACATACAAATGACATAAATAATGACACAAAACATTTAAAGATTGTTGAAATCATTTTTTAGGTATTGTAATAAATTTTATTCATGAGATTTAAGTGGTTGATTCAAAAAAAAAACAAAAAAAAGTTGGCTTTTATTAATTAACATTATGCAATGCTGCTTTTTTTTTTAACATTAAAAAAAGACTAATTCAGAATTACCTTTTTCGATTGTATAAGATAGTTCCACTGCATTTTATAATTCGTAGCAAATTATCAAAAAGCAAAAAGTAAATAAATTGTTGTTGGATTGAAAAATATAATATTTTGAGGACGCTATGAGAAAATATTTTGCCGAATAGAAACGCAATTTCCAAATGAAAAGCAAAGAAATTTGAAGTTGAAATTAAAATTTCATTTATTATCCGTGCAGAAACTTAGTTTTCCAAAAAAGGAAAACGAAATCAATATAAAGAAACAAATCGAAAATATTCGAACAAATTGGCTGCAAGTAAATGTGTAAAACGTGACTAAAAAATATTAAAATAAATAAAAACTATCGAAACTCAATTTTTTTCTCTGCCAATCAACGACAACCGAGACACCGAGACACCGACTGGACACCAAAGACAGAAACGAAGCATTGTTTAGTTTTTAATGAGATGATTAACAGAGTTTTTCATCGCTGCCAACTGCAACACCCCTTTGGCGTGTTTTCATTACAAAAGCAACAACAGCAACACTCAGCAACAACAATAACAGCAATCGGCAATAATTGGTACTTGAAAAACCATTTCGCCATTGATTAATACCCAAAATTGGTAACACTTTGTCTATGAAACGAGAAAAGCATTTAACAAAAATGCTTCTTGTTGTTGCCTTAACGGCTGCTGCTATTGTTGCCATTGTTGTTGTTGTTGTTGTTATTATTATTGTTGTTATTGTCGTTGTTGCAATTATCATTGGCATTAAGTTTGAACCATTGCCGCAGTAGGTTGGTCGCTTGCCTCGCTGACCATTTGGACACCGTCGATCGTGTGCCCACAGCCGAGCTGAGGCGGCTGAGCAGATCGAGGCTGGCATTCGGGCGAATCGGCTGCGATATGACCCAAACAGTTTCTGCGAGGCCACGGCATGCGACACAAATCGAGTTGAGCAAATCGTTGACTTGTTTTGAGTTATTTTGTCAGCGGTGCCATCTGCGCAGATGAAAGCATTCTTTGTCTGCTTTCTTTGTGAGTCAATCGGACATTCAGCACAAGTCATAGAATGAGTGCCAAAGTAATTAGTCTAATCGCCGATTGGAAATGGCTAATTGATGACTATTTGCGCATTTCCTTTGAAGCCGCATATGTGAAAATTGCAAGAAATTGGGCAACTGGCTGCTCAAAGAGCCAATGTCCACTTCATTGCTATGCTGATACATGGTTCCATGCGCTTGCAATCGCAAAGGCGGTCACTTCCCATTATTGTGCGCGTCTCAGATTCTGTAGGATTCCATGTCAAATATGCTACAAACACACACACACGGACACGAGTCTCTGGTAATAACAATTATTGTATCAAGAAGAGTTCAAATCAAATGATTTGCTAATTAAGTTCAGCAAACGGCAAACAAATGGAATTTACATGGCTCATCATCTCTTTACCGCAATTCGCTACTAAATACATAAAAATAAAAAAAAAAATAAAAAAAAATTTAATATGTAAACAAACAAATCTAAAGCAAAACAAATAATAATTCCAATATAAATCGTCAGAAATCTTACTTCAGTCGAAGTCATTAATCAGACAAAGACCAAAAAAAAGCAAAAGAAAAATATGCGGTTAAAAATCCACAGAAATCGTCTTCACTTTGGCTTGGGTCACACCCAGAGGCGATTTGGCGAGTTTCACCAAAACCAGCAGCGGCGCTCAAGTGAAGCAAAAAGAAAATCATTTTTGACTTATTGCTGCACAAATTAAGAAAACTTTATTATGTAAATAAGCTACCTCCACAGTCCCCGCATTAAGTGATCAACTGCGTCTTCAAAATATGTTAATAGATCGAAAAGTTCATTAACGAAATTATAAACGCATGCATATGTGATGGCAGCTTAATTTTCTTTTTTAAGACGGAAGCATAACAATATGAATAATTTTTTGAAGAAGGATAAGTGTAGGGAGCAAGCATGAAAAGAAAGGATAATTAAATCTAAAAAAAGACAGTTATTTACCTAAGCCTTTTCGATGTTCAATTCTTTAAAAATTATTTATATATTTATAAGGAATGGTTTCTATTTGGAATACATATCTAGAAGCTTTTCAAATGATTGATTTTATTTTCATTATAATTGAAGTTTATGAAATCGATCAAAATTATTAGCAGATTGTATTTGATAATATTAAAATAAGAAACACTTTTGAGTACAAATATTTGTTGCTGCAAAAAAAAAAAAAAAAAAAAAACAACTTCGGAGTTATGCAATAGCTCAAAAAATAAAAAATAAAATATTAATTTATAATATGAAGTCATGTGGCAAGGATGCATTCGAAGAAAAACGAAACAATGTTTTGCCAATTTCAGCAATAATTAAAACCGCAACAACAACAACAACTACGTTGGTTTGCATGATCCACGAGCGTTAAGTGTGCCGACTTGGCTTCGGTTTCATATGCAAGAAGGAAATTCGACACCATCCTTATGTTGTTTCGCCTGCGCTGTGCGTCTTGGCCTCTGCGTGCATGGACGTCGCTCTACAGATGTGGATTTGTGCCTTAATTGAACACCTCAAAATGATGTGCACGTAAAAGCTTAACAATCCGATGAGCCACAAGCGATGTACGCTGAACAATGCATAAACAATGAACTTCACGAGACCAGACCAGACCAGACGAGACGAGACGAGACGAGACGAGACGCATATGAAAATTCAAACAAGAGAGATGATGGCGCAAAGAGCGCAAAGGTAAAACTTAATGAGCGAGCAGCTGTAGTGGACGCAGTGAACGCCCCCAGTAAAATTTAAAAAAAAAAAATTTTTTTTTTCTTTTAAATAAAAAAAACAGAAAGAAAAAAAGAAAATAAATAAAAAAGTTTCAGTTTACACAAGAAATTAAGGATGCCGGGGTAACAACAATAACGAGAACAACGACAACAACAACAACAACGAAAACGACAACCGCATTGGCAACGACAATGGACAACAATAAGCCAAACACAATAAAACAAAGCAAGCGAAGGACTTACGACAGATGCGGGGGGAATTGCGCGGAGAGACGCAGCAGAGTATCAGTTGTGCATCGTTAAAGCCCTTAAGTAAAGTATCTTGTTGCAACTTTATTTTGAGCAAAGGAAAAAAACCAAAAAGTTTCAAAAATAAAAAAATAAAATTTGAGTCTTCAGTTTTTATTTTTAATTTACTGCAATTTTAGCGGTTGGCACTCGTGGTTTCGGTTTTTACTGGATTGGCTTTTTGGGTGTTTTTATGTTCTTATAATGCGACTTATCAGATATGAGCATCGGTAGTTTTTATATTTTTTTTCGTGGCTGCTAAGCGAATGCATAAAAAATGAAAAAGATGTACGGAGTATATAAAAAATTAATACCAGGACACAAAGCGCCAAGGTTGAAGGGCGCCCGGTTGATGCGTGTGCGATTGCATCAACTCGCAACTCGCAACTCACAACTGCTCAGCGCTTGCCACCTGCCCCGCGTTCCTCTATCAATAATTGACCACGTCTTTATAAATTATTTTTAAGATTTCTACAATTTTTATGTTATTTTCATTTTGTTTTTGTGTTTTGGCAAGTCTTAAATTTTGTTTCGGGGCGCTTTTTATGATGAATATTTAAGTCGCTTTGTTTCCACTCTTCGACTTTTTGTTTTTGCTTTTGTTTTTTTTTTTTTTTTTGTATTTTGGCATGTTTTGTGATTTTAAATAAAATTAAATTGAAAATAAAAATAAAATTTTATGTTATTACTTTGGCAACAGCTTCATCGTCAGCGAAGGGACTTCGACGGCGTGAAGCGTCAAACATCGCCAGAGATTGATCGACGCAGATACAATTTAAAAAACACGGCCACGCATTGCATTGCCGTGTGCATTTATTTATTTATTTTCTTTTTTTTTTTTTTATTATTTAAAATTTAAGCTTTAAATGTGGGCTCCGCGCTTTTCTTGTGTGTACATTTGACTGTTGTTTTTTTTTGTGTTTTTTGGTTTTTATTTTAATTTTTCGGTTTTCTTTGGTTTTGCTTTACCGAAAACTCGCTTGTCAAATATTTGCAAATCGCTTTGACATGTGGTCCGACAACTCGTTATCATTTCGCTTCGATTCGATTCGTTTCGTTTGGTTTTCGTGGCTACTTCTGTGAACACGGGATGGCGAGTATTTCATATTTAATAAGCCGTGCTGCGGCAGTTCGATGCGTAGTCGACGCTGTGTTGTGCACTGCGTGGTCTATCGAAGCTGTCATGAAAATGTATTGACGCAAATATTTTTGATTAGGCGTGGAAAAATATTGTCCAAAGGCATTTTAATCGTTTTGATTAACAGCCAGCACAGCTAATTAGATTTAAAAGCGGTCTGCGTGGCAACGGCACGAAACGGAAACTGATGTCTGCTGGCTGGAATTTTGAAACGGTTTCTGTGCATTTTTGGGTTACTGAACTTGTGGACATGCAAGAGTGCAGAGTGCAGATTATTCACTTTACTGTAGATTATTTGTGAATTCAACACTGGCTCTGTACTTTAGTTACCGATCACTGTCCTTTTAGTCAGAATTGCCAAATTTAGTTATTTTAAACCTTAGATGCGTCGTGTGGCAAAAGATCTTCCCAGTTTCATTAACTTCAGCGCTAATTGGCATATATAATTACTCTGATCTATACATGCTAACGAAGCAGCTAAGGCTGTTGGTGAGTTGTTTTTTGTTAATTTTGATTTATCAAAAATTGCCAACAATGAAAAGTTTCCGGTCACATTTGCAATTTGAGCCTGACACAATGTCAAAAAGAATTCCCACGTTTAGGAATTTTTCAGTCTTTTTTATGGCCATGTCTTGAGCACAGTTTTACTTTTTATTGTTATTACTTAATTCTTTTTTTCAGTTTTGTTGTTTGTGTTTCTACATAAATATATATGTACATATAATAAACGAATGTCAATGTGCGCCAATTTAATGTTTAATAATAATTTCAAATATTATGCGCAGACACATAAATCTTGATAGGAAAATGTTTTATGTGCTGTGCTTTGTTGTTGTTGCTTTTGCTGTTGTTTTAGTTGGCGGTGTTGGCGAAAACGTTTGCATTGTGTTGTTATTATTATTGTTAATGCAGAGAAGCAAAAAAAAAAAAAAAGAGAAGAAAAACAAAAATAGCTTAGCATGGAAAAAGGTCTGCTGCATTTAAAATATAAGTACGATTCGTTAAACAAATAAAATATTTGTTAACAGGCGCACAAACCGAAAAGCTATGTGCCACGCCCATTGCCGTGCATATTTTGTTCTAATTAATTTTTTATGCGCCTTAATGTCGTTTGGGTTTTCGTCGTTTCGTCGGCTTCGTCGGTTTCGCTCAACTCATTTTGCGATAAAAATCATTGCGATTTGGTTTTTATTTAATAAGTCTTTTGTTTTGCCATTCTGAGAACATGTCGGGGCAATGCGCATGGAAACTCGCGTCTACTCGTGTTCGTGTGTTTGTATTATTTGTTAAAAAAGGCGACATTGTCGATTAGCAAGAAAAGATTTATTTAATTGTGCTTGTAGTTGGCTGTGATTGTTGCCTTGATTTTGTTGTTGTTGCTGCAGAACACGTGCTCTCAATTGTGAATATTTAAAATTTGTTAAAAGGCAAAACTGCGGCACGATTTGTTTAAAAAAAAAAAAAAATATGACTACGAAAATCGAAATACGAAAAAAAAAAATTTTGAAAAATATTTATGATTTTAATTGAAAACGTTAATGAGTGGCAAGTTCGTTGCCTAAGTCTTTCGTTTTGTCTGCAGCTTGTTTTCATTGTTAATCGAAATATTTTTCCCCTTGTTGGCTGGGTGCTGTTCTCGTTGTTGTTATTGCTGTTGTTGTTGTTGTGCTTTGTTTAATAACTGTAAATTTGTAGTTGTAAAAATTTATGATTTAATTGTGGGCATTTGAATTTTAAATTTACTATTTTGTTGTTGTTGTTGCACTGATTGTCGTTGTTGTTGGAATTATTACACTTAGTTACAGTTTATGTTTTTTGTTGTTGTTGTTTTGTTGTGTTTTTTGTTGTGTTTTTTGTTGCACACACTCTAACAATAGTTTTCGTTGTGAGATTGGCAAACTGTTGGCATATTGGCCTATTAAAAATTAATTTTGCTTTTAGTTAAGCGTTTCAGTTTTTGTTTTTCCGTCATTGATGTTGTTATTGTACTAAAAGATCATATGACCTCAATTGTAATCAAGCGCGCGCGAGACCACCGAAGCATTTGCCACTAATAAAGATTGTAAGATTGTGAAAAAGATTGTGTAAACGAAACCATGAATTCAAAACAAGAAAAAAAAACAGAAAAAAAAAAATTCCGACAGGCAAACAAGAAAATTAAAATTAGTTTCAACATTGAACTAGACCTTGCAATATTTGTACACTGCCGTTTGCATTTTTCTATTTATTGCTTGGCTGTTTGCAGCTGTTTTTTTTTTTATTTTTTTTTATTTACTTATTTAATTTGTTTTTATTTATGTTGTTTTTTTTTTCGATAGAAAAACAAATTGAATGTCGCTTGCAGTCATTGGCAGAGTCTCAGTTCCAGAGATGCTCAACTACGTCGGCAATTGCCGATGCAGTACAGACGACGTCGACTGCGACGTTGTCGTTGACGGCAACTGCACTTAACCGCATTACCGTTGTTTGCTATCGATGTTGTTATTCTTATTGTTGTTGTTGTTGTCAGTGTTGTTTTCATTGTTGTTGTTGCTGTTTAACTACAATTACTTATTTAATCATAATTTTGTTCGCGTTTCAACAATCATCAATCATCAAATAAAATGCCGACACAGAACTCAACAGCGTCAGCATCAGTACCAGTCAACAACAACAACATCTGAAACAACAACCACAAGAGCAACAACGGTTCTGCGGCCTTCCAAGTGGCAGTTGTTACTGTTTCTGTGTGTGCTGCTGTCTGCGAAACTTCCCAACCAACAACGCAACTGACTGACTGACTGTCCGACTGTCTGATCGTCCCGTCTGGCTGCTGCTGCTGGCAACTCTACTGCGCTTCGCGGTGCATTTGAGCAGCGATCGAGTGCAACTGTCATGCTGACAGATTGCTTGCATTCAGCGGCATTCTGAATACTTTCAGTGATCGCAACTGAAGTTAATGCCGACGATCCTACCGACGTTCGATCATTGTCGCATAAGCTCAAAGAAAATTATTAGTTCAACTGCATAAGTGAGTTTCTTTTTCCGTGTGCCAAAGCTGGTTAGGATTTCTGAAAGATCTTTCAAATCCGTGCCTGATCTGCAAGTCTAAATGGAACATTTAAGTTCTTCATTTATACACTTCAGTTTGCTGTTTTGCTTATTTCCGATGTTATCAATGCGCACAGCAGACATCAGTTGCTAGTCAAGACTCGCGTCTGACACGAAAAGCAAAAACAGAATAAATAAAAAAAAAAAAAAAAAATGAAAAAAACCAGAGGAAACCAAACAGCAGCACAAGTCGTACTTGTTCTTGTTTTTGCCACTGCCTACTGCCGGCTGCCTGCTGCCTGCTGCCTGTTGCCTACTGTTTGCTGTTTAGTGCTTACTGCTGCATTATGAGTTAGAAGCTTGCGTTCAAGCTGCGCCTGAACAATTATCTAGTCAACAGTCAATCTTGTTGAACTTGTGCCGAGACGTCGATCGCACAAATCAATCGATCACGTTTTATAATTTCTATGACGTCGTTTTTACAGCAGCAGCAGCAGCAACAACAACCCAAGCGATGGCAACCGCAAGTACAGCAACAATTTGAAAAGCAGAAAAAAGTAAAGCGGCCGCATGAACTTTCCTGCAGCAAATGGAATTCATTTCGCGATCACTTGTTTGATGCTTGCCACAGCTGAGGTTGCCATGCTGCCAATGATTTTCCTGTTGAACATTTCGTTGGCCGTCAACTTGAATCGCCATGTCTTGTCTCGCCTTGTCTCGCCTCTTTGCGTCATGTCTAGCCTTGCTTCAGCTTCAGCTGTGCTAAACTGAGCCGAGCTGAACCAGCTTGGATTGATTGATTGCCTTAAACAGTTAGCAGACATTGTCTACTTGCTTATTGCTATTTATGATCCTGATCTATGGATCGAGGGCATCGCTGGTACGCTCGTTCGCTTGCTTGCTCGCACGCTTGCCGACTTGATTGCTGCTGTATGCCAACAACAACAACAATAGAAATTACAAAAAAATATCGCCTTATGGCAGCAGTCCTTGGACTCAACTGCTGGCATTATCAGCTAGCGATGCGAGCGAGTGCGAATGAGTCCGGGCGAGTGGGAGCGAGTGCGAGTGGCCAAATGTTGAGATTTCAATCATATTCAAGTGCGGCCGAAGCCGGTTTCCGTTGCTTTTCAACAGTTCACGCCCGTTTGCTGATTGAAAAATGTTTGAAATTGGAACGAAACCTTTAAGGGCGTCAATTGTAGTCTCTGTGATGTGGTCGATGTGTGCTTGTTTTTGTTGTTGTAGCGATCACTCTTCGTGGTTGCTGTTGTTTGCTGTATTGCATGTCTTGTTGCTGCTGCTGTTGTGGCTGCCGCCGCTGCTGCTGTTGCCGTTGCAAAGGTTAAAGAGCTTTTGGTGTTAAGTACACGATAATCGTTTCGATTTAGTTTTTCGTTTTTCTTTTTTCCCTCTCTTTCCCAGGAGGAGTACCTGCATTAAAATGATTTGGCTCAATGTGTTGGCGTAAATCGCTTTGTTGCATCGAACTAAAAATTAAATGTTTATAAGGCGTATCTGGATGCTGTTATTTTCTGCTGGAAAGAAGATATGATAATAACAGTTGCACCAGGGCGGGAAATTGGGTTGCACAATTGCTGCGGCATTCAAGAAAAACTGTGTCACTTTTCATTAAAGCGACGACACTTCAGCATTGAGTCGACAACCTTAAGCAACTTGTTTGTGTAGTTGACTTCAAGGATCTTTTCTGTGCAAAACACCCGACACTGATTGCGGAACAACAGTTTGAATAACAATCACCTAACATCATAAAAAAGCTTGTGGACAGCAGCAAGCGACTAAGGCGAACTTAGAGCAATGGTCATTACCCATTACATATGGCAAGCTTCAACTTTGACACTTTTTCTTCCTAGTTCAGGTTTATAGCCAATTTATAATACAAAGTAGCAACGCTGAGTTTTTCTTTTTAGTTGGATTTTTTAAAGAAGACAATAGCCTTTAATGACATTCAGACGGGGGACCAATGACTTTTCCTTTGATGGCGGCTTGACATAGTTGCAGGTCGAACTCTTCTGGCGAATGGATTTCAGTTGCTCAACTGTTAATATCGTCAATGGTTAAGTGGCAAATGTTATTAAAATCGTAATGACATATCCCAACATAATGAACTTCTTTGAATACTCTTGCTTAACTTATTCAGTAAACGCACACAGCAAATGTAAGAAAAACCATAATTTTTAAAAAAGTATTTGTGACCATAGTTTTTCTTTTATGAAACACATAAAATTTTTATTTTTAAGGTTACCAATTATAATTTATTAACTATCCATTCAGCAGTTTGTTTCTGTATTTTCAGTAAGTTTGATGTTATGCTGCAATAATTAATTACACAATTGTCAGCCACTACCCTTAGATGGTACACATGGCTTTCCACGAAGTTGTTCTCCATGGTAGGGCAGGAACTGATCTCACTGACTAGATTCGCTGGCTTGGTTCGTTTTGCATTTTTGCAGGTTGCTGCTGAAGGTGTTTCTGAATTCGTTGATAGTGTTTCTCAGTGCACATAGAATGTTCTTTGGTTCTCACCGAATCATAAGTTGGCTGCGTCATTGGCCAGTGTGGCAGTTCTGCCTAAATAAAGTGGATTGAAATTGGTTTTTAACTGCTTTAGTTGAAATATGAAATATCTAACGCAAATTGTGATTGTCGGCTGGTATGCAACCTGCTACCCGCTCCCATGCGATGTCCCATGGCAATTGAAAGCGGACGCTGGAACAATATTATCTTATTGCCTAGTAGGCGATTTGGGTGGGCGTCGACAACTTCATACAGAGAATTCTTTCGCTTGTTTGTGCATTGTCTAATGCCGAACTTCATACCCGCGTTGACCTATCTGCGTTCGCAGCGAGCTCCCCTGCCTCGAGCCATGATCTGTGCAATTGTATCGGCGCGAATGTATCGCGGCTTTGAAACGCAAATCGACATTTAATGCGCTACCACAATTGCCTCGTTTGCGTCTGGTTGAGAATTTGGGCCTTCAGTCTTTCCTACATTGCGTTTTCACACTCGCCGCCAAACGACATACGCCAACTGCCGACCCCTGCCTGCCGACAACTGCTAACCGCTACCCGCTTCCCGCTGCTCTTTCCTTTGTTACATTAAGCTCGATTTTGGCTTTAGGCAGCTGCTGATCTCCGTTACCGAAAATTTCATTGCCACAATAATATCACAGACTTCAATCGTATATTTTTTTTTCTGTTTTTGTTTTGGTTTTTGTTGTTGTTTGTGTTTCTGTTTCGATTTTGGGTTTTGTTTGTGTGTATTTGGCATTCGCATAATTCGGTTATGATTGGGCGTTGCTGCGGCTATAATGGACCGTTTTGGGCAAAAGTTTTCATTGTAGACATTTCTTTTGAAGTATTTCTTGCCAGCTGAACTGAATTGGTTATCATTTATTGTCGGGCAAGTCTGATAAATTCTTGTAAATTACTTGGCTTTTTTTGTTTTCTTTTTTAATATGAAGATCTCATCTTAGACTGTCTGGTTTTTCGAAACGTTTCTGTTTTCTAATTAAAAGTAATACAATGTCAGAAAACAAAAAGAAGTAACGATGAACATGGCTAGTAATAAATTAAATGAAATAAAAAAATAAAAAAAACAAAACAAGCTATAAAACTGTACAAAAGTCGAATAGTGTGATAAGTTACATAGGCAGTGAAATAATTTTTGTGCACAACCGTTTTAAGTACGTTGCAAACAAAAGACTGAAGCAACGAACTTGCTGTTATTATTTTCAAACAGTTCTTTAAGTTTTTGTTCTGAAATCCATAAACACTTGACTTAAATGACTTCTTGAATATGAAATTTATGTAAATCCAACTCTGAATCACCATTAAAATTGACGACGATGCCCCCTCAGAAAAAAAACTCAAGCGATGCGCGCATGCGCCTTGGCTCCGTTGCAGCCTCAGACGCGCAGCAAGATGCTGGCGCTGAGAACCGAACCTCCACAAAACCTGGCGGCTGCCTAAATCGTTGAGCAACTTGAGATGAAATTTATGCAAAACATTTAAATAAACCGACACTAAATTCAAATTCACAAGACGGACGAACGGCGCAGGGCAGCTGGAAGTGCATTTGATGCAAATGCAGCCTCGACTCACTTGTTGCTACTGCATAGGCATGTGCATGGGCTTGTGCACTGGGCATGTGCACTGGGCATGTGGAAAGTGTCGTCTGCTCTCGTCTCGAGAGTAGGTAGAAACAGTCGTTGAAAATTTGTAACAAATTTGTTTTCTGTGGCTTCTGTTCTTTGAGTCGAAAAATTGTGTTTTGTTTTTTTGTGACTGGGGAATTTATTTTAACTTTTCAAATTAATTCAAGCGCATTCAACCAACCTTTGAGAGGGAAGTTATTTACTAAGGACTTATTGGCCTTTATGCGACTTTTAAGAATTAGTTCTTTATTCAAAGTAAACATCTGAACTCGCGGCCACCTGCTCAGCTTGTGCACCTTGTGGAGAAATCAATATCAATTGGGTTGCCCCAGCCTGGTTGACTTATTTTTCTATAGGCATGGTTCTCTTTTTTTTCTCATGTTGCTTTTTAGCATGCAGCTGTAAAATTGTCTGCAGTGTGACGAATTAATCATATACTGACTTGATTGCCTAGTTCGTAAAACCACCCACCAATTTCTTAGCCATAATTTTTAATTGATTCCGTTTTTAATTTCTGCAGGCCATCTTGTACTTACGGTATGGCTTAAGCTTTGTTGTGCTTTGCAGCTTCAACAGCAACAACAACAAAAGCAACAACAATTATCCCGCGAAAATTAAATTTGATACACCCACAAACAAGCGATCAAACACACTTTGTTGGACATTGTATGCGCTGCGATGTTTGGCTTCTTGGATGTTTCTTACTGCTGCTGCTACCAAAGTGAAGCATTCGCGCACAAAAACAAAGCCAAAGAGCAGCACGCAGCGGACACATTGGAATTCATTTCGCGCCTTAAGTGTTTGGAGGCGGCCGCGTCTATGCGATGCACAGCTTTAGTGTTGGTGTTGTTTTTGTTGTTGCCCATGTTGTCTATGTTACGGGCATTGAGGCGTTGGCGAGGGCGATGCTCATGCGGACGGCGTTTGGGGTCAGCAGCAGCCACTGAGCAGCAACAAGAAAGAAAAAAAAAAGAAAATTTAACAACAATATGAAAAACATTGGCTACCTTGTGGCAAAGCTTTATACTCGTGAAATGGAGTTCAGTGCAATGCTGCAGAGCGAGTGAGAGGGAGAGAAAGCGCATTGCGGTTGAATATAGTGAAGGGGAAAGGGCGAAGGGTGTGTGTGTGTGTTGTTTTGTGCATATGCGATGTGTTGTCGCTTCTGTTCGAGTGTATGTGGTATGTGGTGTGGATGATGTTGTTGCTTTTATTGTGTTGTGTTGTGTTGTGTTGTCTTTGCCTCATGGCGCCAAGTGTTGTTGTTGTTTTGTTGTTTGTTCAGCTATTGGTATTGTTAAATCGTTGCTATTGTTATTGTTGTTGTTGTTGTTGTTAAAATGAATATTGTGTTGGATTTGGTATTTTGATTGATTTCTTTTGACTTTTGGCATGGCAAATATTTCAATCCCTGATGCCATGTCGCTAACATTCCTGTTGATGTTGATGTTGCTTTTTGTTTTATTCTTTTGTTTTTCTCTTTCTTTTCTTGCTGTCGCTGGTAACGACTGCCCAACAACCTCACCGTTAGCCATCAAATGCTACAGCAGCAGCAGCAGCAGCAACAGCAACAGCAGCAACAGCAGTAGTTCATGTTGGTTGTCGTTGTCGCTGTTGTTGTTGTTGTATCTGTTGTTATTGTGTTTGTTGCTGCAGCTGAATTGATTTTATGCGAGTATGTTACTGTTGTTGTTGATTTGTTGTTTATTGGCATTTTAATGACGTCTTATCGCGTCGCTTAACATCTTCTCTCGGTCACTGTGTCCTCCTGCAGCTCCGCCATCTCCTCTCTCGTCTTTCTTCTCGCTCAGATGAATTCTGTACGCAAGTCAGTCAGTCAGTGGTCTCGCTCCTAATCTTCATCTGGCTTTGCTGCTGCTGCTGCTGCTGCTGCTGCGATGCTGTTGTCTTGATCCTCGCCTCGCCTACTGCTGTGCGTATTCGGTTTTGTTTTTCGCTGTCATCATCAATCAATTTTCTAGCGATTTGGCCTGTCCAAATACGTAGCCGATGATTTGTGCATCGCTTGCGCATATCTCCACTTAGCTGTTTCCACATTTTCTTCTGTTTTTTTCAAGCAGCGTTTTATTTCTAAGCAGCTTGTCACTTTTCATAAAAATGCCACCAGGGTGCCTGGGGAGTTGCTGATGCTGATTGTTTCCATTAAGTCTGTATTCGTTCAATTAGCAGTTTTTCCACAATTTTCCACTCTTTTTCGCATATTTATTGATTTAAAATATTTGGCGTGAATGCGATACGCACTAGTGAAACCGACCATAAACTTGATTCAATTTTGGTTGGGGTTTGGGGTTTGGGGCTTGAAGTTTGTTGTTCGGTGGTTTGGTGTTTTCAGTTCGCTCCAAGCCGCTGAAATCTTGCGTTGATAATTTGTCAAAATCCGCACAAAGCGGCGACATGCCAGCAACTGAATTAAGGTCAACGTTTATTGAACACCTGGAGCATGTCGTGTTGGTGGCACATGACTCATATCGCTGGCACGGCCGCACTTTTTTTTTGTTATGAACTCCGGCTTATCGTGAATGGTTGTTTATTTATTCATTCACTTCTTTTTTTATGTAGATAATGAACTTGAACGTTTTGACAGATCGTTGCATAGTTTTAGTCAGTTAGGAATTTTTGACTATTAAAACATTTCGATAGGCATACAAAAAATGATATATGACTGTGCATTTATTAAAAAAAAACCTATGCCTTATATTTGTACTTAAAAATGCTTCGTTAAGAATAAATAAGAAAGCTTTTATGTCAAAAGTAATAATATAATATTATCCTTGCAGCATATTTATATTTAATCTTCTTTTTACTTATATCGAAATCAAAGTGGAAATACCGAAAATTTTAAGTTGACAAATGTCGAATGTCAAAAGCAACCGAAGTTGGTTTTCCTAAAAGGAACAGGCAACAAATTATTGCCGCTGATCATGCAATATAAAATATTTACTTTTTTTTGTGTGTTTCCTTATTGGATAAGTTGCAATTTTCGGCATTAAATTCAACTGATAAACTCAGCGAAGTGTCAGAAGTGAAGCGACCGTTGAAGAAGGTACATACATATGGAAGGAGAAAAAAACAAAAATTAAAAAAATGACAACGATTCTGTTGCAACATAAATTCGTAACCTCTCAACCCTGCGCAGTGGCTTGTAAATGTAAGACACAGAAATAAAAGAGGAACATGAAGAAAGGAAAACCAAAAGCTTTTTGTGGCATGTACAGACAAATAAACAAAATCCCAAAAACATAGAGTTACCTAACAGTTGTCACTGTTGTTGTTGCTGCATTTGTTGTATTTGTGGCTGCTATGGCCGTTGTCGGTGGTTTTATTGCACTCGGGTTGCCTTACATGCACCGTTGTCCTTTATGCTCTGGTACGTCTGTCCGACTGTACGTACGTAAGATGCAACAATTTATGTTGCATGCGACACACGCAAAAACCATTGGCAATGCTGGCAGGGCATGAGGACGAGGGAAGGCAATGGAAGAAATGCCAAAAGAATTTCTCGCAGATAAATTTTAATTTTGTAACTTTGACAAAACGCACACAGCAGCCACAGCAACGGCGGCAGCAGCAGCAGCAGCAGCCACAGTCGCAACGAAAGCAACGTCAAGCGTAGCGCGATCGGCATGCCGCGATTTGCTGTTTGGGGTAAAAGACGCAGGCAAAACTTAACAACAAAACCGTCGAAAATATTCGACTGTGTGCCTTTTTTTTTATTTGACCAATAAAATTTTATTACCAACTTAAGTTGGCAACGTAAGCATATGACGATCCTTCATACACGGTGCGCTTGGCCTGTAGGGGCTGTGGGGACTTAGTGGGGGGTTCGTGCTCTGATGCTTGGGGGCTATGAGACATGCGACGTGACAGCTGGCCAAATGGAAGCGTACGATGAGCTGAGCTGAGTTGAGCTGAGCGTGTGGCACAAACATTTTTTATGTGGTTTTTATAATCAGCTTATACGAGTATGCCAATTTTTTCTCATTTTTGATTTTTCTTTTTCTTTTTTTTTTTTTTTGGTGGAGAAAGTTTTCTACGTCATTTTTTCTGTTTGTTTTATTTTTATTTTTATTTTGGCGGGGGGTTTCTTAGGAAACCTCTGCGAAATTTTTGGGTCAGGAATTTTATGCGTTGTCGTCATCAGCAGCAGCATCATCAGCATCAATAACAACAACAACAACAGCCTCAACATCGGCATAATCAGCGTCCTGTTTGCCGTTCTTTGTTGTGTTTGGTGTTAATTTCGCTTTTGTTGTGCACTAAAAGCCAAACAATTTTTCTTTTCATCTTGACCTTCATGCTCCGAAAAATGCTAAAACAAGAAATATAGCTACAATGTCAAAATCATATATAAACAAAAAAGCATTTCTTCAACGCTTCGTCGTCAGCCTCGTCAAAGTGAATCTTATGTGCTTCGTCTTGACTTGCTTGGCATTGCTACTTTCCATGGCGTCACGATTTTTTTATTTTTCCGGTCTGTTTTTATTTGTTTCTTTTTTTTTATTTCTTTTTCTATATGGCTTTATTCGAAAAGTGTCGCCGCTGTCGTGATTTTAATCGCTTTTTTGTTATCATGTGCTCACTTTTTTCTCTGTACGTCGCCTCATGTGGGGCCGCTTTTCTTTTTCGGCTCATGTGGGAGTTTGCGCTGACGGGGCGGCGCTGGCTGCCTTAGAAAGTCTCCTCCAGACCGGAGAGTCGCGGTTGTCTGCCACATTTTTGAGGTCAGATTATTCAAACGGTTCACATGAGGTCGGTCGCAAAATTTACGATCGAGTGTCGGTAATTTGTCAACAAATCGTGGCAAATATATTTTTGCTTGTGGCAACATTATTTACGAGTTTTCACAGTGATCGGCGTATCGGGTTCGTATTTGTTGACTAATTGAATCGTGATGAGGGTCATGAATAACGATCGAGCGCGATTAGCACAGGATAATCAAAGCGATTCTAGTCAACCACTTCAGATAAGTTACCTCAAATTTCAGCAACACTGCATTAATGCCTTCTTTGTCGACAAAGAACTGCAAAGTAATTAACGTAGATTTTTGGATGTGTGCATTCGGAAGTAGGTAGCATGGCTGATGCAGTTTTCTTTTCATAAATGAAATCGATTAATTTGATGTCTGTGAATACGAAATTCTTCCTATGTGTCGCATATAGGTCAATTCACCTTTTTACTGCATTTCAACATCAATAAAGATGTAATGTGTTTGTGTGTTTCGAAATCTTTGTCTAAGCACGTATGTGAATTTGAATTTTGCATAATTTGCAAAAGAAGTGCGGCTCAATAGGCTTTAAGTAAAATCAGTTGTGATAAGTTGGCAACTAAGCAGATGCAGCAGAGGCTCTTGTGAAGTGTGTCTTTTACAAGGAATTGAGCAAGAACCTGCAAAATTTGAAAATTGCAAACACGAACTGCGGAGTCAGAAAGAACAGACTATTTGCATCTAATGTTAAATTCATAAAAATGCCTCACATTGACACGTCAAATATAAAACAAAAATATGGAAAAAGCAACAAGAATCAAAACAAAACAAACCTAAACAAAACGGCACAAATAACAAAAAACTAAAAAAAAAAAACAAAAAAGAAAAACCCGAAATATAAAACCGAAAACTGAAAACCTGCTAACATAAATCATGAAGAAGACGTTTTGTGATCAACATCAGCCGCCAAACAAAACAAAAACAAAAGCAAAGCATCGTAACAATAGTCGCGATGTTCCAGCAATGGAAGCGTAGAGAAGGGGAGGGAAGGGGACGAGTGCGCGTTTGCTTAAAGTGCTTTAGCGCCACAAAATGCAGACTGCATCAAATTAAAAGACGACTTCGAAGTTCGAATGACGGAGTCATAGGCGGCAGAGTTCGGCGACGCGAGCGGACTGAGGTGGGGAGTGGAGCTGCCTGCGATGCCTCATGGACTCATTTAAAATTGAAATCAGTTGAGATGAATTGCAAAGTGATTTTTATTTTGACGCTTTTCGTTCGTTCGTTCGTTCGTTCATTTGTTGTTGTCGCTTTGCAGGTGTTGGATGAATTTCTAAATAGTGCAAAATCGTGAAATAAAATTTGTTCACGTTATTGTTGTAGTGTTTTCATTTATTTAGTTTTAGTTTTGCCATTTTGTCTCTTTTTGCCTTTGGTTTGGCAGCAGTTATTTGACTGCAACTAAACAAATGCATTTCTGAGTTTATGCTTGTGCATGTGTGTGTGTGTGTGTATGTGAGTATGTCTACAACAGCAAAGGAGGCCAAAGCGTAGCTTCATCCTACTCCCACTCAGCTCGGCTGCGGCGGACACTGCCTGCACTTCTACTCGCAGCTTTGGCTGCTGCTACTACTTATTTTATTTTGCATCCTCAACGTCATCATTAGCATGTAGATCGTCATCATCGTGATCGTCGACAACTGCGGCGCAATGAAGAAGTCTTGTGCCTTCCTCAAGTTGTGTAGGCAAGGGAAGCAAACGAATAAAAAGGGAAAAATTATTCGCGCCACATGATTTCGATTTGTTTGCAGTGTTTATTTATTTATTTCTTTTCTGTTTTGTTTGCACTTTTGTTTTTGTTGTCATTTCGGTTTTGTGAATTTGATTTGTTGCTAGCATTTTGTTGTAGTTTCTTTGTGCCTATTTGTTATTGTTAAATTTTTACATAATTTTTGTGGTTTGTTAATGGAAGCGGCTCTGCTTGCCTGCAGTTGCTTCTGCATTGTTGTTGTTATTGTTGTTGTTGTTATTGTTGGTGTTGTTGCTTTGTGTTATTGTTGCAAATATTAAGTTTTGTTATTGTCGTTGTTGCTGCTGCCACACAGTGTTTGTTGTTGTTGTCGTTTGTGGCTTAAAATGAGTTCGTGCCTTTGTCAAAACGTGTATCGAGGTTTTTCCTTAACGCTGTCCGATGTTCTCTTCTTTTCGTATCTCTTTCTTGCTTTATGCAATTCCGAATGTAATTTGCATTTTTTTTTGTTTTGTTGTTTTTCTGTTGTGTTTATTTGTATTTTTTTTTTTTTGTTTTTCACGAGAGTCCACAATAACAACGGCAGCAAATTAAGAAAACTATAGCCAAGTGTAAGACAGTAGTTCGTGTATTTTTCGTCTTGTCCCTCCGCGACTGCCGTCGCTGTCGATTTTCCATTGAGTTTTTCCTCTTTTATTGAGGCCTGTGTACCTGTTGGGCAGACGGTAATAAAAATGTTGACCCAGTTTCTTTGCTGTGCAGTGCAGTCGCTTATGTATTAGCGTATTAGGCTGGTTTGATTCACATTGAATCTTCTCCCTTTTTGTGATTTTTCAAAATGGTTTTTTGTATTTGTATTTGTTTGTTTTTTCTTTATTTTTTGTTTTTTTTTTTTGTGCTTTGCTCAATGGTACAGGCATGTATGTGCATATAGACAAAGCAATTAAAGTCGAGGTTGCTTCATATTTCATCTGTAAAAAATCAATTAAACTCGCTCTTGTTGTTATTGTTGTTGTTGTCTATGTTGTTTTTATTTTTCTTTTGTTGTTGGCTGCTGTTATAGCCTTATGTTTAATTTAGGAAACGAACTTTGGCTTTTACATAACGTATACTTTGTTGTTTTCGGAATTAGATATATCAGATTAGCCTTACATGAAACATCAATATAAGAAAAGAATCCGAGCAAGCGAGCAGCAAACGCCATTGAGCCTGACCTAAAAGCGTAAGGGCCTATAAGGTGGCAACTGGTAAACGCTCGGCTTGGGCATGAATCGTTCAGAAAATGACTTGTTCGACTTCTTTTAGATTAGCCAAATCGAAATGCCATGAAAATTAACACATTGTCTAATTAAAAGCCCAAAAGAGAAAAACTAGCCATAAAAATGTTGCCCAATGTAATTATAAATTTTGAACGCTTAGCTGCCGCGAAACGCTAAACCGAAACAGTTACGAGCCTATCAATCAAATTACGAAAAATAATAACACATAATATTAAATTAAAAATAAAACAGCCACACAAAAATGGATTCGCTGTGACTAAACAGACTCTCGCATACCCTACTGGCCTGAGGCCAGACAAAGGGGACACGCATGTTAACGCTGACTACAAATTGGATTTGGTAGAGATAATAAACAACAGGATGAACAAAGCGAAACATGTATGCATTTCAGCTGTTGAGCTGCTGAACTGTTATAGTTAAGTTTATAAATTTAAAATCGTCTACTGAAAGTTTTAGAAGTGAAATTAAAAATGCAATGAAAGTGACTTAAAAAAAATAAAATTGTTGTGTAGGTTGGAAGCCAAAAAAAAAAAAATTATATAGTGTAAGATTGATATGCTGTTCATCTAGAAGTTTGCAACTCAAAGACGTCTGAAAGGATACCCTCATATATCGAAACATCTGCCTTGGCTTGATTTCGTATGTGTGTGTGTGTGTGTGCCACAATTTATGTCCTTTCACTGTGTCGAACTTTAGCTGGAATCAATTATGCCAATGAAAAGTAATGCGTGGAGGGTGCAAAAACTCGAAATGAGGCGTGCGATATTAGCAAATTATTAGGCGTGCTTCTGTGCACAAATTATTAGCTGTAAAATTGTAATTGGGAGTTGCTAACTAACTAACTAACCATGAACCTGGGTTGGCTTCGCTTCGTTTCGCTTTGACCACGCACACGTGCATTTGACAAAGCCAAGCAGCATACACCGTTCCACATACCACACACCGCACACCACATACCACACACACACACACACACACACACACACCACACGCACGAAATTAAAAGTCGGCGTTCGAGCCAAGGTAGATGAGAAAAATGTGCGTAAAATTAAAATTTGGCATTAAAATCAGGCTACCAATTAAGTTTCTGATTGGAAATATGCCGCTAAGATTAATCGATCTTTGTATCAGATTTCTTTTTTCTCTTTCACTCTGCCTGCGTCCGCGTGCAGGCAAGTGAACCACTTCTTCGCATTTGCTGTGGTTATGCGTTGTTGTACATAATTATGACATTACTCGCATGTAAATGTCACGAGGAACTGACCAACCGAGGAACTGCAACCGAAGCCGACAAAGGAGAAAGCGACGAAGGCGTTGCCGTTCAAGCAAATGATTAATTAGCACTGGAATAGGTCGGAATTCATTTTCGAAGAAAAAAAAAATACAAAACCAAATGTATTTTGCAGATAACATGAAAAACTAAGCGACAAATTTAATGCTTCATGTATCCATGCCAATAAATGATGTCACAAAAATATATTCAGCAGTTGCCGTTGTTTGTTGGCGCCGGCACCTGTGCGGGCACAGACGCTGACACAGGCGCGCCCGCTGGCGACGGCCAAGTCGCTGCTCAGTTTTTGCCTGAACCGCGTCTAATGGCCTGCGCCGCGTGTCCGAGTCAGAGTCCGTTATCGCATGGCGGTCGTTCGCTCACTCCTCGTTGATTCGGCTCGTTGAAGGCTTATCGGAGGCCTGATGTAATCGCTTTGGCTACCGTGGCTCACTAATGCTGTCCGTTGTTGTTGTTGTTGCTGTTGTTGTATATGTTGTCTGCTCAACGATTTGCTACCGTTCGCCATTACAGTTACGGTGACGTGGTCACCTCGGAGTGACGTTGTAGTTGCTGTTGTTATTGTTGTGATTGGGGCTGTGACTGTGGCTTTGGTCGTGTTGGCCACAAGGTTGCGCAGGCGCAAGAAAATTATTTATCTCATTTATTATCGGCAACGCCAAATCGTTTATAATTGAAAAACTGTTAACTAGATTATCTCGCATTAGGAAATGCGCCACTCGAGTGCCAAATTGTGACCGTTGTTGCTTTTTTCGTTATTGCAGTTGTTGTATGGTTGTATTGTTGTTGTTGTTAAGCATTAATGGGTATAGTTTGTAAAATCGGTTTGATTATATATTCGATGTCATTATTGTTGTTGTGGATATTTTTGTTATTATTCGCTGTTTCTGCAAGTGCCACATTAAAAATGCGTTTTGCGATAACGTTTAAAATATGCCCGCAAAAAAACAATAAAAAAGAAAAAGAAATACAATAGCAGCAACAACAACGCATATTGAAAAGGCCAATAAATTATATTGGCACCCGCAGGTATGTTTTCCTAATTTATTTATAAAATTTTTTTTTTTTGTTTTGGAATGCTGAAATATTTTTACTTTAATATTAAAATGTTGAAAACTATTTGTGTATTTTTTGCTTTCTTGTAATAAAGTCGTTTGGGTGGCGCATTAAATTTAAATTATGCAAATTGTTTGCTTTGCAATAGAAAAATTGTTCCTAAACACTTTGCCGCAGGGAAGACTGCGAACTCGGTTAGTTAAAAAGGTTTAAAATTAGCATGAAACATATTGCGAAAGTTGACCAAACATTGTAATAATGTATGTAGTAAAAAAAGCCATAAATCGCTCAGTCGTTTCTACGTAGTAAAAACGTAAGAAACGGTATGCGTTGCTTACAATAATATAAAATCCAGTTAGGTTAGGTTACTTTAGCATTTGTGTGTATTTTTAAAAAACAAAAATAAAAAAAAACATTGTTGTTTTTTCTTTAAATGATTTTGAAATAAATTTAAATCTAAATCTCACATACAAAAATTGTGCAAAGTGTGTTTAAATCAAACAAGTGCTTAAATAATTATTTAGTGCATATGGCTGCAACAGAAACAGCTCAGAATCAGCATTTGAGGCTGAGATTAAAGCATAATTAAGTAAGTATTTAATAAAAATCGAATATTAAAAACATATTTGGGTTTTTTTTAAATGCAAACAAATTAAAACCGAACAAAACGCGCATTGACGTTTACCTGCGGCACTTGAGCTTATCCAAATTGTAGTGTCTCAATTCTTCTGTTTAAAAGTGCCCACACGCGTATCCAAAAATGTCACCACTGTGCTTACAGTTCGGATAACGGACTGTAACGACAACGATGACGATGACGACGACGATGATAACAATAAAGACAGCTTTCGTTTGGTCCGTGGCTTTGGGCTTGCGTTGAGTTGCGACTCGCGGAGACTGTCTCCTTGCATTTTGCTGCTGGCAGTTGCCAGGTAAATACGAGTAGCGCCCACTGTTGACCGTTTATCAAACAACAATGAACTGTAATTTATGAAAAATACTTGTAAACTGATGATAAAGCGCCAACGACAAAAAAAATAAAAAAATTAAAAAAACAGAATAGCAGAAAAACAGAAAAAGAGACAACGGCAAGACAAGAGCGATGAAGGCGGCTCTTCGCTTCAGACGGCTGCAGCGACGATGACAATGTGCCACAAAGTCTTGAACAAACAAACTGACATCGGGCCTTGCCAACACACACTCACACAGACGCTGCAGTTGCAGAGGGGGGAAGGGGTCATGTGTGATGATGACACGGAAGCCGGAGTCAAGTGGACGCGTGTGTAGGTGGCTGCGCTGGCAGGGAGTACAAACGACTGAGGCAGTGCCTCGGCCAGACAAGTGTCATTGTCGCGCTTTGGGCTTCGGCGCTCCGCTTGTGGCCTTTGTTGCATGCATTCGCCTGTTGCATGTTGCTTGTTCGCTTGTGTTTCCGCTCTGCGCCCGGCGCTCTCCTCTCTCCACTCGGCACTCGCCACTTGTCTAGCGTGGATTGTGCGCTGGCGCGTGTTTGCTGGCTTGTTCGACCATTGAAGTTGCCCATTCGTCTGCTGGTCGTCCGCGTGATGTTTGTTTGTTTGTTCAGAGATTTGTTAAATTTGTTGCCTCAAGAGGATTAAGCGGATAGTGAAAAATTATGCATGTTTTCATATATCTATTCATTCGCTCGTTTGTTTGAGAAGCTGTTAATACTTTTTTGTTATTTTTCGTTTTGTTGATTTTTTCTCTTTCAGTTTATTTTTATATTCTGACCACGGTAAGTTAGTATTGCCAGCAGGTTATGACCTTTTATTTGGCATTGTGTACAATTTGCGCTCTGAAATGCAGATGTTACTTTAACTGAGTTGGCGTGTTGACAGCTTGGGTTGTTGAGATATAAGTTTAGGATTGTATTTCTGCTTTCATTGGCGTGCATCTGTGCGAAGGCATTTCGAGATGTTGGGAGGAAACTTATTAAGAAAATTTTACATATGCTCAATAATTGGCTTTTACTCAGACTGAGCTGTAATAGGCTTTAATTATAACATTAACAAGTAAAACAGTTTACCTTGATCAAAGTTACAGTATTCTTTCGGAAGAAACAAAAAACACATGAAATTATCCAGTCATCTAATTACAGCTCTCTTTTGGTATTATGGTAATAAGTAGCAAAAGAAGTCAACGATTTCGAAACGTTATATGCTATTTTGTAAGGTGTTTTGTGTAGATTCAACCAGGGTGGCATCACGCCACTTTCCCCTGATAGGAACACCCAATGACTTCGATTAAGTGACTAGGTAAATCAGGTAATTAATTTCAATGATTGTGTAAATAAGCGACGCTCATATGCAGTCGTTGAATTTTTTTGAACTAGGCAGTGAACACGTTTTGATAATTAATATTCCTTTGATTTAACGAGTAACTACGGTGGTTCGAGTAGCAGACATGTGTGTTTTTCATTAAAAAAAGTTGAACATGAAATTAGTTAAGGTTGATTTATCGCAGCGAGCTGACGTCTTGGATATTTTCTTAGTTGATTTTGAACCATTGAAAATGTTGTCACAACTAGTACAGGCAACAGAAAGTGTTTTGCAATCGCAGAGAGAAAACTCTCATGTTGTGGCGTTTTTTAAACATATTTGGAAAGATATAAGATCTCCCACCATTTTCTTTTACAATCCTCAACGTTTGAATTGCTGGAGTGAGATGATTTCGATGAGCTTAACGTTAAAGACGAATATCATTTGGAATGAAGAAAAACTGATTTTTTTAAAAGAAAAACTTGATACGGAGTGGCTTCTGATTGCTTGCACGCCAATTGATTACGATGAAAACCTTTTAAAGTTTTTGGCGAAAATTCTGAAGCATATGCGCGAGACCAGGATTATCTTAGAGATAGCAACTGAAGTTGAGAATCAAAGTGACGACTTGCCAAGCAAATTGCTAAAGTATTGCTTTGGCCAGGATATGCTCAACGTTGTCGTTTTCTATAGCAACTTTGCAGATACTTTGAGATTTTACATGTATCGGGCTTTTCCGGTTTTCGAGATATTTGCGGCAGTCTTTAACGAGACAGTCGAAGTATTCCCCAATAAATTAGCAAATCTGCATGGACATGCGATTCGCACATTGCCGGATAATTCAGAACCGAATACCATCGTCTATAGAGATGCGAATGGTGAGCTGAAGGTTACCGGCACAGTTTGGCATGCACTGGCAGCTTTCGCTGAATTCTGCAACGCAAGTCTAGTGTTCAGCATGGAACCGCAGATTAACAGGGCGCTGACGTACGTTGAAGTCCTGGACCTCGCACGCAACGGAAGCGTCGACATTGTGGCCTCTGCGCGTGCGATTACCACGACATACGCGGACAGTTTCTATGAGTTCTCTTATCCGGCATTTATTGGCACGTGGTGCACAATGGTACCCATGGAAAGAATGTTGACGTTTAACGAGGCCTCAGCTGTTTTTAATTGGGAGAGACGATTGTATTTGTTAATTATCTACTTATGCTACATTAGTTTGCCAAACATTTTAGCTTTCTTGTACACCAGTCTTTGGTGCAAAGGTTCGACGAACGTTCGCGTTGCACGCGTTAAAACTAAAATCCTGATTCGTCGACATGGACTCTATCGTATAATTTTACTCTGTGTCTGTTGGTTTATTGTGATCGGTTATCACAGTCACTACATGTCAGTGCTTATAAATCCTCTGCGTTCTAATATGATCAGCAGCTTCGATGGGCTGCAAAGATCCGGAGTGCACATCTTAGGCTTTCGTGGCGATTTTCACTTGTACGCCTTGGATCTGCGCATTAAATATGCTTCGGTCTTTCGGCTAACGGAAACGGTTGATGAAATTTTGAAGCAGAGAAACTCCTTTAACACCTCGTACGCCTACACGGTCAGCTCGCTCAAGTGGCACATGTACCGGGAACAGCAGCGCTACTTCAAGCGTCCCTTATTCCGCTACTCCAATGATCTCTGTATACAAACACCGTCACTCAACTCACTGGTTCTGCCGGAGAATTCCATGTATCGGCATTCGCTGAATAACTTTCTCATCAGGGTACGCGATGTGGGATTCACAAAACTATGGACTCAGCGTAGTTTTTACAATATGGTTAAGGCTGGTCGCGGCACTTATAGAGACTTGAGCACACAAAACGAGGCCAGACCTATAAAACTTGAGGCCATTAAGCGAATATTTTTTATATATTTGATTTTTCTTGGAATATGTTTTGCTGTTTTTGCCATGGAATTTATTGTATTTTATGTTAATTTCTACCTAAATAATATATAATAAAAGTGTTTTTGAAAGTTTAAATGGCATTTAGTGTCCTAAACGAAGTATCCTTAATAGTTTAGTCGAACTTGTCTAAGTTTTAATTTTATTCATCAACAAGTAAATATTGTGTAAATCGATATTCCTTCATTAATGGGTTGATATGAGTTTTTACACAATATTTGTTTTGGCTTGTGTGTCAATCACAAACCATAAACGACACCAAATGCTATTTGCTGTGTTCGCGATTTACTTGCCGTGTAACTGAGTCACATGGCGGGTGTCCTGCCTTGCTTCCTTGTGCTGTTTGTTTGCTCAGTAAACATTACCCGACTGTCGCAAGTTTGTTAATTAATATGCTTATTAACCGCCTTTTCATTGTTTACGAAGCCTCAATTTAGAAATGAGTTTATTTTAGTTTTTGCTTTGTGACCAAGCTATGTCCAAGTATAATTAATATATAGAACTTATAATAGATAAACTTGACAGTTCTTTGCCTTTGTAATAATTTGATTTCTTTCCAATCGTAACTTTCTGCTTCCCCTGTCTTGTGACACACTCGTGAATAAAACATGATTGCACGACAGTAAACTCTTGGGTAATAGCATCGATATGGCAAGATAAAAAACTAAATGATTGCAAAATGCTCGAGAAATAAGTGAATAATTTGGAAATGTGGCAGAAATATTTGCCACCAAATCAAAAACGGCATGCAGCATACAGCGTAGAGAATGAGCCGCAGTAAGACAAAAGTTACACTAACCTACTTCAAATGGGAGCGCATTGCAGCAATTGTGCTCGAGGAAAACGACATTTTGCTGATTTGTGTTGTTGTTGTTGTTGTTATTGTTGTTATTGTGGTTACTGTTACTGTTATTGTTCGCGGAACGACGAAAGCACTCAAAGAAATGTCAGAATCGCCATTTGATGAATTTGGCATATGGCAAAGAAAAATTCGGCAAAGCACACTCGCATTCACGTAAATACTCGCATAAGTACACTCGTGCCCATGCGATTGTGGACGGATGCAGGCTGCTTGCTGCATGCTGCATGCTGCGGCATTGGTGGCAGTCGGTTGCTTTAACGAAAATGAAAATGTTGTACAATTGATCGACAACGGCAACAATTCGAGTTGCAACAACACGCACGAACAACTGCAAACCAACAACACGAGTACGAACACAGGCGACAACAACAAAAACAACAGCAGCAAGAAAATAGAAAAAAAAAATAGGTAAGAAAATGTTTTCCAAATGGTTCCCAATGCTTGGCCGGCACCAGCGTCGCCGTCATCGTCATCGTCGTCATAATGATGCCCTCGGTCTGTCCTTTGAAAAATCGTGCGCCGTCAACGAGAATGTAGGAGCACACCCGCCGACCGCAGCCACCCACCACAGATGCACTGTGCTGCCCCAGGAGCAATGGCGCAAGACGTGTGCCCGTTTAGCAAATATTGTTTTGCATTTGCCCCCAACTAAGCCCCAGCTAAGCTGCCTTTTCCCCTGTTCTTTTTTTTTCTCCTGCTTTGCTCTTTGTTTGTTTCCTTTTTTTTGTGTTTTTTGCTTTTGGTTTTTTTTTGTTTTTGTTGTTGGCTCACCACCATCAATTGCGGGTCTGGTTGGGTTGGTGGCTAAACTATTTCTGACAAGAAGTCAAAATGTTGCAAATGTGTTTTCTGCCGTTTCGCGGTTGTTAACTCCGACAACGTGACAGCTCTGGGCCAAAGCTGCCAAGAAACATGGCTCTGTTCCGTCTCCGTAGCCCATGTCGGCCGAACCGTGTGCCAAATGCTGGACCATGGTTAGTGGGCGGCTGGGCTGTGCCATTTGCCAGTTGGCGGTTGGCGGTTGGTCGCTTTGTCGCTTGGTCGCTTGGCCGTTTAGTGTGTGTGTGGCACTTGGATTTCAAAATCTTGTCGAGGCAGAGCAAAACGCGTTCGCAATGTCGTTCAAGTCAATAATAATAAAATTATAAATTGCGCATATTAGATTCCACGTTTGGCGCATTTTACGATATTTTTCGCAATTTATTGCTCAGATACAAAAAACAAGAAAAAAAAAATTAAGTGAAAAAGAAGCCAATCAAAACAAAATGAAATGCACTTCGCGCTGAAGTCGCGTTTCACATGGCGAAAAAGTATTTGAAGCAAATACAAAAAGAGCCGTGTGTGAAAATCATTTGCATGCCTCATGATATGTTGCGAAAATCAAATCCCAATTGGAATGCCTCCCTCGCCTGTGCAGTAATCCATTTGCTTATACCTACATACATAAATGCATATATGTGCTTAGCCATGTGCATGTGTGTGTATTTGTGTGTGCGAGAATGTCTGTGCAGTCATACGTACAATGCGCATTAATTAAAGCGAAATGGGGCGTATGGCTGGGGTTCGTGTTGATTTTTAATTAAATTAATTTGCCTGCCAAGCGCATTTATTATTATGCAATATGACTGCTGCGGCCTGCCTCGCCTGTAATAATAACATATGATAATTATTTATGCATCTGCATTAAGCAATTTTAATTGTTGACTATTTATGCGATTACTTCCGAAGACATTTGATCGCAGTTGATCTGCGAATGCCAAATCACGCTCAAATCAGCCAAGTGGCAAACGAGTAAAACAACAGCAGTCAAAGAAACTCCATGGCAGTCAATTAAATATAAATGAAGACTGCCAAAGTAGAATCTTATACCCGTTCTCTGACCTGCTCATAGCTGCCGCACGTCTCTTGATTGGCTCGCTTTGCTTGGCAAACGACTTGCAGCAGTTGAACCATCAATTTTAGTCGCAATGAACACAGCAGCCTGGTAAAGTGTTGCCAAACTCTATCATACACACACACACACATACACATACGCACCCATAGCACTTCAATGTTTTCACCCACCGACCAAAACGAAGCAGCAAAGCAGATGAGGATGCCGAATCGCAGCTAAAAGGTTCTTCAATTAGAAAAGCGTGTGCTGGCAATTTGGCGTCTGAAAGGCATTTTCACATGTTGCACCATAAAGAACTCAGTCAGTCACTCAGTCGAGAGTCGAGAGTCTCTGGCTCGTACACACTCCACACGAAGCAGCTCTCGGTGCCCGGCTTCGCAGAAGCAGAACTTCGATCGCACTCCGTCGTTCCGCCAGTTAGTCACTCATTCAGTTGGTGGGTCGCTGACTAGGTGCAGTCGGTGCAGTCGGTGGAGTAGCTTAGGCAGTTGGCTAGGCAGAAAGGCATTTTGTGTCTATTAAAATTCTGTTTTGACTGGAGTAGTTTAGTTGAACAGCGAAATGCGGCTTTTAAAGTGCTGAAAAGCATTTTTATGTTCTGGCGGCGTCAGGTGTTGCACTGCGAGAAAGTCTTCTGTGCTTCAACCAATTCCCGAAGTCGCCCATTTAAAGTTTATTGCTTGCTGATACTTAGTACTAAGTTGTTCTACAAATGGTAAGGGGCCTGTCCAGCTGTTTGCTGTTAATAAACACGAATATGGAAACATGTGTGACAAACTGAAATAAGTGCCATGGGTAAATCATTTACAGACATGCTGAACTTACATTTAGCTACAAGTGGAAGAACATTTAAAAACTCGAGAAAGCAAAGGGGAAACGTTAAGGCAAATATTTGAAGCGTGTGTTATAACTACAGATCACTGTCAATCCCGTTGATTTTAGTCACTTGCTTCTTGTAGTGTTTGCCAACGCGCAGCTTCACTTCTCACTCACTTGAGATCTGCCTTGGAGATTGACTCGGCTAAGCCAGGCTTTACTCGCACATCTGCTCAGTGTAATAAATCGGCATGGAAAACAAGTGAAACTGAGGTAAATGCTTAACGGAGAAAAATAAAAAATAAAAAAAGAAAAAACATAAATGCCAACAACAAAATGAACTACAACAACGATGATGATGTTGATGATGATGATGATGATAACAACAAACATCAACACTACACAGCAGCGTGCAAATAATGCAATTTGTGTTAAGATATTTTTTGTTTGATTTTGTAATTTTTTTCAAATTTTATTTCATTCTGCCACCACTTGCAATAAAAGCATCAGCATCAGTAAGAGCAGCAACAACAACAACAATAGCAAGAACAGCAACAGCAACAATAACATTAACATTAAGCAACCGGCAACCCACCCCGTCGGCAGGCGCACTGCCACCGCTTCATGGTTCTTGAACATGCTCAGCTATAAAGCGAGATTCGTCTTGGGCATGCGACCACAAAACGTGGGAGTTTTTTAGTGGCTTCCCCACTGTGACTAAAACCATTTGTGTCTGAATTGTATTTTGCACGAGTAGGAAGTTCAACTGCTGTCAGTCATTCAGTCGCGCAGTCGCGCAGTCGCGCAGTCGCACACTCGCACACAGTCACTAAGCCACACAGCCAATGTGCCAGTGAGTGAGTCTGTCTGTCGGTCTGTTGGTCTGTCCGTCGGTATGTCAGTCAGATGTGTTGAGTTGCGACGCTTCGCTTGCAGCGGTGACTAGCTCGGTCTGCTACTGCCGCGGGTCTGGGCTCAAGTTGATTACATTCTTAAGCAAATAAGAAATTTTCTAAATGCATGCGCATGTTGCTGCTGTCGCTGTTGTTGTTGTTGGTGTTGTTGTTGTTGTTGCCATAGTGTGTCTCAGCTGCAGTGATTATTGTTGTTGTCGCTCTTAAGTAGTTTAAAACAAATAAGTGCATTTAGTGTTAAACAAATGTTCGCTTTTCAATGCAAGCGATGGCGATAATGATAGCAAGCAACAATAAAAACAATACAACAACTACAACAATTGCAATTGCAATAGCAATAATGTTGCCAGCAACCGACAATGTTGTTCTTGTTATTGTCAACGTCGTTGTTGTTCTTGTTGCCGGCGATGATGTTGACGATGATGATGATGAGAACGATGATATGCGCTTTAAAGATTAATTATGGTTTGTTAGGCGCTTCAAGTATATGAGTACTGGCATTTTTGTTGTTTTTGCCGTTGTTGCATTCCATGTACGAGCCAACGTGTCTTCCTCAGTTTGCATCTTAACACAAGTCAGGTTTTTCATAACTGTTAAGATATGTTTATTTACAAAGCCAAAAAAATTGTGTAATGCGGAAGATATTATATTTGACACGATAGCAGTTTTGTGCGGTTTTTGTTTTGACTTTTATTGGAATTTCAAATGTACTAAATAAATGCGAATTAAAGTGTTTTTGCAATAGTCTCTTGTTCATCGTTTAATGTTTCTTTGCTCTCTCAATCAATCATCTAACCGTCATAAGCAATTGGGTGTCACCAGTGAGTGAAAACATTCCCTAGATCTTTTTTCATAATAATTGCTGCCTTTACCTCAGCATTGACTCTATGTAATTGTGTACTCATGTAACAAGGTGTCAAACAATTACTTGAATAAAAAAAGATTTCTAATTCATTTATGCAAACATGTTAACACACAAAATCTAAATGTAGGGAAAGAGACACCTAATTAATGGACATTCAAGTCATTGCACGCTGACTACAAAAAAAAAAAAAAATTGTTAAACGAAAGGCAGACCGCTTCGAACTACTTATGTTTAGTTGAGTGTATATGTATGTGCTGTTGCTCATAGTTTTAATACAAAATTTGGGTTGGGTTGCTTGGGCTTCTGCCTTTGACAATGATGTGACATGAGGCGGCAAGTTGTGTATGCTTTTCATTAAAAATATTGTCGAAGAATTTATTTAGGCTGGAAGTGCCGCAGCAAGCTGATGTCACGGACTTGCATTTAGTCAAACTTGAACTGCCGAGAATGTTGCCACAGCTGTCACAGGCAATAGACGTCGCTGCTCACTCGCAGTGGAACAAATCTGTTGTCGTGCCATTTTTTAAACATATTTGGCAAGCTATAAAGTCTCCAACCATATTATTTTACAACCCCAGACGGTTGAACTGCTGGAGTGAGCTGGTTCTAATGAACTCAACGATGAAAACCAATATCATATGGAATAAGGAACAACCGATTTATTTCAAAGAAAAACTTGACACGGAGTTGCTGCTGATTGCCTGCATGCCAATCGACTACAATGAGGCACTTTTGAAATTGTTGGCGGAATGCCTGATGCATATGCGTGAGACTAAGGTGGTCATAGAGATAGCAATGGAAGTTGGAAAGGAAAGTGCAGAGTTGCCGCGCAAAATGCTGAAGTATTGCTTTGGCCAGGATATGCTCAACGTTATCGTGCTTTATAGCAACTTTGCAGATACTTTGAGATTTTATATGTTTCGGGCTTTTCCGGTTTTTGAGCTCCTTGTGCAAGTGTCCAATGAAGTAGCGGAAGTATTTCCCAACAAATTAGCGAATCTGCATGGACATGCCATTCGCACGCAGCCGGACAACTCCGAACCGAACACGATCGTCTATAGGGATGCGAGAGGAAGGCTGAAAGTTACCGGGAGTGTTTGGCATACACTGACAGCATTTGCTGAATACTGCAACGGGAGTTTGGAATTTAGCTTTGAACCCTTAACTGAGCAGCATTTGACCTACATAGAAGTACTGGATCTTACGCGCAATGGCAGCGTCGACATTGTGGCCAGTGTGCGTCCGATCACGTGGAAATATATAAATCGCTTTTATGAGTTCTCGTATCCGGCTTACATTGGCAGTTGGTGCACAATGCTGCCTGTGGAAAAAGTAATGTCGCCGCAGGAGGTAATCAAGGTCTACTTCGGTATGCTCTTCCTGCAGCTTTCGGTATTCTACATATGCTATAACTATTTACCCAGGGTTCTTTTATGCCTGTACGCTCGACTGCAGGCTTACTGCCTAAAATATTATCGACACAGGGGTATGCGCACGATAACTTTGAGGTTTCGACGTAGACCGTATCGTCTAATAATTCTTAGTCTGAACATGTTTCTCTTCAGTATATATCAGGCACATCTAATGACATTGAACATAGATCCCATGCGTGCGAAGAGCATCACTAGCTTCGCAGAGTTGGAGAAATCGAATATACGCATCATGGGCTTTCGCCCGGAGTTTCAATTGTACGACATGGAGTTGCGCATTAAATACGCTGCGTCCTTTCGCCTAAGCGACACTCCTGAAATGCTTATGAATCGGCGAGAGTCCCTCAACACTTCGTACGCTTACACGGTCACTTCGCTCAAGTGGAACACGTACCAGGAGAGGCAGCGTTACTTTAAGCAATCCATCTTCCGCTACTCCACCGATTTGTGTATGCAAACGCTGTCTCTTCATGCGCTGATTTTGCCGGAGAACTCCATCTATCGGCGTTCGCTGAATAACTTCATTATAAGATTGCGAGATGTGGGACTTTTGAATCTATGGACTTCAAAAAGTTTTTACGATATGGTCGAGGCGGGTCGCAGCAGCTACACTGATCTGAGCACACAACGCGAGTTCAGACCGCTGAGCTTTGTAGTCGTGAGGCCTTTTCTGCTGCTCTTCGTCGGTGTGCTCGGCATATGTGTCACGGTTTTTGTCATGGAGTTGAGTGTGTTTCATATTAATTTACTTCTGGATAATTTGTAATGAAAGTGTAAAAGCTGTAATGGAAAAGTTCGACTTAGCCGCCTCTTCTGGGACTTCATGCATCCTACAGCGAAGTTTGAAATCAATATGGCATATGGGTAATTAAAATGTTATGTTTCCGAATCATTACTTTTCTGACAATTAAATAGCGCCTACGTTGTGCCATTTGGCTGCCGAATAAAATTGTTAATGTCGTAAAAAGCGTTTACAGCCTTTTTAAATGGAACAAATCGCAATCACAATCGCAGTCCCAGTTGCACAGTCGCTTGTGCGGCGTCTTGTCATTTCTGCATATGCGAAAAATAATTGTTCAACCGAAATGTCAAACATTGTCTGCCATTTGCCAAAAGTCAAAGCGGTTTAAATAAATGTTAATGACAACGATTAATGAGCAAGAAATGCTGACGCAAGCTGACAAAAACCGAATCACATTCAACCGCCGACTGCCGACTGCCGGCTGCCGAGGCATAACAGTAGGCGAGAGGGCCAATTGGTCCAAGCCAAGACGCTGGCAGCCATGACCACGAATTGGCGAATTGGCGAATGCGAAAAACGCTGCGAGTTAACATCCTAAAATCGAAAACTTTGAAAAATCAAAATAGACCAAAAACACCCACGCGAAAATTTCACCAAAACACTCGAACAAGACACGAGGCAGGCAGGCAGCAGTGGCAGCTAAGACCTAAGCCGAAGCGTATGCCAGAGCAAATGAAGTGGACAGATCCGCATACTTTGCTCAAGCAGGGGACCAAACGAAACCACATCAACGGCGACAGCAACCAAAACAAAAACAAAAACAATAATGAAAATGAAATAAGACCAGAAACTGGTACAGTTTGCATGCTGCCGCTGCTCGTGTCGCTGCTGCTGGCATGTGCGGGCACTGGCACACTGAGGCGGTCAGCGTGTAAACATGGCGCAGAGCTGACCGGCGGCCATTAAGCGTGTATGCAAGAAGAAGGAAGCCGCGAATGGGACCAAGTTGACTTGAGTCAAGTTGTTGTCGTCGTCTTTGTCATTGTTGTTGTCATTGTTGTTGTCATTGTAGTCCGTTGCGATGGCGGTGGCGATGACGATGCTGGTAATGTCTTATGCTCTCATACACAGACGAGTGCAAGTTGGAAAAGTTTCATTTCAATTCAATACAAAAGCAATCAGCGACAAAAACAAAATCGCAACCGAAAACAGGCAAACCACAACAACAACAACAACCTCATCAACAACAGACTGCAACGATGACGGATGCATGCCGCCTGGCATTAGCGTAGGTGAATGCTTACATGTGGACAGCGTCGCTTGCCTCGTTGAGGAAAAATCAATAAAATTGCATGCCATAAATCAGTTTGCCCGTGCCACGGCATCAGCGCCACCAGAGCCATCCGAATGTCGCGCAAACGCCTCCGCTAAAATGCTCCAATATGCGCCGAAAATGAGTTACACTCCGCTGTTCACCTGCTGTTCACGGCTGTCCAGAGTCGCCACTCGGCCACATTTAGGAAGAAGGCACCACAGGTGGCTGCCACTTTCCTTGCAGCTGCACACGGCTTGGCCAGGAAGGGTCAGTGTAGGATTCGCGCGCTGCCAGATCCGCAATGCTAATTGGCCATAAGCTGACGCAGTCGCAGCCGCAGCAGTTTGTTTGGCGTTGGCGGCATATGTGGCCAATGACATGTGCCAGGAGTTCTCATAAACAACTCCAGGCGCACAAATGGTCATAACTCCCGTAATTACCATTGATTGGGATGCGCAACATCAATAGCAAGCAGCAAGAGGATTTCTCCATACGCAGCGTAGACCTGCAATTTGATCATCAATGTTTATGTTACCGGTTCTTGGCCAGCATGCATGCAGCATAAATTGATTTTTCGGCCATTTCAAAAGATTTTCTAATTGTAATGGTCACATCGACACCGTATACAGTTAGAAACAACAGCAAACTGTTTCCCTAAGCGAACAAGTTGGGAGCAGCATTTGAAACGTATGTCTTCTGGTAAGTCACTATAGTTTACAAGTTAGATTCTGGTTCCTAGTTATCTGCTTCTTTCTCTACTTCACAGTGATCTTTGCAGCTATGTGTTGATATTGATAACCACACATTATTTGTGTGCAGTCAAATGCAAGTTTTAGTCAACAAAGGCGAAATCTTCCAAACCCATTAGCAAAAATGTCGCTTTTGATTTCATTTTTGCGCCATAAGTCATGTATGCCAAATGAATGATATACTCAAAGTGAGTTCATTGATTAATTTTTAATAAGCGGCAATTTATTTAATGCAAACCCGTATGAAGGAGAGGAAAGAGGAAAAAATGAGAAAAAAAAGAAGAAAAAATAGAAACACGTATTGTAGCCGGTATTGGCTGGGGTACCGGTTGCGATTAGTTTGCTTAGGACTTTTGTGCTGCTGCTGCTGAGTGGTTTGATTTAATTTATTTAAAACAGCGATTCCGGAATGTCTCATGTCAGCCAACACACAATGCACAAAACGAAATTAATTATGGACAAACGAGCGAATTGTTGCGGCCATTATTCAAGTCTCATTTACAGGGGGCCTTAATGAGCCGCGATTTGTCATGCCGGAGCACAATAAACTGTCAATGGGCTGCCAGTTGCAGTGGCCGGCAAGTGAACGAATTATTCCGGTTCAGATTCCGTTTCGACATTTCTAATGGAGCGCATTAAGACGCAAATGATCGGACGTTACTCATCGCAGTGCGAATGCGAATCGATACGAAAGTAGGGAGAATGCCTTGGGCCTGCACCTGTTCGCCTGAAGAACGGCTGACCTGGGACGACCCGATCGGCTCGATTTGAATTGCCGGGTGTTGGCTAATGCCTGGATTGGCTGTTGCGTTGACTTTCAAGTTCAAAGACAAATAAGCGCACAAATGGGCGCGTCGAATCCGTGTTCGGCGTCGGAAATGGAACTCTGATGTGGCGAGTCACGGCGCCATGGCTGTGCAAGGCGATTTGATTCGATTCGATTTACTTTTAATTTATAAGTTGGCAAACCTTTTGAACTCGAGAGCGAGAAAAAATGAAATTGTTGATCGGTTTGCCATTTGCGGCTAAGCAATTTCAATTCGGTTCCGCGTCATAAAAGCGCACAAGCAATCGCATGACTCTTCTCCGCTTTGGCCCCACTTGGACCCGTCTGCATAACTACGTTCGCTTTACTGTCCACTTTTTATGGCTTGCTTGGCACTGGCACTGGCTCGGGCACTGGCGCTGACGATGCAAAGCAATCAGAGTGAAGCTGTATAAATAAAATCAGGTCAATTGCGGGCAATAGGGTCCACGTAGCGCAGCAACCATTAGCCAGCGATCCCCGCAATCCACTCGAGAGGCAAACTCTGTCACTCCACACTAAGTCAGTCGGCACTCACCTGTGCACAGTGGCACAAGTGGATGTGCCACTCCTTTTGAAATTGAATTTTCTTTCTATTCTGCGCCACACAAAACACTTTTTTACGGCATTGACCATTTGGCGTCGGCAGCAGCAGCAGCAGCAGCAGCAGCAGCAACGGCAATGGCAGCGGCAACAGTTGCAGATGCACCTCATGGTGATTTATGCTACTCGTGTTGGCAACGCGTGCTGCCAATGTTCGTCGAACCTATTGTGGATGCGGCCGCGACACATTTGGCTTTCGCATGGGCGCAGCCGCAGTCGCATCAGCCACAGTCACAGCAACAGCAACTGCATCAGCAACGGCATCAGAGTCTGCGTCAGCCCCAGTTCGGTTGACTCACAGGCGACGACAACTGCCGACTCTGCTAAATGCGACTCCACGAGAGGCGACGCGGCTGGCATCGGTGTGTCTTTGGCTGTTGCTTGCGCATTTTTAACCTTTGCAACGCAAATGGTAGCCATTAAAAAAAAAGAGCCAATGAAAACTAAAGAAAAAAAAGTAAAAAGAACTGGCAATTGAATTTGACTTTAAAATTAGGTTCGACTGCGGTTGAATCTGAGGTGTGGATTGAGTAACGTAAATGGAAATGGTTGGCGAATAAGAAAATTATTTTTTGCAGATTTCATTACCATTCACGGCAATGATGTTAGTTTTTGTATTAATTTCGTAATGCCAAATATACTTGAGTTTTTCTCTAATCTTAACCGATTCCTAAAAAAATGCCATGAAACAAAAATGAGTAATAAAATATATTATTGAGAATATTTCTGATGCTTACCTACATGACCTTGGGAGAATGCATTAAACAAGAAAGTTGATAAATCAAATATGGTCAAGCATCAAATCTGCGACTTCAATAAACAATTCCGTATTGAGCTAGTCAACACAGTCGGCCGAATGTCATTAATGTCTCATTTACATTGTTTTGGTCCTTTTATTTTGGTTTGTTTTGTGTATTCTCGATACTTAAAATTCTACTAAGGAATGACATTCAGTGAGCTTAATTGTCTACAAAGTAAGAATTCGACTTGTCACCGAAAGGAATTCTCTTGGCATGTGTTCAGTGTGTGCGAAAACTGTTCCCAGTTGGAAGAGAGTCGAGTGTGTCGAACACTTTTGACAAGACATCAATCATCACTAAATTAAAAAACATTTAAAATTCCTGCATTTGAAGATGTCATCAGTGGCGACAACGACAACAACATCGACAACAATCACAACAGCAACAGCAACAGCAACAACAACAACAACAATAATAATAATAACAATAAAAGAGAATGATAACAACAGCGACAAAAAAAAGTCATATTGGCAACAAATACTCATAAATAATTCATGGCGATGGTTGGACGAAATGGAGAAAAAGAAGCGAAATGGAGCGGCGCAGAGCTGCAGACTGGAAGAATAGATGCCAGCGACGGCGACGGTGACGGCGACGGCAGTGGAAGTGGCTGTGACTGTGGCTGCGAAATGTCACATTAAACAACAAATATTAAAGCTGAAAAGAAGATGACACCAAAATCATGTTAGGCGGCACTTGAATGAGAATCAAACGGCAGCTGCCATAAACATTCACAGCCGCAATCGGAATCGGAATCGCAATCGAATTGAATTGAGTCGAATCGCTTCGAATTGTAATGTATCGACTGGCTGCCAGTCGCCACAGGAGTTGTTGTCTAAAAGAAAAACAACAACCACAACAACAGCAACATCAACTATAGTAACATGCACACACACACACACACAAACACAAACACTCAAAGCATCAACGGGAGCAACAATTGTTTATGCAGAAAAAAAAAAAATAAAATAGAGAAAAAAGAAAAGTAAAGAAAAGAAAAGAAAAAAAAAAAGGAAACAAAGACACAAAACTGTCGTTTTACACTTGTCGCCAGTAACCGCAAACAAAGACCAAAGATGGCAACTGCCGCGCCACTCGAATGCACCAGGGGAGCAAGCCAAAAGTGAGCAGCGGGAGCGGTGCCGGGAACGATGCGTCGCGTACTAAGCTGCTAAGCTGCTAAGGTGCAAACGCCGCACGTCACTTGGCGCTTTGACAGGCAGAAAGGCAGAAAGTGCTGCAGCCATTGGCGGCGGGCTTTTGGGGTTATAGGATTTGATAGCCGCACACCGGCGACAATTGCGGCACATGGGCGAGATGCGTGCGACGGCGCCGAGGTGCCGATAGAGACGCGCACGGCGAGTTATTTATGACATACACGCGACCTCTACACTTGTTTATGTTAATACGCGAATCTATGCATGCTCCTCGGCAGCAACTCGTGCCGCTGCTCAAATGGGCAACGGCAACATCAACTGAACTGTACCGAGCCAAACAACGCTGAACTGCTGAGCTGAGCTGTGAGCTGTGAGCTGTGAGCTGGCACGGCTAAGGAGCGCACTGTGGGCCGACAAAGTTCGACGTTGACTCTGACAGCGACAGCGCATTCAAGTGCCAGTCAATTGGCGCGCTGCCGCGAAAGAAGTCCGAATGGCCAAATGGCCGACGAAGCGAGCGAAAGAGAATGGAAGTCCGCGCAATGGCCAAAGCGGGAGTGTGACAATTAAATTGTCAATTTCGAGGCAGACGCGTGCCAAGCATTGGAAGTGCGCTGCAAATAAAGTAAAAATAATAAGCAAGCTATTGTAAATCATTAGGGCTTCAAAACGGTTTCTTATTATGATCATTTTAATTTCTTCCTCTTTGCTCGTTGCCTCATTGCGCTGTCGTTTCCTTTTCACTCCATTGGCCAACTCACAAAAGCGGCTTTGGCTCGTTCACTTCGCGGCTTCACACGCTGATAAATCGGTTCGATTGCGTTTGTGAGTTACGTTGCTGCTTTTGGGCGTTTTTCGTTTAAATTTTGCCTTATTTATATCTGAATTTATTTCAATGGGTTCCATTAACGGCCGCTGCGCCAATTATGAGATTTTGTGAATCCGATGTTTTATTTGAAAAGGAAATTTCTGTAAGAATTGTATTTTTTACACAGTTTCTGTCTTTTTTTTTCACAAAAGCGAATCTCCAAAACTAAGTAAATTTTAAAAATAAATTATAAAATAACCTTTTGGTATTTTTTAAGCATAGCACAGATATAGATTGAAAGATAAAATGAACATTTAATTAATATTAATAAAGAAGGAAAAGAAGGAAGCATAATTAACGGTATCGTTGTAAAAACTATTTTATTTTAAAAATTACCCATATATTTATTTATTAAGTTGTCATTAGTAAAATATTACATAGGGGCCAGTCGCATAACGCTTAGTACCTAAGTTCTCTTCGGCGCTGGCTTATTGCTCTTACAGTAGCCAAAGTGCAAGAGCTGAAGGCAAGCGTAGCTTAAATGGTCTCTTCGCAAATGCAGACATGTGATAGAGCAAAGCGCCGAAGCTCCGTATACCATATTCCAGTCACGCAGCGGCGCATACAATGTTCAAAAGTCGTTTTTATTGGTCGAAAACTGATCGCCAACTGATAGCGCGGAGCCGTTGGAACATTATAGAGAATAATTATTGTATGGATTTCATGTTCATGTTTGAATGCATTAATTGTAAAAGTAATGGCAAATTGTATGCGAATTGATGATAACTTCAGCAATAATATAGGCGACGATGCGACCTAATATGATTTGCTGCTGCAGTGCAGTCAACATAACGACTAAATGACACAAGCTGAATGCAGAAATGGCAACGAGCCGATGAGAATGCGCTGCCGAAGCTCGGAAAAGTTTACAAACCATCAAATCAACGTTATTCTTAGTTGTCTAGAACAAAATCCACAAGAACCAATCATGGTCCACAGCTCGTGCTGTCTCTCTCTATTTTCCGCACGTACGCCAAGCACTTGATTTGCGAGTGAATGAGTGTGGCTAACAGCAGCAGATACTGGAATAGAACCGTAAGCTGAGCGCGACTGGAAAGTCAACAACAAAGTCAACAATGTCTCCCATGCGCTCTCTGAGCTGCGCTTTCGCTCTCTCATAGTACGAGTAATGCAAAGTGGAGTTGCTCGCTGCTAACTGTTTCGGTTGCAAACCTGCTACGACTACGTAAACTGCTGCGTCAGCGTCGGCGCGTGCGTCGCCGTCGTCCACGACAACGCCGTTGACGTAAATATCAGCATGCCAGGCGGACAACAGTCGCTGCTGACGTCGACGGTGACGCAGGCTCGCTCGCTGACGGCGACGATCGCAGCAACAGGTTTTGCGATTTTAGCGGCTTTATTTTTTTGCGATTACTGGGCAGCTTGCTGAGCTCGTGTGCGCCTCGTTCGTTCGTGCGTGTGTATGTTCGTTCGATCGTTCGTTCGTTCGCTCGCCCGTTCGTTCGTTTATTCGTTCGTTCGTTCGTTGTTGTTCATTCGTCTGTGCTTGCTCTGAACCGATTCGTTGCGTTGTCGCTGTTGCTATTGCTGTTGTTTTTATTATTGTTGTTATTTCTGCTGCTGCTGCTGTTGCTGCTGTAGTTGCTGCTACTGCGTTGTTGTTGTTATTGTTGACGTTGCTGCTGGACTGTATTACTCGGTCAGTCGGTCTTTGAGAGGTTGTTGCTATTTTGCCACTTTTTTGCTCAGTTTTTACTTGTTTTCGTTGCCGTTTTGCTTCGTTGGTGTTTTTGATTCTGTTTTTTGTTTTTTTGCAACTTGCTGCTCTGTTTTTGCTGTTGCTGTTGTAGATGTTGTTGTTATTGTAGTTGTTGCACCGGCAATTGCACTCAGCTGCACCAGTCGACGCTGCACTCAGCACGCGAGGTATTGGCGAGGCGTTCGCTTGCTCGTTCGTTTTACGTTTTTCATGCAGCTGCGCCTGCGCACTGCATTCACTGCAGTTAAGATCCTCTTGCAGTTTCTTTGCGACTTTCTTGCGGGACTGTTTGAATTTTTTGCGATTGCGCGCGTTGCACATTTTTTATTTGATTTTTGCGAATGTTTCACTTGCCTCGCAACGGTTAACTTCGTTACGTTTTTGCGTGCGAGCGATTTTCGCTTTTCGGTTTTGGCGGATTTTGCGTGTGCGAATACAAATTATTATTATTCTGTTATGATTCTGATTGTTTAAAAAAAAAAAAAAATCAAAATTAGTTTTATTATAAAAAAATAATGTTTGTAAAAACATATATTTTCAAATAAAAGAAAAATTAAACGTTAACTGAAAGACTTAGGCGAAAAACTTGTGTTTGTAGTGAAGTTTCAAAATAAAATAAATAATAAACTTAATGAGAGCACATTAATGAAATAATGAATAATTGCAATAATTTATCAGATGTGTTTAAGAAAAGTATATACTAGCGGATAATAATAAATTGAATAGGTTGCTGTAACGTTAACATCGAAACAAAAGTGCAATTTATTGCGGGCACTCAAAAACAAAAGACTCCGCCAACGAACTTTTTTGCTTGCATTAGAAAATACAAAATTTGAAACAATAATACCAGACACGACTCCACATTGGACACTACAAATAAATGCGATACAAGAGCCAAACATACTTAGCCGTAAAAGGAAAACAAGAAAAACGAATTAATTTTCCTAACGAGCCAAACAAGACAAAAAAAAAACAAAAAAGATATCTAAGACAAGAAAATATTTAAGCTGCAGTTGCAGAAGCAAAGTCAAAGATTAATTAAGTGGAAAATTGAAATTTGTATACGTAAGAAACCAAGTAAAAAAAAGTGAAAACAAAACAAATGGAAAAATCCACAACTAAGTAAAAATAAAAGTATAGAAAAAAAAAGAAAAATTAAAAACATTGAGAAAAAAGCCAAGCGATAACAGTTAAGAGAAAAAAGTGATATAGCAACTAATTGACAACTCAAATCCTGCCAATGACAACAACAACAACAAATGCAACAATAACAATAACAATAACGCAATACCATAACAAATACAAAAGCCTGCCAGTCGTTGCTTCTTGCCTGCGTAGAAGCCAATGCAATTTGGATTTCTTCAATCAATTTAGTGCTGACTGCCAAGCAATCTCCTGTTGACGGTTATTTTCATGCGCACTTGCCACAGCCACAGCCACAGTCGCAGTCGCAGCCACAGCCTCCGTCAGAGCCAAAGCCACAGCGGCAACAGGCATAGTCAGAGTCAGAGTCAGAGCCAGAGCCAGATCCACAGGCAAAGCGGCAACGGCAGCCACAACGCAAAAGTGTGCCCGTTAATGTCTCAAATGCATTTTAGTGTGTCGTTGTTGTGCTCGGACTCCGTGTTTCATTTCGAGCCAAACAAATTTACATAAATATTTAACTTTTTTTTATATTGTATTATCCCGCCTTGCGTCGCCTCGTCCCGTTGCGTCTCGCCTTGTAACTTTGTGTTGCGATTCGTGTTGAACATGCGCAGGTTCTTCGCACGCCACTGCGGTTGCCTTTCGTCGACGACGATTGAAATAAAGACAACGACATCCGCGTCGCATTGTGTCGTAAAAAAATCGCCTGGATGCTGAGCCACTGCCAAACAACCGAAAGACAACACATAAGACAGCAAACAGCAAACAACAAACAGCAAACAACAACCAACGATCCAACCAACAGCGAACTGCGAACTGTGAACAGTCAAGAGTAACAACGAAAAAATCAGAAAAATAAAAAACAAAAAACAAAAAGTGAGCAAAGTGAAAGATTTGTGCGCAAGTGAAATAAGTAAGAATTGTGTGTCACCTTTCAACTTTGTGTTTTGAAAATGCAGATTTGTCAGTGATGCTTTATGCCTCGCCACCGAACTCAGCACTCAACACAGCACACAAGCACGAGAGAGAGAGATAGAGAGAGTGAGTGAGCGAGCAAGGAAGCGCGGCAGTGCGGGCCAGAAGCGCAGCAGTTAATTATTTTCGCTTTAATCGCGTGGAAACACCGCAAGCGTAAAAGTGCAGAGAAAAAAGTGTGTTAATTGCCGCAATTGTCTTATGCATTTATTTCCTTATACATTTATGTATTCTGTGTCTGTTCACTTCGGCAATTATTGCTATTGCGCGCATTTACCCGACCATCATCATCAGCCAGCACAGTCATCACAGTCTGCCTGCTAAAAAATTCAATACTAAACACTCAACGCTGAAAATTCTTTAGGTAAGTGGTCCTCATTAATTTGTTCTAGCAATCGAATTCAAAGTGCTAAATTAGCAAAAGAAGTGCGAGTGTGTCATGCATTTGTATTTTTTATATGCATCAATTTTTATTAGGTCACAAAAAAAAAAAAAAAAAAAGAAAAGAAAAGAAAACGACTTCCTATTGTAGAAAAGTGAAATGATGTAAATGCTGTACATGTCATTTATGATATTTAAGATTCTTTTCTGATTGCATTGCCATAACATTAGCAATATTTATGCAAGAGCAAACACTTCCTTTACCTTGTTCAGGGGCTACAGTACATGTTCATTAAGGCAAACTCTGAAGCCATCCCAGTGTGGTTCAACTAGTTCAAGTCAATGCCATATGAAAACATAGACTGCAAAATTACTAACTTTAAATGCTTTCCTGCCAACTCTTTATGTTTTTAAATAGGGCTGCTTATGCCTCTATAATTGAACTTTCTTATATTTAAATATTTTATTAGATTATCACGTTAGATGCAGTCTTTGGGCCCTAATTTGTTTATGGTAGCCTGAGGCAGGTGATTAGGCTAAATACGCATTTGCCAGCTGTTCCAAATTTATTTTGATGCCGTCTGTGTTGGCAACTCGGAAGTGGAATAATTGTATTTTATTGACAATAAAAATGTTAGTGACACACAAATTAAAAATAAATCAAAAGTTAAGCAAAGACGCCGAATGTTGATTAATCAAATACTGGAGCCGCTGCCTAATTCTTTTGGAATCTAATTTGAATTTGAATTGTTTATATAATTTATACTTTATTTTGACTTTATTTATTACACTTGTGTCATTTGTGGGTCTTTAATTTGATTTTCAACCTTCAGACAACACTTTGACGCATTCGATTTATGTCCGAGCTGCGAAGTGTCCGTCTGGCTTCCACTGTAACTAAGGCAACATGAGGCTGCAGAAACTTAATTTTGTTTAATTGTTTTCATAGATAAATAAAATAAAATTCAGCTATGTATTGCCTTGGAGTTATTTACTTTGTTTATGCTGTGCGTTCAATTCGTGTTTCAGCTACTTGCAGATTTCAAAAGTGGAAGTAACTTCTTTAAGCTAATAATGTTTAAAATTTATTTAACTTTGCTGACTGTAACTTTTCTCGATTATTCGATTCAATAATGTTTAGAATAGTTTCTAAAACTTGTGACATGCGTTTTGTGAAATCAGATTTCAAACAGATTAATTTAGACAAAGGCAGAAAAAATATAATTTTAAGTGCCAGCGAACATCACTAGAAATTTCAGTTTAAAAATTACTTTTATAATAACAAGGGAAGAATTTTTAAATTACTCAATTTGAAAATGGGCAAGTTAAGCAAAAAAAAAAAAGAAAAAAATAGTGAAATGTAATTTAGTTGTTATCCCATTTCATAAGTAGCAACTAAATAATAAAATTGGTCAGTTACAGATACACTCTATGTGTGTTTGATATATGTATATAACTGTGTGTGTGTGTGTGTGTGTGTGATCGAATTACCCGGACAAAGTGTTGCATACGACGTGAAGTACTTATGGCATCAATAATAGAATTTAATTTTGTTGAGCGAATGTGTAAATTGCATAGCCGAGTTTCAATTGCAGGAAAAGCATTTAAATGCGTAAAATGTTTGTTTATATTGTGGAAAACCAATTGCAGCACTAATGACCTGACATAGTAAGAAAAAAAAAAAAAACAGGAGAAAAAAATCAACGAAAAGCGGTAACTGGGAAATAAAAAGGTAATTTTTATAGTGGACTACAAACACGAGCATTTGTTAATGTTTAAATAAATGCAACAAAATGAACAACGTTGACAATAACAACATTAAGTGCGACAATAGAAATTAATGCAACAATTACGGGTATCGATTATGGTCGTGTACGTACTTGTTCGCTCCGCTTTAATTACAACTTAAGAAAATCACTTTAAAGACCAAGACACGAGTTGCAAAATGTTAAATTGTTTATATTGTTGTTTTTAGTTTTGCCTTTGTTATTGTATATGTTTTATTATTGTTTGTTGTTGTTGTTGTTGTTGGTGTTTTTTTTCATGCCTAATCACTGCACTCAGCGGCACACATAGGCACAATCGCACGCTGAACTGTTGAGCGTGCTGCATTCACAATGCGTGCGAGAGAGTGGGAAAGCGACAAGCGTTCAGTAGCAACAGTTTCCTCATTTACAGCCACGTTAGACATTAATTACAAGTTCAGTTTAAGTTGTAATTTAAATAAAATCACTCAACACTTTAAACGATCGCCAAACTGCACACGACACTTACACTTAACAGTTCGATGCAAACTGCAGCCGAGTCCGACCGAGCCGTCCACGCTGTGACGTAACTGCATGTGAGAGAAAAAAGCTGAAACACTAAAAATCAATTAAAAAATGCATTCAATAGGAATTGAAATCATGCAAAGCACGAACCATTTAACACGGCATCAAAGCAACCGTGTGGAAATTACATAAAGCCAATCAGCCGATACCCGGGTCACACAGCACTTTCATTTGCTGTCGACTGGCAAGAATATCGCATGAACATGAGAATTGTAAAAAGAAATTAATTAACATCATGAAAATAACAGAAACCAAAAGAAATCGAAATCTGGGTCTGCTGCGCTACAGTGTGCAAGAATTTTCCAACACCCGCAAGTAGGAATGCAAGTCACCAGTCACCAGGGCTTCGACAGTTATTAATCGTTACCGTTTCGATTGGCCATTGCCACCGCACGCCGCCGACCATCGTCGCAGGCCATCAGCCATCGTCGCATGCTATGAAAAAAGCCAACATTTAAATAATTGTTGGGCTGCATTTTTCCAAGCCAGACCACATTTTTTGTTTTTAATTTAACTGGCCAGGCTGACTTGCAGTATGCATATTTAACTGCAGTCAATTATAAACTGTTTAATAAAAAGATATAAACATTTTTCATGTTAAAAGCAACGAAATACAAAAAAACAATGCAAGTTAATACCAAAAATTTTTTGAGTTGCTTTAGAATATATTAGGGCGACTACTTGCTGCCTGAATGCCAAAACTAAAAATTTAATTGAGATGACTTGGCCAACCCCTAAAATCGGTTAATAAAGTCGCCTGGCTATGGTTCATTGACCCGCCCACTGCGTAATGTCAATAAATCTAGAATGCAATGACATGCGTTCGATTTAGCTCAACTCGACGCAAAATATTCTTGCTCATGAGTTCGAGCTTTGACTCCTTGCCCAGCGAGCTGGCGTTCGGCTATAGGTGAGTTAATAAATATAGAAATTACTCACTGCGATGCAATGAAATGCCATCGAGATTACACATTACATATTAAAGATCGCATAGCATAGCATGGCATAGCATCGAGTGATTCGCTTATGCTATGCTTGGGCAGCTAGCAGTGATGCCATTTTAACTGAGCTGCCATAATTATTTGCTGCAAAAACGAAACTACCGCAATCGCATGTTATCCAACAGATGCAATTCATACACATACTCGTGTACATACATATGTACCTACATACATTGACTCGTACATACATATGTGTAGTCTCGCAGATACAGTAATGGAAGCAGATAGAGATACAGATACAATAAGAGAATTCTTGACAACATTTATTATTGCATTTTTCTAGCACAGTTTTAATTTTTTATGTTATGTTGTTATTCTCTGCTTCTTTCCTCAATAGCAACAATTACTGTTGCCAGCACGATGAGTCAACAACATTTTCTTTTGTTGCCGCAATGAAATTCAATTTGTTTGTTTTTTTTTTTTGTTTTGTTTTTTTTTTTTTGTTTCGTATTTTTTTTTTTTGCATTCGTTTCATTTCAGCCATTTTTTGTTCGATGTTAATTTTTTTATGTGGTTTTTCATTGTCTTCACTTAAAGTGCATTAATTAATTTTTTTCCTTTTTTTCACTTTTTTGTTTGCCTGCTATTCGAACTTTTTTCCGTTGTACGTAATTTATAGACTTTTTGTTGTAATTATTGCAGTTGCTGTTATGTCCAAGTTGTTGTTGTTGTTATTGTTGTCGCTGTCGTTGCCGTTCAGCGTGTTGCATTTGATTTGCTATAATTGCGCTAATGACGAACCCGCTGCTCATTATTCGTGTCTGGTTGTCTACTCACCGTCTCCAAGTGGCCAATTGGCCAAGTGCCCAACTGACAGTTAGTCAGTCCGTCCGTCCGTCAGTCAGTCAGTCAGTGAATGCGCCAATGAGCCAGCCAGTCTAGCCGTCTAATTGTCTAGCCGTGTTTCGATTCGCCATCTAATTGGCAATGTCAAACGGTTCTTACCCTTTTCGGTTCAAGTTCGCTGCGCTGGCTGAGACGTGCCACATTCCGACCTCTTCGTCAACGCATTGGCATTACGTTGATTAGCTGCTTCTTTTTTTTTTTATTTTTTTTTCTTTTTGATATTGCACAGCTTGTGTTTATTTGGTTTGTGTTAAGCCAAATGCGTGCACGAGAGCTGCCTGCTTTGCTCTTCAATTGTGCTCATTCTGCATCTCTCGCAGTCGCAATAGTTTGCTTTGTTGTTATCGTTGTTGTTGTTGTTGTTGTTGTTGTCGTTGTTGTGGCTGCTGCTGCTATTGTTATAGGTAATTTGACATTTGTCATGATTTATTGGAATTTTATGCGTTTGATGTCATCGCTGAGCTGTCTGCGCCTGACAACGCATGCGTCAATGCAAACCCCGCCGCGATGCACACTCGGTGGGGGCAGACGGTGCTTGGCAAATGTCAAAGTGCCGTCGGAGTTGAACTTTAAATGTCACAAAACATGATATACAGTGTAAAACACTTATGGCACTCTTAACTATCTCGCAATTAGTTACGCATAACTAGTCGGCAATAAAAATGCTCTAACTTGGCTTACCTAAGGAGCGAATATTGCAGGTTTGTTGTCTAAGTCTTTTGATTTGACTGCAGACTTGTTTGACGCATAGCTGATCAAAATTATCACTTATTTCTACTTTACAACCTAATGAAAAGAGTTTTCATTGGCTATTGGCCAGTTTGGTTTATGAGTGCAGGCAAAATGCATAAGTATCAGCGAAATTTAATGACAAGTGAATTTTTTGTAGTCATGGCTATCAAATTACATGGCGAATGTGTATTCGCAAGACGCCAGCCATCGGTGTGTGTGGTGTCGCTGCTAAGAAGCAGAGTTTCCAAATAAAAACTGACAATAATGACGCTGCGTGCTGTCATTGACGGTATTGGTGAAATACACGGAGCAGAAAGGAAGAGGAAGCCAAAGCGTTGAAGTGCAGCCATTTTGCAAGAGGAGGGATTCAAACGGAGTAGCGAGAAGCGTGTGCCAGGCATCGCTTTTTCTGACGCCTTGTGCTGTTTTATTAGCGACGATGAACGGCGGCGATAATGATTATTATCTTATTTTCACACACTTCGCCCACACTGCGTATGGTATGGTACCTTGGCAGCTGATGCTCGTATCGCACGAAGTAACATTTCAGTTGCAATAAAATTTTAATAATCATCATGACGGCTACCAGCCGCTAAAAAGGACTGAAAGTTATTAACAAGTGTGGTTTGGGTTACAATATCTTTACAGTTGAATTTTATGGCAAATGTTTATAGTTTATGAAATTAAAGGCAAATTCGCCATGCTGCAGCATTTGGTTTAATGAATCATATATATATTTTTTTTTTTTTTTGTCAATTGGCTGTTAAAACTCTCATTACGCTCGTCAACTGAAGTTAATTTGCTTTGTATAGGTGCACATATGCCTATTTCTGCAATTACAGTATAAAGCGATTCGCCTATATATATATATACTATATATATGGATACCATATAGGCTGCCGTTATTGAAAAAGTTCACATGTAACAGATATTGAACTCAGTCGACCCCCAAGAATGAAATGATATTTGCTTGTGGCTGCCGTTAGAGTCGAATGAATTAATCTTTAAGCTGCAGCAGTTTTATCTCTAAGTGGCTCAAAAGTAAGCTTATCGAATGCTGTGGCCTCTTTTTCAGTGGAAATAATATTTCCCACAATTTCCCAATGCTGTGAATAGGCCTGAACTGTTTGTAAAAAGCGGAAAATCGTGCGATTCATAAAGTGAAGCGTATTAGCAGCAGGGTCAGCCTCTGGTACGCAATTTCACACACTGGAACACCAAAAGGGCATAAAATTGCTAATTGTTGTAAATAATTTCTGTAGTCGTTCATTCACCGATCAAAAGTGGGCCTATAAATTGTAAAACAATAAAAATTCAAGCAGAATTTACAACAAAAGAAATTTAATTACGCCGCGTGAAATTCGAATTGAGAAAATACTAAAAAAAGAAACTACAAAATGAGAAAACAGAAGAAAAAAAAGAAAAGATAGAAAAAAAAAAAAACAGACAGAAAAATATAAAAATTATTGCGATTAAAAATGTTTTTCGTAATAAAGCGAAGCGAAATGCGAACGGTTTGACGGTTTGACGGTTTAATGAATTTTGCGGCATTTTAGGCCTTTTTATAAAATGCTTCGCTTTTCGATTTTCTCTTGGCTGGCGTCGGCATGGCTTGGCTTGGCTTGGCTTAGCTTAGCTTAGCTTTGCTTGACTTGGCTTGTCTTTATTAATTATTTATTCGCTAAAAAACTGTTTCTAATAATGATGCTTCGATTTTGTAATGGGCAAATGGGAAAGGAGGCCAATCGCAGGGTGTGCAATCATTTGTCTTGAAAATGAATTTAATTTAATTTTATTATTAATTATTATTTTTCTAGTTTTTTTTTTTAAACTTTTTTTTGGAGCTAAATTTTTTTTTGTGGGCTTTTTTTTCACGGTGCGTTAAAAATAGGTTAGACATGTGGGATTTCGCTGGAGGCTAACAGGATTTAATGAATTCTTCGCTTAATAACTGACAATCAATTAAAGATTTGCGCCAAAGATTAACGGCTTTTTGCATAAGCAGTAGCAGCAGAAGCAACAGCAACAGGAAGAAACGAAAGACTTTGGCAACAAACTCGCATGTGAAAAGGTTAAGAAAAACAGCAAGTGAAAACAAAAAAAAAAAAAAAAAACCAATCTCGCAATGAAAATGCCAATAGACGCATTGCGTTGCTGTTAATTTATTGTAATTAAATATGCGACACATCTTGCCGCACTAATTGGAAGCCGTGAAGCAAGAGGCGCTTCCACTCGTGTCCAACAAAAAACACAAAGAATTGTATGCGAAAAAATTATTTATCTGCTACGCCGTCGAGCAGCGAGTAGCAAGCTTAGAGCAGCGAGAAGCAGCGCACAGTGATGGAACCGTGCGAAAAGGCGGCTGGCTACGAAGCGGGAGGGCAGCAGGCGAAGCAAAGCGGCAGGTTTCATTTGGACGAAATGTTTGGATCTTCGCTTGTTTGGTCACTCTGTCGTAGATTTGTTTTTGATTTAAATGGATAATTTGCTTAATTAATTTCAAAAGCAAAACGCTTCTCATTGATCATTTTAATTAGTCGAAATCGACAGAAGGCTACGCCAGCGTATTCTATTCTCTTTTATTTTGCATTTTTTTTTTCTTCAAGCTATCAATAAATAATTAATAAAGCTTCTTTTTTTCTATCATATATTTTACGAGCATCAGAATTCTTCGCTTTGGCTATAAAAATCTCTAAGCAATTAATTATGAGATGCAGCAACCAAGACAAGAGAAAAAGCAGAGCCTTAGAAGCAGACGACCAAAAAAGAAAACTTGTAATAATTTCGAATCCAATTTAAAAAAGCTTCAGCACTCAAACTTAAAACATAATCACAAACTAAGTCGACTTATGGCCGAGTTGCGTTGTAGATTTTTGGGCCGCCGCCATGGTGTGTGTCCGCCAAACGGTATTAAAGGGCGCTCGAGGCCCATTTATCTTGCCACCCAGGCGATGTGCGGTGCATGGCGCAGTGCGAAGTGTTTGCGTTTGCTATGCGTAATTTCTATAAACAATTAATTTATTTAATTTGATTGCTTTTATGGCTTCTTCTGACATTAATAAATGTTCGATTTCGCTCTTACTGAACAGCCACAAAAAATTTATAATTAATTATTTAGATGAAAATATTGCTTCTAATTAAAACAAAAAAGCGAAAATAAAAACAAAAGCCATAAAAAATACTTAAACAAACATCTCCGAAATATTTTCAAAGTTTGTTTTATTTAATTCAGAGTTTTGTGAATTTGCATAATTCTCGTAGGTGGTTCAATGAACTTGTTTTTATTTTTATACGTTTCTTTCCTGTTTTCGGAGGCACGTTTAACGCTGGCGCAGCCACGGGGGTAGGATCGTTGACGTTGACGTTGTGAGCCTCTGCGTGGCAATTTGGTGACAATCGCCTACGCTTTGTGTTTTATGCGATTCTCAACCTTAGAAATAACCCAAAAATAGTTAAATACAAATTCAATTCGCAAATGTGCATAAATGAATCCAAGCATTCGCTTTCTCTCTTCCACTCTGTCTTTTTGTGTGATTTACACGCTCATACAAAACAAATTGCAATTGTGAGTGCAAATGAATGGTTCTATGAATGTTCATATTTTGATATGTTTTTAAATGCACTTTTCGTTATTGCAAACATTTTCCGTTTCATAAGTTTGAGAACGAAGTTTCAAAGAATATGTTAAGTGTCATGAAAACGGGTTTCTTTGAACGCATATGCATAAATTTCTACTTAAGTCAGTAAGAAAGCATTGGCTCGTTGAATATTTAAATTATTTTCCTATTTTTTTATTTTGTTTTTTATTTTTTTGCAAAAACAGCATGCAACATGCTTGATTAAGATATGCACAGGAAATTGGCAATAGTTGCTTAACAACGACAACAACAAATGTAACAAAAACAACTGCCGGCATTAAAATTTAAGAGAAAAAAAAAAAAAAACAAAAACTAGCCAAGAAGTCGATTTGCTTTAAAGCAAAAAACAAAAAAAAAAGTCACTAAAACAAATACAAATGCGAAAAGCATTTATAAAAAATAAATTAAATAAATAACGCATAAAAATTGATAATGTCAATTTAAACCGCTAACTTAACAGCGACAAAAACAACAACAACAACTGCAACAACAATTACAATAAGGGGTAACTGCTTAAATGCACTGTTATGTGGCTGCTGCTTTTGTTGTTGTTGTTGAAATTTCTTTTATTGAATGTTTATTATTGCATTTGTATTATTTTAACTGCAACAGCGAATTACTGTATTTGGAATTAAACGAAAACCAATTCCGCGCTTGTTAGTGAATTTTGTTTCTACTTTTTTTTGGTATTTTTTTTTTCTATTTGTTTTTTGGCTTCTTGAGCTTAGGTAATTTTTAGTTGGATGTGAAATAATCCAGGCAGCAGTTGAGGATGCCTCTTAATTGCAATGGGAGCCAAACATGAACTGCGTGAGTTTGCGCAATCAGTTCTGCGACTAACCTCGCTTCGCTTCGATTCGCCATCTTCCTCAGTCACCTGAACTGGCTGGGAAACTGGCAGTGAATTGCATTGAACGAATGCAGAGTCCCGCACGGATCAGGCCTTGACTGTACTTCGGATGTTGTGTGAATCCATTAAAGCAAATCAGACGTTGCTGTGTCTTTGCAAATTCGCTAAGCAAATGTTAACGAAATCCAATTGCAGGCCGCGGATTGCAATTGCCACATGATAAAAATGTGTATAATAATTAAGCGTATAATTGAATGTTTATTAGACATGTAAATATACGAAAATATTGATTTAAATTTGCCATTTTCATTTTGTTTGTCGTTGTTGGACCTTGTTATAAAAACAAAAAAATAAAAAATTATAATCGTTTGAGTTGTATTTTGCATAAATCGTGTTCTATGCATATTTATTAAGTCGTCAGCAGGTGGTGGCGGCGGCATTTACTTTAAAACCCACGAAATGTAACAAAATTTCAATAATTTTCATTTGCAATACGAACAGATTTTGCATGCACGCAGTTGATGATTGTACCCGATTTTGATCGGTAAATATTTAGCCAATAAACAAATGCTTATGACATGCATTAATCGTTACAAAAAAGTGAAATATCTGGAGACTCGTTTTTATACCCTGTACCAAAATATGGTAAAGGGCATATTAAAGTTGTGCAATGTGTATATAACAGGCAGAAAAAGGCGAGGTAGACCACTCAAAGTATATATATTCTTGATCAGCATCGAAAGACGAGACAATGTAGCTCTGTCAGTCTGACTGTATTACCAAACAGATCTCAAAAACGGTTCGACTTAGAATCACCAAATTTTACACGCAGACTTTCCTAACAACTATTACAGGCATAACAAGTTTATCTAGCTTTTTCGATATTCGGGCGAAAAACCACATTTACTAAGTAAAACCTTTATGTTTTATAAACGTTACGAAATTCTGGATTAAATAGTTGCATATAAATTATATATCTCAATATTATTTATATCGGTTCACTATATCATATAGCTGCCATAGGAACGATCGGGCGAAAAACGACATTTACTAAAAAACTTTTTTGCTTATTAAAATATCGTTACCAAATTATGGATTTATTAAATTAAGGTAATATCCAATATTATACTTGAATATAATAAATATCGGTTAACTATAACGTATAGCTGCCATTAGAACGATCGGCATGGGTATAGGGGCAGGGCTTAAAAATAAAATTTCAATGGGCCATAATGGCGTCTAAGCGTCAGTTGGGCCGCGCAATGCTCTATATCGGTAAATTCTTGGCTGAGATTATTTGATAAATATTTAGCATGCCACACACAGACTTTATTTGCCACATGTGTGCACTGTATGATCACAAATCAATCCAAACATATGCAATAAACATTTAGCGCGTAAATTACGCAGTTCAGCGAAGTAATTTAAAATGCTAATTAAGCTGCCGGCATTACTTAAGATTTGCTTGTTGTTGCTGTTGATGTTGTTGTTGTTGTTATTAATATTGCACGCACTTAACTTGACAACACTGAACACACTCGTACACACGCACACACACGCATACACATCGCCATTAGCCATTCGCCCCCTTTGCGCGCATGTGAACGCGTGTTTTCGCATTGACAAACGACAAAACAGTCGCACATATGCATGCACAGACACGTATGCAAATTTTCATGTTACGCATACGACCCGTGTGCGAGTTATGCGCTGATCTTTCGCTTGTCGGCTCAGAGGCTGCTGGCCTGCCAGGCTGAGCTGACTGCTGGGTAGTCGCTGCTGCATTAATTAATAAATGTCGTGATGTCGCTTTTGAAGTGTCTGTCATTATGAGATCAATTAATAGGAATAGAATTCTAGATCAAGGTAAAAATTTACAAAAATGTCTCACATGCGACTTTGTTGTCCTACCTCCCCCGACCCGCTCCGCAATCGCCGTTCACATCGTCCTCACCGCTCTCACTTGCCGCCTGACGCTGGACGATATCGACTTAGCGATAAACATGCACGCAGCTTACATGCTCCATTTGTTGTTGTTTTCTTTTTCTATTATTTTTTGTTTTAACGCGGTTGTTGTTGTGTTTTTAACTATTTTTTTTTTTTTTTTTAATAGTCTAGCTGAGTATACATAATATTCACATAAATGTATCGCATGCGTATGTCGCAGGCTAAAGCGGATTTAATTTAGTTTAAAATTTTTTATTATCGTTTTATGTTTTTTAGTTTGTTTTTTTTTTTTTTTTAGTTTGTTTTTGTTTTTTATTTGTTTGTGTTGTTGTTGCTGTTATTGCGTTTTGCGTTTGATCATTTCATATGTGTGTTCGATAGCGCGTCGTCAGTAAGGCAAAGTTTATTTTAATTACTTGCTGCGTGTCGCTGTTGTTGTTGTTGTTGTTAGTGTTGTTTTCGGTAAGGCAGACACCACGACGTAAACATGAAAATTACATCACTCGAAAATGGGAAAAACTAACAACATAAATAATGACTACCAACCACAACAACAACAACAACAACAACAGCAACAAGAGCAGAGTCAATAACTACATCCACTGCAACGAAATCAATCACGTGCCGCATAAACTTAATTCTAAGTATTTGGATGATGTATACACTGAGAGAAATACACATCATATATCGAAGTATCCCACCAAATGAGTAGCCACAATGCTCTTTTGTTTTTAACTGCAGCTACCCTAGACTCGGCTGAATAGATAACTGTTTGATGTATCATAGAGGCTCCCATCAACTTGGAATTTCTTTCAGTGCATAAACTGCGCACAAACCTCTGCACTTTATATACTAAATCATGTTATGTACCGCCTAATGTTGTACAATCATTTTGTTGCTGTTGTTGTTGTTGCTGTTGCTGTTGTGTTGCGATGTTGTTGCTGTTATAATTAATGTTGTTGATACTGAAAATGTTGTTACTACTGCCCATGTCGCTTGCGATGTTGTTGGTTTGGCTGTTTGTCGGTGCTTTTCGATTACACACATTTGCACATATTTTGTTTGTTTTTGTTTTTCTAAAGATATAGATATGCTCTGTACGCACCTATGAGTATGCTCAAATATGAAATACGCAGAAAATTTGCGTTGCAAATACGTAAAAATATAAACAAAAAAAAAAAAAAACAAAAACTGATTGAAAAAATATATTGAGTAAAAAATATGTAGCAACTTTATTTTGAACTTGATTTTAAGTAAGCACGACAAAATTTATGATGACGATGATGAGAATGGCAACGGGTGAGGGTTGGCGGTCGACTTTGTGCAACTATGTTGGCTAGCATTGCAGGTGCAGGTCAGCTTTTGGCGTTGAAACGATGTTAGTGCAACAACAACAACAGAGTGACAGCAAAAAAAGGTGCGTGAGAATTCTCAATATGTGCACAGAAAATTGTTTCAATCGAGATTTCAGTTTGTAATGTACTTGAAAATGTAAACGCTCACACATGCGCGTTTAATATGCTGTTGCCATTGTTGTTGTTGTTTCTGTTGTTGCTGTTGTTGCAGCAACTGTTGTGGGACAGTGTTAATAAATTTTTAGATACTTATCAATTAGCATACGAATTACATGCCTTGCAATAATAAATAATGCGTGATTTTTTCTCGGTGTTTCTTTTTGTACGGACCGCACGGCTACGCGGCTATACACAGCTACACGGCAACGTGTGTTTACGGCTACGTGTGCTTAAACTTGCGATTGATGCATAAATTTCAATGCTCAATTTCAGTTGGAGCTGTTTTCATTGAGCACACGAAAAATCGAATAAAAAATGCACCAAAATGTAAACATCAACAAAGTCGCAAACGCATACGCATACGTGTATATATGAAGTATATGAAGTATACGCCTATATGAATATTATTTTGCAAAAGGCAAAAAATTCTGAGCAGCTGCCTGACGTGAAATCGAAACTGCAGCAATGGTGAGGGCATGTGTGTTGAATGCATGTTTGATTTACGCAGATTAGGACTGACAAATAAATAACAAATCATGCAAAGCAATGAGCGACGCACCGATCGCATGCCTCTCTGACACGATGATTGAGTCATGTGCGAAACGAAAGACTTAAGCGACGAACGCGCCACAAATATCGTATGTATTATGGCGAATAAGTTTTAAATAATGCAGAAACTAAATAAATATAAATAAAATAATAAAACAATACACCATAAAACAAAAAGAAAGTGAGACAGAGAGGAAACTGAAAAAATGTTATACTTATTTCGCTGAACGTCTTTGGCCCATTGGTATGCGCAGCACTTATGCGCTTTTTTCACAAATTAGGCCAATAAAATGAACACCAATGAACATGAAAGAAATCCAAATAAATCTGAAAATAATCGAAATCGCTTACAACAACAACAGCAACAACAATAGCAGTTAAATATGCGCACTTTATTGATATGCGCCATAATGTTTGCTTTTATATGCGATCATAAAGTACATACATACACACAGACGAAGAAGTCAACGATTTCTTAATGGAAAAAAAGGAAAAACAAATAAAACAAATAAACAAAAAAATAAACTAACAATAATAATAACAGCAACAACAACAATCATCCACAATAACAAACACATAAAAACTCAGATAAATCATAAACTGGCTTATAAATCTTTTTTTTTTTCATCCAAAGTAAACCATAAAAAATTGCAACCGTATGCGGAGCCAAGACCATAGCCAAGACTGGCCAAGACAGCAAACTTCACGATTTCATTTCCATCATATCTGCATGGCTTATCGCAGTCGCACAAAAAGCAACAAAAATCAAACAAAACAGCAACAACAATAACAAGTAAACAATATCAGTTCGTTATCTTCGCATAAAAATGCCGCCCGCCCCATGCACAGGCAATCATCAGTTTCGCTTCACTCCACTCCACTTCACTCCAGTCCATACTACGCCATTCCTCTTCACTTCACTTCATTGTGTTCCGTTCCATTCCGTTCCGTTCGTTGCTATGCGCTGCGGTTCGGCTTCGCTCAGTTCAGCGCGGTTCGGTTGTGCTTCGCTTGGCTCAGCATCACCTGCTGTGCCTGTGCGCCTTTTTCTGCTTAACGCCCGTAATAGATCAACGGATTTTAATAAATAAATTTAAATGAAATGTCAATGCGAGATGCTTGACCAGATAATCATCTGCTCTCTCTTTCATACTTCTACAGCTCCATCTCTCTCTGACACACAGACACACACATTCCCCACTAATGCGCTTTGAGGTAAAACTCACTTTTGGCTTACGGCGTTTTAAATATTCATATCGTCCAACAGCAAAAATAAAAAAAAATAAAAATAAAAAAAAACAAAACAAGCTGAAGACAAAAAAAACCAAAAAAAGAAAATTAAAAATTAAATCAAAAACGAAAACGAATATGGCAAATATCTGCGCAACAAAAAAAACAAAAACAGTCTTGTCTAGCACGCGTTAAAATCGTTAATTTTTTTCCACTTTTATATATTATTTTTGCTTTTTGATTTTTGCTTGTTTTGCTGTTGTTTTTTGCTTTTTTTGCTTGTTTTTTTTTTTTTTTGTTGTCACTGGCAACAACTGCGTCGTTAATCTTCAAAGTGTTTAATAAATTATTTCAATTGAATAAATCATAAACATGAAAAGTATCAGCATTTTAAGCCGCCACAAATATGCGCAGATATTGTTTATCGTGCTACGAACAGCAGAAACAAAAACTCGATAATAAAAACCAAAGAGAAAAAGAGAATTTATCGCTGCTCCAGATCTGAAAACGAGTCACTCGGGCACTCGCCTCATTTGGACACTTAGCTGCCGGAATAACATGTGCTCTGTCCGTTCGTTCGTTGTCACCAGACACTTTGGCATATTTAACGGAAATTCTCTTCCCTCTCTCCCTCTCACTCTCGCACTCTGTCAGTCAGTCTCCGTCACTCGCTGTGTGTGTGTGTGTTAATGGTTCGCATTATGCTAAGCCAATTACGCCCACGCAACATCATTTTCGACTTGAATTATTTTTGTGCACATTTAAATATTCACAATGAGAAAACCATTAAAAAAGATTTATCGCTTTTTTAATTTTTAATTTCACTGCAAGACGGTCTTCGCTAAAGTGGAACTCAACCGGGCACATTGACTTGATGCAGACCATTTTAAATATGCCACAATGAAGAGGACTCAGTCGGCTTTGTCGTTTAGCATAGCATTTTTCATAATGAGTATGCTAACTCAAGTTCAGTCCCACTTCGCTCAGGCAGTTATCCAAGCTGCCAGCCGAGTTACATTAGTTGGTCTCCACTATGGATTGCAGAGTAGAAGTGCAAAGTAGAAGGCTCAGCGCAGTTGTTGCAATGTTCGGCTGTGTTGCTGTTGCTGCTTTACGTGATCCGCTGCACTGGCGCATGAGACACTCGGCTGATTTTCGATTTCAGGAAACGTGTGAGCTACATTTCGTTGTCGGGCGTTTGCAGGCGAGGCAGCCAGACAAATTTTGTAATTTCTTATCTCGTATGCGACAGCGACTGTGTTGTGCTCTCATGACATGTTGGCGCTGTTGTTGTGGCTGTTGTTGTTGTCTTATCATGTAGCTGTGTGTGATTTTCATGGCATTTTGATCTTTTATTTTATTATTTGATATTGTTTCTTTCGCTTGTAAATGTAAGTCACGCTTTTGGCAATTAAGTGGCCAATGCGGCTACCGTGTGGCCCTCCGCTGGCGAACGTCGGCTGGCTGCTGTTGCTTTGCCGGTGATCAGGTGGCGCATTTACACAACACTTCTGCCACTTTCCTTCACTCTCAGCCGCAGTCGCACATCTCTGGGCGCAAACGCTTGCTTGGCTCGATGCGCGTTTCAATGCCCGTCCGTCCGTCCGTCCAAGTGTGTGGATCGCTTTGGCAA